>CM035428.1:91008903-91608903 GCA_020310875.1 Ceratopteris richardii | reverse complement strand
TAATATCTTCTTTGGTTGTAAAGAGTCCTTGAAGAGATATATAGACTTTGGAGTTGACATCCACAAGGATTGCACTTCCCATTACCTTTTTTGAACAAAGAGGTACACATGTAATCATTTGATTGGAAGAGAGGAGTGATGCAATTGTAATGCCTCCCTCTCTTAACTCAACCTTTGTTTATGCTCTATATTCCATCCATATGTGTGAAGAGATCCACTACCCTTTTTTTTAATGGAGGTTCAACTGAAGCCTACTCTCTCGGGCTCTAACTTTGAAATTACAATTGTAAAGGGTGAGGGTTTGGGCATAGTACCCACATGACCCCTTTTATCCCACAAGAAAGGGGATTAGACTCAATGACATGGACTTACATGCTTGAAGGCAACTGATTTATGCCCGAAGGCCAGGATGTCCCGCCAGGGAGGGTCGAACCCTCGCCCCCACCTCAAGAGGCAAGAGACTCAACTACTACAACACGCATGCGAGGACAATCCACTACCCTTTTTAAACAAACAATGCACATGCAATTATTGTATTGGAGGAGATACGTGGTGCAACTATATTGCCACATCTCTAAACAGAGGTTTACTTCACTCATATGTGTGATCTACTTACACGTCTAAAGAGGTTGAAGACAACACTACAATTTTCTAAGAAGTTCAAACTTAGAACCGCCCCTACAAATGGTTGAGAGACATCTCTCTCAATCCCAATATTATTTGTCTTCAAGAACTTAAAGTTGGGGGCTTTATTCTACAAACAAATCTCCAAATTGCTTATGGCAGATAGAGTTGGTACTATACTAAGAATTCCTCTAGTAAAGGAGGCACAACTATAGGTATTGTCTCTAATCTTAATCATCTTGTAGAAGATTGTTACTACAACTCTACTAACTAGTGGGTGGCTATTAAATGTAAAGAAACTCTTATTTACATGTTTGTTAGTGTTTATGTTGTTCATAATTTTACTGATAGAATCAAGGGTTGGGATGAGCTCTGTTGTTTCCCTGGTGATGTCATCCTTTTAGGTGATTTTAATATGTTTCTTGATGATATTGAGAGAATTGGTAGTAAAGAACATGTGATTCAAGGTAGAGAAAGGAGTAGTTGGTACAATTTGATTAATTCTCTTAATCTTCTTGATTGTTTGTCAACTATGGGCAAACTTGGAATAACAAGAATGTGAACAGGACCCTGTCTGCTAGACTAGATAGATGGTAGAAGAATATTGCTAGATATCAGGCATTATGGAAAAATAACTATGAGAAAGATCCCTCCCTTCAATTGTCTAATCACTTCCCTTGATTGTTAAATTATATAGAAATTGTCATGATTATAAAGCAGGTTGGCCCCATCTTGATGCTTCCCTTCTCAAGATTCCCTGTGTCAAAGAGCAAACTAAGATATTTTTAACAACCATTTCTCCCACAACATCTCTCCTTTTGAGGCTTGGGAAAGGTCCATCAAGGATATTCAAATCCTTTTTACTAGATATAAGCTTAAAGCTAAGGAGATTAGATATAAAAGAAGGATGATGATTTTGAAAGAGATAGAAGATGTTAGGAGTTCCAACTTGGATTACTCTAAAATTACTTAAAAAGGTCTTTGAGCTTCAAGATAGATTAAGATATGAAGACTATCTCTTAGCTTGTGGTGCTCTTGTCACTTCAAGAGAATTTTGGGCTAGTAAAGTTGATAAACCTAATAAGAACATGTTTGATTTAATGAGAAAGAAGAAAGCTAGGGATTTTATCACTATGTTAAAGAAGAATTCAGGAGCTTATGATGTTTCTATCGAGGAAAATTTACAGGAGGCTATGAGCTTCTTTACCAATGTTTTCTCTATGCCGCCCAATAGGGGAGAGGATATCGAGAGAGCCAAGGCCATTATTTCCCTTAAAAGGAAAAAAATGATTCTTCCATCCTTGGGCTCTATCCTAGACCTACCCCTCTCTATCATCGAGGCTAAAGAAACCATTGGTAAATTGAAACTCTGTAAATCTCCTGCTTTTGATGGTATACCAAATGAATTCAGGATGTTAAGAACTTTTTAGTGCCCATTATTCTATTGATATGACAAGAAGCCATGCAAATAGGTACTCTTTCTACCTTCATTAACGCTGGAGTGATTCAACTTGTTCATAAAAAAGGACCTAAGGATGATCTGAATAATTGGAGACCTATCTCTTGTATGACCTCGTTATACAAGATCTTTGCCTCCTCCTTGGCTAGAAGGCTTAGCCCTATTATGGACAGTATCATTCTCCCTGAGCAAAAATGTTTCATCAAGGGCAGATACATTTGGGATGCTATTATTTCCATCTCGGAAGGCTTGGAATTTACCAAAGATAAAAAAGTTGATACTTTTTTCTTTAAGGTTGATTTTGATAAATCTTATGATAGAGTTGATTAGGATTTCATTCTTCAGTCCCTCCATGATATTGGTGCTGACAAGATTTTCATTAAGCTCACTAGTATTCTTTTTGGGAGCGCTCATTCTAGAGTTGCTATGAATGGGCAGATTTCTACCCCTTTTAGACTTTGCAGGTCTATTAGACAAGGCTGTCCCCTTGCCCCTCTTCTCTTTGCCATCACCAGTGATGCCCTTGGTTGGTTGATTAGAGATTGTGTGGGACATGGCACTATTAAAGGTTTAGAGATTCCTAGTGCCCCTTACCAGCTTGGATTGCAAATGTTTGCTAATGATACTAATATGATTACTAGGGTAGATAATCAATCTACTGAAATTTTCCTTAATTGTCTTAATCTATTTTGTATAGCTAGTGGTTCGGTTGTTAATCATAAAAAGCTGATCTTTTTGCTTCTATCAAGTACATGCCTGATTGTGTGAAAGCTAATGAATGTGATATTATCATGGAAGGCTTTGTTTTTAGGTTGTTGGGAATCCCCATGGGTTTTAACATAAAACTTGAACAAAGATGGTTTTGGATTATGGATAAATTCTATAATAAGGTTTTCAAATGGATGGCTCTTGAACATAGTCTCAAAGAACTTTTGTTTTGAAGCATTATATTCTTCCTTCACTCACTTATTCTTTTGCTTGTTGGCTTCCCAATAAAAGCAGATATCTCAAGCCATTGCTATTGCAAGAAGATTCCTTTGGGGTGGTTCCCAATTTTCCAATAGGATTCCTAAAGTTGCTTGGGACATTTGTTGTATGAAAAAAGAAGAAGGTGGACTAGGGCTCATTTGTTCCACTAGAATGGCCACTCGAATGGAAGCAAAGTGGATTTTGAGAGCTACTTGGTCTCATGATTATTGGACTTGTCTGATAAAAAGGAATATTGATATTTTTTCTATCAAAAATAACAAAAAATGGGATAATAATAATGTTTGGGATATTGTTGTTTCTCCTCTTGTCTATATCCCCAAAGGCAGTAAACTTATCTATCCCTTTTGGACTCTTGGATGAAGTTGAAGGCTGACTATACTTTACCTAATTACTTTTCGAATAATCTCTCCTTTCTGTTACAAGACTCAATGTGTACAGGCTGGGTTGATCACCTTGACAATCTGACCATAAGAATGAATAAGTGTAGGAAGAGTGCGATTTGCAGACTTGACAATTTATGTTTCGCTTGTAAACAGATTCTCAAAGAAAGGAAAAATATTTTGTTGGAGAAAGTGAACTTCTTCAAAAATCACAAGGAAGTGGATGTCCACACTGTTGTTGAGGATATGTACATGTATTTCAAGAGGACTTATACTTCCATCAAAATGATTATAGGCAAGCTCAATAAGAATTGGAATTTACAATGGAAGCATCACGAGTGGAAATACAGATTCAAATGCTTGTGGGCCTTCCCAACCTCTGCTAAGCAACCCTGTCTTCAATTGATGATTCTTCACAAGGGTTTATGGATAGGCACACAGAGCAAAGAAGCTTAATATTAGTGCAGGCCATTGTTCTTTCTTTGGCAAGCTTAAAGATCTCGCTCACCTGTTTATTAACTCTTGTAATTCTCAAAGATTTTGGCAAAGTCTCAATATGTTTAGTACCAGTAATGGGCTGCCTATTTTAGGCTACAGAGAAATCCTGATTGGAGAATGCAATAAAATGGACATTGTGTTGTGGCAAATTTTGAGAGCTCATATTGTTTGGTATGTTTGGAAGCATAGAAACCACAATCTTTTTACCCTAGCTCTCCCAAAGACTTCCTGTTTCCTTGTAATTTGGGCATCAAAAGAATACTAAAAAATTGGATGTATGCTATTAAGGATGCCCCTGTGGATAACTCCAATCCTCATGGAATGATGGCTACTACTAGGTGTAAATAAACTGCTGGCAAAGTATTCTCTCCCTAGGATGAATATGGTTCACTTCTTGGACTAGTGATATGATGTATTTTCTTTGGTGGGTCCATAGTACATACCCTTCTTTTGTAACTTGGTTCTGCACTAATATTAATCTTTCTTTGTTCTGTCAAAAAAAAAAAATCACCCTTACAAATTACAAGTTCTCCCATTCCATGTGAAAGGAGCCTTATTTTGGCGCTCTAATAACAAACTGCGATTTGCAGACACGAATAAATTGAAATGTTTAAATAATCTAAAACATTCAATGCGAGGACGAGATGCTAATAGCCTAATAGTATCCTTGTATGGCGCCGGCTAATGAGACAGGCCGTGTCGAACAAGTCACATTGTTTGGGCCCTACGACCGCGACCTGCAGGAGGTGTGGCAGGCTCAATGGGCGAATCTGAGTAGGATTAGACCCATTAAGAGAGCGGGAAGTCTGGGCAGTGGAGTGTCATGGCCGTGATCCATCGCAGTTTTCTTCACAAAAAGCACGTTCTCTGCTTATAACTTTCTGAAAAAATCTTCTCGATTTTCTTCGCCATCATCGGCGCGCCCTGTCACCGCTCACCCTACCCAATCCGCTTTTCCTAGCATGTTGGCTGCGCCTATATATGTCTGTGAAATTTCCTGTCTGACCAATCCATTGTATTCTGTCATCAGCTATTAGGGCTTTGCAGAGACATACTATCATTCCCCTCTTTACGGAATCGCTAGTACGACGAATACGATAGTTTACTGCTTGTGGAAGAAATGGCTGCTCGGTGGATTTGCTTCCTCCTGTTCGTATCGTTGCTAGAGATCGCTTCTGCTTCTCGAGGTAAAACTTCCGAGTTCTGAGCGTTCTGAGAACAGCCTGGATTCAATGATTGTTTAATCCCTTTGGAATTTGGGATGGATTCAATGATCGCCTCTATTTGTGGGATGGATAGATCATAGAAACATAACCCATTCCTTTATCTGATTCAGGTTACGGCCGTGAGAAGGAGGATGTGAAATGTAGGAAAGAAGACTTGTCAGTTCAGCAGTGGCCTGTAAGGAATGGAAAGCATGTGGCTTGGAAGATGCAGGTCGTTAGCAGCTGCTCTGCCTGCGAGGCTTCTGTTGTGGAGGTAAATTGCCCTGGATGGAAGCCTGGAAAGGCGATAGAGGGTTATATGTACCCTGTGGAGATGGTAGAGCCAGGCCTCTGCATGGTAGGCGCACCGGTAACTCCGTCTAGCCCGTTTTCTACAGTCTATCAGCAGGCGGCTGGCCGCATTCCTTTTACCATTTCCTCTGTCCGCTTTACTTGCCCTCCTCCGCGCAGAAACTAAAGACCGCTTGTGCTACCCGCAATGATGTCGTGTGATGTATCCTACGCACCTTTTCCTCTCTTATTTTCTCCTTTTTGCCTCTTGTTTCTCCTTTTTTCGTTCTGCAAGACTGGCATGACCAAGAACCCACATCGTTCTTCTTGATTGCCGCTTTCTTTTTGTCTGTGTACTTACAGCGTGTTAAACTTTGCTTTACCGACCTTACTTTGCGTCGCTCCTAGATGTGACGCCTTCATTTCGTTTAAACAAGAGTCCGCTATATCTATCCGATCGCCTTTTGTATTATCGCCGGTCTATACTTCCTAGCCGTCAATACAGGCAATGCAGCAGTATGCGTTCTTGATTGATGTAATGTAGTATGCTTCATATGTTAAACACATATCCTTTTCAATTGTAAACATGCTTTTTCAAGTATCCTTCTCAGTTGCATTTGTTCAGTGCGGTCGGATCGAACACAATGTTGCACTTTGTACAAGGAAAATATCTTATGCATTGTTCTCCCTGCCATTGTTACATCACTTACATCCATGTCCCCTGGGATGTTGTTAATGGGAATCTCTCTGTGATGATAGTTATCGGGAGAGGCGTTTCTGATTTTCCTTCCGATGTGTCATAATCTTTCAGTTCTTGCTGTATCATACTGTTCCTGATTGCAAAACTGTTTAATAAGTACGTATGGTTGCGATTATTTGTAATTTTGATTCTATTTCTCTTTATTAGAATCGAGTCTGATATATAGATGGCGACATCTCTCGGGATACGTTTTTCTGTCCATGTTCATGGAGTTCGCCTTATTAGAATCATAGACGGGTGGTTTCATAATTTTGAATGTTCTTTATTCTAGTCTTTCACTGCGCCTATGATGAGGGATCATTTCGTTTGCCACTCATACGATGAAGAGAAGCACGTGACCACTACACTATCTCTCTTTTTCCGTAGAACCATATCTCTGTATGTTCTCCTGTGTTCTCCATCGTCTCACTATCTGAATCAGGATTCTGTGAACAGGCGTTCTGATCTTTTGCAATGTAACTGTGTCAGGGTTATACCGAGCTAATTCAAGCTTGAAGCTTTCGAACTCTGCCGTCCGAGGTCGAGTGTAATGTGATGAATTTATTGATTTCTTGTCCTCTGTAGCGAAGCTAACGACGCTATTTGTTGCATAGTTTGTTCAGAAATAGGAATTAAGTCAATTTTTTGGCTACACTTCTATTTAGTCGATACAATGACTTTATGGTACTGTCAGTTATGTGATAGAGCAAATTGCAAATTTCAGTGGAAATTAGTCTGTTGCAGATGATAGCAACTAGTAAATGAAAACTGAAGGAGTCGTCGATTTAATTAGCTGCATCCAAATATCAAGCTAGAAATCCATCTTCTAGTTGTATGTCCCAGCCCTGTCGACTTGAACTTACTATCAATAAAAAGGGTAGTTGGTAAGTTTGCCAATGAATTCTCTGATAAATATCGAGCAGGAAGAAGGGGGCGTATGATTGATAGCAGAACTTGAACTTCATTACCTCAGATCGAACATCTAAGTTAATTGTAGTGGGCTTACCTTGTTTAAAGGGAGAATGTAATCGATAGCAGAATTTTAACTTCATCAACGCAGATTGAACGTTGATCAATTAGCATTGCTCTTAAAATGTGTTACTCGGAATAATTTATTTTGCCTTGTGGAGGTTAAAAGTTGTGAAAGTAAGGTCGTGCAATGCTATGGAAGATAACAAGGAAGAGATTACTTTTTAACAGATCTCAAAATAATCCCTTCTTTAGGATATTTTTATCTGGAATCTAAGTACTTCTTGTACTCATATCTGAACCTATGTGCTTCACTGGTGTGTTATTGCTTCGATTATTTAGTACATCTCTATGCATACGCATGTATCCGGGAGAAACAATGACGAATTCTTGTATCCGGGAGCCCTGATAGCCGATTTACTACAATTGGGCACACCCAGATGAGGAAAGCGGATTGCTTCAGAGATGATGAATCTCAATAGACCAGAATCAGAATAATAGCGTTTCTAAGAAGTGAAATAGAACTTTGCATCCCTTCTTATTTAGCGCTACCTACAAGTGCCTTTTCAATATCTGAAGTTTAAGCTCGGAGTTGACTTTCATTTGTTTTTTTGTCTAGTCCAAGTAATGTGCAGAATACATATCTCAAGTAATCTGTATAACCATGTTCATTCTTGTCTATTTTCTTCATAGAATTTCATCCCGAGTACGGGGTTGTCAATGCAAGTGAAACGTCATCAAATGAAGTGATCAGTATATGGGCGACTTCTTTACAACAGCGTTGGCAATAGCCAAGATAAGCCGTCATAAAATGGGCGTGCTAGTGACCAAACATTTATTGTCCTTTTCCGTACTACACTTGGATACCGTTAAATGAGGGTGTGCAAGTTTCCCAATCCTTGCTCTTGTTCCATCTTGTGTAGTATGATTCATTTCAAAGTGGAAGCAAACGCCTAAAGCTCCTGTAATATGAAAATTGTACATAATCGTTCATTACTATAATAATTAAGTTTTGATTGGTCTGAAATTCGAAATAGTCACTCACCCAGTAGCTCAGGAAGGAGGAAGTAGTGTTAAGCCTGATGGGACTTCAACTCGGGCCAACTCGCCAAATCTTGAAGGTATATGCCACTGCGCCATAATCTCGTAAGAACAGAAAGAATTGTAATGATCTGGATCTTAAATTCGGACTGCGCGTAACACAGACGCAGATGTGACATTCTTAATTTCGGACTAACACAGACGCAGATGTATCGCTACAAGCTGACGTGAATAGAAGGTTATCTCAATCTAAATTGTTCTCGTAGCACGTCTAGGCTCCTTTCTCAGACGGGTAAGGGTCGAGCTTTTGATGTCAGTAGCGTTAAGAATGATCCTTCTGAGTTTAGAACTAGCACCTCACATTTTTTAGCCGAATTGATGATATTCTCCCTTCTGATCCATTGGGTTGCTATGTATGTTTTCAACGGGTGTTTAAGGCCAAGGGAAGTGACGACTCTGAGTGGGTATGTACGTCTCGACCTGCTGTGTTAATGTTCGTTAGGACAATCTCACGTGTTACTAGTGATGGGATGGGAGACTCTGAGTCTGACCTGGTTGTGGATACCTTCTTTGAGCTGATGTTTCATTGAGGGGTATGGTGTTCTCTTTTCGAGAATACATCAAGTGGGCAATTCAGGGAGTGATGAGTTTCTTAAGATCCCTCATACGTCAATGTCGTGTCCAGGGCATTCGTTATCTCGTTGCATTGGTTCTCTTTTGGAATCAGTTGAGCACTTGTGCAAGCTCGAAGGTCATGTACAAGTCTTCTTCACATGACGAAGTTGCGGATAGATTCTGCCATTTAGTGAGATAACAAAGATGATGGATTTCACATCCATTTATTTTCTCAACATGTAATATGGTTTATGCAGAAATCTTAAACATAATGGAGAAGCTACTATTTGATGATGCTGATTTTTAAAATAGGCATTGATTTATTCACAATGAGCTTTTTACGACATCTCTGTAGGCGAACTCAGGGTTCCTACTATATACTGATCTTCTTAGCTTGCATTCTTGTTCTCTTAAGGCTTACAAAAAGTGTAGTTCTTTGGATGTTGATGTCCTCTGCTCCAGGACATCGTGAACACAGATTCTACTAATTCTGAACGGTATAAACTTCCCTTTTGAACATGGTTTCGATATGATAGTTGTGAAGCTCACGGATTTCCAACCCTTCAGTTCTGTATACCTCATAAACGCCTTTTGTATGAGACATTGTCTAGTTGTTGCACTGAGAATCCTATACGGCCAAAGGCATGACATCTTTCCTCTTGATTAAAGGTACATGCGCTCCGCAACTTAAGACTACAGAAGTTAGAACAAAAGTATAAATGTGACGATATAAAAGTTTCTATCCAGCTTTGAAGGGGGCCTTGAAAAGGCTATTCAGAATGCAAGGTAAACAATGGTAATCAATCATCGACTGTTGATTAGCAAAGTACCTATGCAAGATACTTGTTATCCTTTTGGTCATTAATTTTATTCCTCATACATGACACCGTTTCGTTCAACTTGATCCTTGAGGTTGTGCATGTGGAAACATATTCGCTTCCTTGAAGTATGGAGGCTCACGTACTTGCCCTGTTAAGACTATATCCTTGGGTCTCATTCAACTTTCGTCAGATTTATTATAGCTGTACAACCTGTCCTAGCATAAGGTCCTTAATAGGAATTTTTACTTCGAGCATACATATAAAGTACCTATCCTATTGGGAAAGACTCCATTAATCATGTCTAACCATCCATAATGAAAGTAGGAAAAGGCACAAGACTCTAAGTTATATGACCAACAAGCGAGGAAAGATTTAAGAAAAGAATCCCTCTTGTCAAGTTATTCCCTTGTTTACAAAAATGCAGTTTATTTTGCACATATTCCTTGTTAGTCTCCCCTCTTAGTGGCTTGTTGTTATTGTCTAATGGGTAGCTTGTTTTATTGCATTTTTCCTTCTTATTGAAACAAATCACTCTCTAACTTATATATCAAGTTTCTAAGGCTGTTAGGCAGCCTTTATATGTTCTAAATTTTTTGGTTTGCTATTGTTTAGTAAACAACCAATGTAATCTAAATATGTGTAAACAATAAAGGATGCTTTACCTCTACCCAAGCATAGGCACTTGTCGTTAGTGCAAGTCAGATATCTCGAAATCATCTTGATCGCTTCCCAATGCTTTATATATATATATATATATCTGCTCACAACTCCCACTAGAAATGCAACATCTGGTCTCCTAGCTACCATAGAATATATGAGATTACCAACAACAGATTGATAAGGAATTTTGGTCATGAATTCCTTTTTCTCATCTGATTTGGGGCAATCATCCTTGCTCAATTTCACATATGTGGATAAAGGTGTACTCAATGCCTTCTCACCCTACATATTGAACATGTGAAGTACTTTGGATATGTATCCACTTTTTGAGACAAGTATATGCATCTTTTACTCCTATCATGAGTAATGTGCATGCTAAGAATATGTTTGGGGTGCCCCAAATCCTTGATATCAAATGTTTGGCTCAACTTCTTTTTGAGAATTGACAAGTTATACGAGGACTTCCTAGCAATCAACATATCATTGACATAAATTATTAAGCATATCAAGCTTCCATTTGAGCATTTCTTTGTGTAGAGACAATGATCCTCATTGCATTGAGAATAGCCTTGAGACTTCATAAAAGGATAAACCTTTGGTACCATTGTCTAGGGGACTATTTAAGTCCATATAAGCTCTTCTTCAACTTACAAACTAGAATCTCTTTGCCCAAAACTACATAACCCTCCCGTTGTTCCGTATATATATCATTTGTAAGATCTCCATGCAAGAAAGCAATTTTCACATCCATTTTGACTAGCTCTAAGTTCTCCATTGCAACAAATCCAAGCAGCATTCGTAGGGTAGTCATCTTGACCATTGTAGAGAAGATTTCCTCAAAATCAGCACCATGCTGTTTCTTAAAACCCTTTGCAACAAGTTTCACTTTATACTTTGGAGAAGCACTATCTGATGTGAATTTCAGCTTATATACCCATTTGCATGGTAAATCTTTCCTACACTTTGGCAAAGGTACTGAATCCTAAGTACCATTCTTGTGAATAGAATCCAACTCACTCTTCATGGCATGCTCCCACTTGAATCCTTTGTCTGATAACCTCTTTGTAGTAAGAACGCTCACTAGCATCTGATAGCATAACAAAATCCAAACATGGAACATATCTATCATGTGGATGTGAGACACGTGTAGAGCATCTCAATGGTTTTTGAACAAGAACATTTGCAAAGTGATCTGATCAGACATTCTCTTGAACATCCCTATGTGCAACATTTTTATGCATGCTAACTAGAAGACTAGTTTCCTCAAACACCACTCTTCTCACTTCAACCTCCTTAATGGGTTGTTTATGCATCTTCGACTATTGAAAATGACATCATTGCTTTTGATCATTGACCATGTTTTAGGATCCCACAAGCGATATCCAAATTGGCCTTCTCAACCATATCCAAGAAAAATGCATTTCTTTGACTTATGGTCCAACTTTTGTCTAAGATTCTTGGGTATATGAACATATGCTTCACACCCAAAAACTCGAAGATGATCATAATATGGTGGCTTCTCTGTTCATAACTCTTGTGCCACTTTTAGAACTTTGGTAGTACTAGGTCAAAAGTTAATCACATGAATAGTAGTCAATACTGCTTCTAGGCAACATCCTTCTAAAAGGTTTGCATGATGCAGCACAGAAACTACTCTATCCTAAATAGTTCTATTCATCCTTTTAGCTACACCATTTTGTACTAGGGTATATACTCTCTATGAATTCCTCTAGATTGACAAAAAAGGCTGAATTCATTTGCAGTATACTCACCCCCATTATATGAATGTAAAACCTTAAGCTTAGTTCCTTTTTCAGTCTCAACTGAAGCAAGAACTTTTTTGAAAATAGGGAATACCTCATCCTTCGATTTGATACGATATACCTAGACTTTTCTAGTAGCATCATCCATGAAAGTGACAAAGTGACACATCTATATGAAGGAGATCTAAAGGCTGAGTTGAAGGGTCAACGTACATTTTATGCACATTCTTAGTTTGCTTTCCATATTGACAATGCTCACAAAATGAAAAATCAGAGAAAGATAACACATGTAAGTAGACAAAATGAGAAAGATTTCCATTCCACTACAAGATATATGATCCAAACGGCCATGCCAAATACAAGCCATAGGTTGTTCAGAAAAAAGTAAAAAGTGCTCTTTCTATGATACAAATAAAGGATAAAGTAGAGCAACTTTGCTTCCTTTTGCAATAACCATAATTCTGTTTGATATGCAAAAGGACTGAGCATAGAAGACCACCTTGTAACCAAAGTCATCAAGTTGACCAACTGACATCGACTTCTATGATAACTGAGGTACAATACATTATGCATAGTAAATTTTGAATCATCAATGAACTGCACAAGCAACTCTCCAATCCCAACAATGTCACACTAGTAAGAGTCATCAAGCCTTAGAGTACCAAGAGAGTTTGTTGCATAAGTAGAGAACCATTTTGTATGTGGTGTCACATGGAAAGAAACACCAAAATCTAGGAGCCATGTGTGGGAAAGAGAATCGACCATAAGATCCTCATTAGGCACAATACTATCAAGTGTCAACACATCACCATCATCAAAAATAACATTGATTTCATCAATCTCCATAGTCAAAGTAGATGGCATAGGTAGTTGTTTAACATGCCCATCAACATTCCGCCCTTTACCTTTAACATTCTTTAATGCATAACAATCTTTCTTCATGTGTCCTTTCTTATGACAACAATGGCATTCGATAACCTTCTTCCTTGATTTACTTCTACTCTTATTCCATCCTTTTCCTTGTTCTTGCTCCTACCATGTTGATGATTCTTTCCTTGGTAAGAATCGCAAACCAGCTGCACTATTGCTAATAGGTGTGCAAAACGTATCCCATGATGATGGCAAGGTGCATAACAACAAGACCGCTTTCATTTCATTATTCATCTCCATTTTTTGAGCCTATAACTAAGAGAATATAGCATCAAATTCATTCAGATGAGCAACAATGATATCTGTGCCCTTTATGTAAAGGTCATATAACTTTCTTATCTGATACACTTTATTTGATGTTTTTTCATATGTATTGCATAACTTCTCCCAAAGCTCCTTTCCACTCTCATAGTCCAATATTGTAAAGTAAACATTATTTTCCATGTGCAAACAAATGGTAGACCTAGTGGTTTCATCCAACTCATCCCAATCATCTTCATCCATGTCAACATGCTTCAGTGAGATTCCCTTTATTGGCTTCCATTGACTCCTATGAATCTTCACATCTTTAATTTGATGCTTCCATAGATTAAAGTTTGTGCCATCAAATTTTTGGATCTCAAAATGGTCTTTGCCTTAGAAGTTATAGCTCCTCCTCGGAACACTAGCACTAGAGCTTGATTCACTAGACGTGTTTGAGATACCTAATGTCATGATAATAGATAATTGAATAGAATGATAATGGAGCTAGAAGAGTTCAAACACCACTGAGGATAAAAAAAAAAGGGATGACCAAGTGTCAGATTCTAAGAAAAAATCAACACAGTCTTCCTACAAAAATGAATTAATAAATAGAAATGACCAACCAAAAGGGTTATATGAGAGTATATGTGCTCACATCAATAAGAGTATCAAGGAGTAAATTGACCACTATATAGTTGATAAAAAAAACTAAAAATATTTGCCAGAGTATCCTCTGCAAAACGAGCATATGAATAATGTGAAAAGCTTATAAAACTGCAAGTACTGACATCTAAACCTGCATAGTCAATCACTGACTCCAATGCATATAATCAGTTAACCGAAAGAAGCCAACTAGACTTATAACCTATGTAAAGAGAATTATGCACGAAAGTACTCCAAAATGGCTCAAGATTCCACCTTTAAGTTTGATGAGCCCTAAAGTTTCCCTTATTTGAGGGAATGGTTCTTTAAAATCGAAGCAACTTGTTATTGCATGTGGTAACCAATGGATTACTATAATTTCCCTTATTTTTGTATAGTGAAACCTTCCTTAAGAAAAAAAATTAGGTATAAATGCGTGGGAAGAAGACCCCTTTGAGCTTGACTCTAGTCCACCCAAAGCTTACAACTAAGGCGGCGACCAAGGCATAGACCTTGGCATACCTGGTCATCCGAGTCACCAAAGTCACCATTGGATGCGTGCAAGGGAGGACGTCAACAATCAAGGAAGACGGAGGTTCTTGGTACTTCTCAGGAGATCATCCATCCCTATACTATTCCCCTCCAATCTCGCTTAACCAGTGATCTCTAGCCATTAAGCTCCACTCTTGTGGTGTTTGAAGAAGGGGAAAGACTAAGGTTAACATTACCTTGAACATGTTTTGGTCCTCAAAGCTTCATTCTTTGCTTTCAAAGCCTGTTTTGAAGCATGTTTGGGGTGATTTCTTGCAAGTAAAATTTATTGAAGTAATGAGAATGTAGAATTAAAGTATCTATAAATGACCTAAGTTTAATGATGTTGATTAATTTTCTAAAGTCAACACAAATATGGCTAGGATTGGAATAAATTTGGCTTAATGATGCAATGTCTGAGTAGATTGAGATCCACCTCCTCCACAAGCCCTCAAAATCTACACATCCTCTAGCATGTATCGATGGAAGGAGCTGTGCTTGATGAGTAGTCATCTTTTCACTTCATTCATCTTATAATTTTTTTGAGGAAGTTAAATTCACATTCCATCACATATGTCTATCCATCTCCTTGGGCCTTGATGGAAATGCATAAGGCTTGAAAAATTTGTGAATTCATGAAGAAAGCATTTGTGCATAGCAATTTTTGTATGTACCTTCTTCAAATGCATCATATGGAGATGCACCGGACATATGAAAGACACTTGCATAAGCATTCTTGGTGCACAAGGTATGTAATCCTACATCATAAGGTACTTTCATGCATGTATTTCCCCTAGATCCATAAAATTCATCATTCATATAAAATATCAACATCCTCATTCATAATATGCTCCACTTACATTTCTTCATTTGCATGCATATTATTATCTACTTGCATATCATCATGTGCATACATTGCTAAATCTATAGAAATCTCATTGTCATTTTGTATATCATTGTTTGATTGCTTAGCATCATCCATTTGCATTTCATAATTCTCATGCACTAAATGAAACATTTGCATATCAACATTCTTAGACATATGGTCATGATCATGCATAATCTCATCCACTTGCATCATCATCCATATACATAACCTCATTCACTTGCATTTCATCATTTACTTACACCACATCATTAGCATCATGTAATAAAGTAAGTCTACGATCCAAGGGTCTGGCCGGTTCAAACAGATCTGAAATCGGACACCGTTTGGTCATCCGTGTGTATGACCAAAGATCTCGAGTTTAGACTTACTAGGAGATCTTGTGCTCTTGTGAACAAGTGATCCACTTATCCTAGTGGTTAAGTCTCAAGGATGTGAAGGAGGAGGTCTTGGGTTCAATCCCCATGGGGGACATGGGGAGAGTATTTTGCCCAAAGAGATCTAGAGCCTTCTAGGAGCATCCACTTGAGTTAACTCGAGTTAACTGGGACACTTGGCGCACATGTAGTTACATGGCTGACACATGGATGGTTAGTATCCACCTGCCCAAGAAGGCAGTCCCCTGGAGAGAGCTATATATAGAGGCATTTGGTTGGGAGGAGAGTCATCTCTCAAGCATGTGGTGGTTGTAATCCTTGCTCTCTTGCACATCATCCCCATACATATTTTGAATTTGATCTTCACACAGGTAGGGTAGAAAATTTTCAAGTACTTTATCTTCCTTTTCTACATCTTCACCTTGTATGCTTATAGATATCTTTACCTCTTAAATCATTCCTTAATTTGGTTCATTGTCCTACATCAGACGTGAAAATTTTGTTCTATCAAGAGAAGCCTCATTTTGATTATCTGAAGGTTTTTGTAATGTTTTTCTTTGATTTGAGTTTGATGACTGATTTGGTTGACTTTGAACAAATTCTACTAGACTCGTTGTGTAGAAAATCAAGTCTCAAACATACAAAAGGACTCATACATGATTTTTGAGAGTGTACCAATAAAAAAGGAGGATGCAAAGTCTTGGAATCAAGTTAGGAGCCCCACCAAAATCAATCAAATTCAAATCTTCTCAATTACCCACCAAAATGTGCACCTACATTGATTGGTGGTGGTTAGCTAGATTCTAGGAAAAACAAAACTTCTATATAAGCATCATTTCACCTTTGTTTCTAAGTTGTGTGCTTTCCAAGAGTATCCCTCTTATTTTAGTGAAGTACTAAACTCCAACAAGCAGCCCATTGAAGGAGAATCCAACTAGAGAAAAAGAAGATGAAAATCAAAACACAAAATAGCTCAATAAAAGACTCGCCCTCTGCCCAAAAGCCCCGCAGGGATACACATCAGGTTGCAAGGCAAGACAAGGTCCCAAAGTATTATAGGGAATAACCACTCCAACAAGGGTCTATCAGGGACGAGAGACTTGAGAGGGGGGGTGTTGGAACTCAAGGACAAGCACAAGCATGGAAACACATCAAATAAGTGGACACATAAGAAGAAGGAGCAAGTAGGGAGCTCCAAGAAGTGTATGTCAAATTTTCAGAAGAAACCCCTATAAAAAGAGTGATTTTGATCACTAAAACCATTGTAAATATCATTTCACCTTTTTGTAGCTTCATTTTTTGCAAGCTAAGGAATCCTCAAGCTTGAGGAGCATTAGTCGTATCTACGTATAATTTTTCATAATTTTTAGACTTCGTTTGAGCCTCCAAATAAGCCCTAGACCCTAATTTTTAACTAGGTCGGCCACTAGGTCTGGACACCATCAAAAGTAGTCAAAAAAACTATAAAAAGAGCTAGAGATCTCATTTTCTACGTTAGCTTCTTAGTATTTTGTGAGAGATTTGAGCTTTTTTAAGAGAATTCTTTGCAATAGGAAGCTTTCCATTGTTCCTCTCTTTGATCTTGCCTTGCGTGCATGTGTGCATATGTTGCTCTTCTCACTCACACATTTGTGCCTTCACATGCTCTCAATCTCCATAGCAGTCCTCATGTCTCCACGGATTGACAAGTAAAGGAGGTGGTACTCATGCTTGAGCTACATCTTCCTCGACCGCTATGGCGTGCACTTAAAAGAAGTACACACTGCCCTGAATCATTAAGGCCTCCATGATTGTGGGCAGTGTTTAATTAAACATACAACATCAAGATAGACAGGAACAAGTTGGCCAGAGGTGATTGAGGATAGCAAGCCTAATTTTCCATATGTATCCCAGGTTCAACCACTTATTGTGTGTTAGGGAAACCCACAAAAGCTTGTCAAGGGATGACAAAGACTAAGAGGGGGAAAGTGTTCCAGAAGAAAGAAGCAAAGAAAAGGAAGCCCACAAATTTCCAACATTGAGGATACTTTTTCTTCTTCAAATTTTCATGATACTCTATCAAGAGCCATGTAAATGTTTTAGAGGAGTCCTCTAGATGCATGAATCCCAAATATTGTATCATTAGCCTTGTATAATAGTAGGAATTTAGTGATTTCCACTAAAAGTGCCGGTCTCTTGTGTGAAAGGACCATTTTTAGGGCACATATATATAAGTCACTTTGTGGCTCTTTGTAGATACTTTTTGCCATTGTGTGTAATCAAGCTAAAATTTCGAATTTTCTTCTTCTCTAGTGAGTATCTTCTTCTTCAAGAGATTGCATGTGTGTTTAGTGCTTGAAATGTGTGTGCAAGAGTGTTGTCTACCACCTCCCCTCTTGTTTTAGCCACTGTAGTGCATGCATGAAGCTTGGTGAGCAGTGGAATAAGAGTGGGTGTTTCCCATCATTCACTATTTTGCCCATAACTCGAAGCTTGATTGTCATATTATGCTAGAAATACTACCATTAGATATGTCTTGTCGAGAGTTTCAAAATGAATATGCTATTGATCATATTCGAATCTCGGAGTTGAGAGAAAAGCCCTTATTTGTGCTTACTACTGTTACAGGTATCGCGGCATGCATTTCCAATGAGATAAGTGACTTGAGAGGTAGATGAACTTGTGATACATGCCTTGTGAGCACATTCACTTCATTTTCTATCACTTGTACACATTTCTTCATACACTTGATATTTCTAACTTCATTGATTAATAATTAAGCATGTATTAATCCACCACTATTTGCACTTGTGGGCGATTGAGATATAGTCTGAGTTAGCACAAGTCCCTAAGGCTCTACGATTTAGGTACACACATTTTTGGCACCATTGCCAGGGGCACCAGAAACATGTGTACCTAAGTGGTAGAGTCTTAGGGACTAGTGCCAACTAAGATTATACCTCAATCGCCCATAAGTGCATATAGTGGTGGATTAATACACGCTTAATTATCAATCCATAAAGTTAGACATATCAAGTGTATGAAGACATGTGCATACATGATAGCAAATGAAGTGAATGTGCTCACAAGGCATGTATCACAAGTTCGTCACTTATCTCAGTAGAAAGGCATGTGCGATACATGTAACAATAGTAAGCACAAATTAGGGCTTTTCTGTCTGGTAAGTCGGTAACCACATACATGGTTCCTTGATTATCAATATATGAACCCTCTTCAAACTTTACCACTAGATGTTCAAGTCCAAAGGGTTGATCGGGATTTTTGAGTTGGACAATTGATCTCCTCAGACCATCCTCATAGATGCATGTACCTAATAAGTTGGTCCTAATATACTACAATTGCATCTTATAAGGACATTCCGGAGTTTGTAAATAGGCAATACCTGAGCTACACGCAGGTCTCTCCATGCTAAAAGATATTTATGAATCACTTGTTTCTAAGCTTAACACATAAGGATAATCACTAAGTTGTTGTGCCCACGACCTAGCTGTGTGATTGACACTAGCTTCTAAGGATCTCATACTTTGTCTATCTCTTCATAGTGTCTACCTAATCTCATGTTCATAAGGTTTATCTACAAATCTCAATTTTACCCTTTGTATTGATAAAAAATTCTCTTGAGCTCCTTTGGTTTTTTGATCCCACATGAGGGTCAACTTCAATTTAGCCTATCTAAAAATCAATGCATTATTCTTAAGAAAAACAATTGAGAACTTGTGGGATTCAAAACGATCTTTCCAATGAGCTATAGAGCTCTAAAAACGGACTTTTGATGAAAAAGGTATGTCAAATCAAGGTCCTGGGGTCAAAATAGGGAAACAAGATGCCATGAGTAAATCACGATTTTGACTGAAAATCATGTTTTTGGGTGAAAATCACGATCGTGAAAAACCTTGAATACCACGATTTTCATTAAGGATCGCGATCTTGAACAAACCCAAAAAAGGCGATCTTGATAGAGAATCATGAAAAATGCGATCTTGATAGAGAATCGTGAAAAACACCATCTTGACAGAGAATCATGAAAAATGCGATCCTAGCAGAGAATCGTGAAAAATAGGATCCTCACAGAGAATCGTGAAAAGTGTGATCCTGATTGAGAATCGTGAAAAATGCAATCTTGACAAAGAATCGTGAAAAACGCGATCCTGATCGAGAATCGTGAAAAATGCAATCTTATCAAAGAATCGTGAAAAATGTGATCTTGTCAGAGAATCATGTTTTTGAGACATCTTGAAAATTGGGATTTTGAAAAATGTGATCTTGTCAGAGAATCATGTTTTTGAGACATCTTGAAAATTGGGATTTTGAGAATGACCTAAACATCGTGAATTTGACTGAGGATCGTGTTTTTTGAAAATGGCCTAAAAATCATGATCTTGAGAATGACCTCAAGATCATGCTTTTTGAGAATCGTGTTTTTCACTTGAAAATCGTGATTCACAACACAACTTCACAATCAGAATTTCGAGAATGACCTCAAAATCATGTTTCTTGAGAATATTTTTAGGCCAAGAAATTCCAATAGCAAGAGAATTTTGATTTTCAAAAAAGTTGATTTTTTCACAAAATCGAGAGCATGTGAAGGCACAAATGTGTGAATGAGAAGCACACTAGCATGCACACATATATGCACATATGCATGCAAGGCAAGATCAAATAGAGGAACAATGGAAAGCTTTCTATTGCAAAGATTCTCTTGCAAAAGCTCAAATCTCTCACAAAGTACTAAGAGGCTAACCTCAAAAATGAGCTTTCTAGCTCTTTTTATAGTTTCTTTTGACTAGTTTTGGCCGTGTCTAGACCTAGTGTCAATTAGGTTCCAAAGCTTATTTGGGGGCTCAAACAAGGTCTAAAAATTATGAAAGTTTATACGTAGATACTTCTAATGCTCCTCAAGCTTGAGGGCTCCTCGAATTGCACAAAATGGAGCTACAAAAATATGAAATGATATTTAGAATGGTTTTAGTGATCAAAATTACTCTTTTTGTAGGGGTTTCTTCTGAGAATTTGACATTCACTTCTTGGAGCTCCCTACTTGCTCCTTCTTCGTGTGTGTCCACTTCTTCAATGTGTTTCCATGCTTGAGTTCCAATAGAAAACTTCAAGATGTTTAGAAAATTTGTTACCTTATTCAAACCGAATTCTAATGCTTTCATCTTTTCTATTTTTCCAATTCTTACTCCATCAAGAGGCGTGCTGTCCTTCTATCTGGCTTACTGTCATTCTTTAGCTTGTATAGTTCTTTTCACTACATGCAACCATCGATAAACATTATTTCCCTTTCAGTTTGGCTGATGCTTCAAAGGTCCTGTTATAAATCTTTGTTTACATCCTTCGGGACCTTGCCTTGCATCGAAGCCTGATGCATGCCCTGCAAGGCTTTGGGTAGAGGGTGGGTATTTTATTGAGCTATTTTGCATTTTGATTTTTTTCTTCTTTTTCTCTTGGTGGATTCTCCTTCCACACAGCCCCCATGCATGCTTGTCTTATTTTCTCATGATTTTGCTCCTTCTCTATCTAGAGATGTAGTTAGGTTTTCATAATTCTGTTTGTAGATTGTAGAGAATTTTTTGCAATTTTCTTATAATCATTTTTTTAATTATTTTAAACATTGTTTGGTCTGTCATATAGTGTCCCAAATTAGCCAAAGCTTCAAGTTTTTATACTAAGTTAATTTTGAGAAATTGCTAAGTTTGTGAACCTATATCTCTCCACATTGGCAGAGAGTGCTACAGACAAATAGCCCACCTTGAATTGGATAGATCTCAAAGATAGAACATTAAATTTATTTCATCAAAATCTTTTTTTGATAGAGCTCAATGTCTAATTTAATTTTCTATAGCTTCATTTTAATTCACTACACAATTGCAGAGAAATATCTAGAATAAAGAGCATATGTCAGTGTGTATAGGTCTAGTGGAGGACAACCAACTTCCACAGTTGCATTGGGGTGTTACATGTTGGAGTTTGAGGTCTGCAAAAGCACAAGAACACGGAAGCATGCAAACATCACAAGGAAGAACAGCTTGGAGCACATCACACAATACTAAATGTATTACCACTAGAATGTACAAAAATAAGTGACCCATTAGGGCTATAGATGTATATACAAGCCGAGGGAAAAAAACCTCCTAAAGAGGAAAAAAAGTGCCTTGGTGGTCCTAGTGTGTTCACATACATCACTACCTAAATATATCAACAAAGCCCCCTTGGGAGTGATGCGGTGAACAAGGAGCTAGCATTCATGTATAAGGAAGTGCCAAGCTATGTGGAATCAATCCACAAAATGAAGTAAGCCCAAATTTTTGTGGAAAGCTTCAAACTTCTCCCTAGGTAGAGCCTTCGTGAAAAGGTCTACAGTGTTCTCCTGCATGGGCACATATGCCAAGTTGATCTCTCTAGTAGAGAAGTTCTCCTTGACATAATGATAGTGCACCTCAATGTGCTTAGTGCGAGCATGGAACACATGGTTTCTCACAACTACCAATGTGCTCTGACTATCAGTGAAGATATTGGTGGTAGAAGACTGATCAACACCCTAATCAGCTATAAGGCATCTAAGCCACACACACTCAATAGTCACTATGAAAGCTGCCCTATACTTAGCCTCACAACTAGAAGTGGCCATAGTAGGTTGCTTCTTGCTCAACCAAAATATGCATGAGCTACCAAGCATGAAGCAAAAACCACTAGTGGACACACGAGTGTCATAGCAACCAGCACACTCAGAGTCAGAAAAAGCATGTAAATCTGGTGATAGTGATCCCCTGTTGGGATAAAACAATCAAAGTAGCTGGGTACCACTCAAGTAGCGAAAGATGCGCTTAAATTCCTGTCAATGCTTGACAACTGGGCAATGCATAAGCCTACTCATATGTGAGACAACAAATTGAATATCTGACCGAGTAATGGATAAGTAAATCAAGAATGCAACAAACTGTTGATAGAGAACAACATCAAATGCATCCTCAGCATCATGAAGACTCAACCTAAACCTGTATCCATAGGAGTGGCAATGGGTTTATAGTCAGTCTTCAAGGCCAAAATGCTACAATAATGTGTCAATATATTTCATTTGACGCAAAGCTATTCTACCATCAACTTGCATAAATTGAATGCCTAAGTAATGATGCAAATGCCCCAAATCTGACATCTCAAATGAGGCATGCAAATCAGGCTTAAAATTAGCAATATGTTTCTCATGAGGACCACTTAGCAGCATGTCATCAACATACACAACAATGATCATAAGCACATCATTTGCACGCTTAACATATAAGGTGCTCTCAGATGGACTGTTCTCAAAACAATGTGCAATTAGATATGCATGTTTCTTTTCATACCAAGCACATGGTGCTTTCTTCAAACCATATAATGCCTTTGTCAACCTAAACACTTGGTTTTCATGCCCTTTCCACACAAAGCTATGGGGCTGAAAGATATACAATTCATGCAACTCACCATTTAGAAATGCAATTTTGATGTCCAACTTATGTACATTCCAACCATGATGAGCTGCAAGTGTAGATATGCTACAAACGGTAGTCATTCGGCAAGTAGGAGCAAAGGTCTCATCAAAATCAATGCCTCTTTCCTGAGTATACCTTTTTGCAACAAGCCTAGCCTTATGCCTATCAACTGTTCCATCAGACTTATGCTTCAACTTGAGTAGCTCAAACTCAACCATCTTTGGAAACGAGGAACGCTGCATTTTGCCCAAAATATAGCCTTCACAAACATGTTTTACCCGATGCCTCAAGTTTGGGCAGAGAGGACACCATTTTAGATTTTTGTAGGCATAGCAAAATATAGATGACCAAAGCGTGCATGCCAAAGCTTTGCATCTAACATAGCCTGAGAATCATGTACTTGTTAAACGTTAAACGCGGGACTAGCTGTCAGTAGCGCGTTTACACATTTATTGGGTTCTTGGGAGTGGAAGGGGTCTGTTAAACAGAGGCCCTATACTTAGTTCCCAAATTAACCACTTCACACACAGCAATACACTGATGCTCAAAACTCTATCAAGACTCCGTTACACTTACAATCTTACAGTATTCAATCAAACTCTCCCACAATTGACCGAACACACTACACCAGACTAGGCAGTATCGTGATACAGAGTTACCTAATGAACTCAAGAACTGTTCCGAATACAAAATACTGTAACACTAGAGACAATAATAGTAATCCAACCTTCACCGAATAGATACAAACAATCAAACAAAATCGAAGACACAGCAGAACTCAACAATCGCAAACACACAATACTGAAGGTCCAGTATGCAACTTAAAAAGACCCTTACTGTAGCTAACCATTACTGTATGAGGATAGACCTCCACGCCGAAGACAATACAATACGACTCGGAGTTCTCAGAACACTACCGCAATTACACAGACTTCATCCAACAAGTTACAGCACCTTACAAGAAAGAGCGACACCACGGTATGCTTAATCAACAGAACAATCACAACCGAAACACCGCAGAACAACTCGCTCAGAACAACAGTCTAACGATCAAGTGAACGTCTATGTAACTCACGAATAGAAACCGGTATCAATAGACAACCAGACAGAACAAAAGTAGTATACTCAGAATTGCTCAACAGACACTACAACAGCGTTCCGCTTAATCCCCCAGATAGACAGTCTGGTGATCCCGACGAACGTCACTGAGCGTCTCTTTTTCATTGCTTTATATAAAGATTACAACGTATTTGTGTAACAACCTTTCGTTCGTGCGAACAACATTCAGTTTTTTACAACTTCCAATCTGGCGGCCGACTAACACTCTCGCACGCACGGTGGAATTGAACCCGCAGGTTTATCAAAATTACGGTTCATCTATAATGCCTTCTAAATACATGGATCTGGCTAATCTAAAGGTTCGGGCGATTTTCTTTTTTAAAGATTCTAACATCTGTTTCAAAGTATCAGGTTCTACTAATTGTGCATCTGTTCTTACAGAACTTAGGGAAATTACTTCGGCCAGCAAAATTTCTGTCTGCGTCTGCAGAAAGGCCTCTTGTAAATAAAATTTGTTTGATAAGGCCGCATCCCTGGATACTTTCATCTCTGCAAGTTGTTTATCCATCTTGGCCAATCTTTCTTTCTGATTGTCGAGTTGGTTGTCTTTTCTGTCGATCTACTGATTCTGGAACTGGATTGTTCTGGAGTAGGCATCTCTTTCTCTGCGAAGATCTGATATTACTTTTTGCAGTTGAGCTTCTACCGTCAATTTTCGTTTGAGAATGCTGTTAACTTCTGATAAATTGATCTTGCATCTCTCGAGTTCTTCAGCTGTTTTCATAGCTAGATCATGCTATTCTTGGCCTCGCTGTACTGTTTCATCTAGCAGCTGTCTTGTTTCTTCTAATAGATTCCCTAAAGTGATTCTTGCATCATCTTTATCCTGTAGGTCTTGCTTCAATTGAATGATTTCTGTATTTGCATCATTTAGTAACTCGTCTTTTTGTCTGATCTCTGCCAGTGCTGCATCTCTTTGAGCGGTAACTTCTACCTGTTCGGCCATTTGGGATTGTAACTCCTTAAGTTGTTCTTGTAAGGCTTGGTTTTCGGCTTTGGCTACTATTAATTCTTCTTGTAGAGGACTAATGTCCGCCTCCAGTACATCTACCTTGTGTTGGAATTCCTCTCGGATGCTATCAGTGACCTGTTTCATCTGTACTGGTAATTGCTGCGATAGCTGAATTAGCAATTGACCCATGTTTGCAAGCTCAAAGATCATGGGAATCAAAGGAAGTGGAAGATGAGGACGAGGTTGAGATGAGGATGCGGTGAGTAGCTGCTGGGAGTTCGGTGGAGAGTAGTTTGGGGATGAGGAAGAAGAGGCAGTGGGTTCTTCGGGAAGAATGGGTGGAGTAGGGATAATTGGGTTGAGTGGAGGTTCCGGTGGGGGAGTAGGAAGAACAGAGTGATATTCTGTTACCTTTTCTGTGGTTTGTTGTGTGTCAGCGGTGTTGGCAGCTGTGGACTCTACTGCTTTAAGCAGTTCCTTGAAAACTTCTTTGATTATATGTTCTTCATCTCTTTGCTTTTCCTGTTCCGATTGTTGCTGTGATGCTTCTTGTGACGAGCTTGTGTCAGCTTCGATGGGAGCCTCCTGTTCTTGTTGTTGTTCTGAAGATGACTGTGCTGAAGATTCATGATGCATGGTAGTTGTGGTGTCGTGAAAAGTTTCGTCTTCGTTTGCTTCTTCTTCTTTGGCATCGGCCTTATCATTTGCGGTTGAACCTTGTACTTCGCTATCGGATGAACTGATTCTAATTCTTTTTCGTTGGAAGAGTTGGAATAATTCCTCTTCATCTTCTTCATCGTCCTCTAAAATCTGTGCAGACTCTTCATGGCGCAGGATGGGTCCTTGGGGTGGGGGTTGCGCTTCTTGGATGGCCGGAAATAAGAAGCTGAGGATGTGCGGTAGCCTGGATCTTGGCATATCCCCCTTATTTACCTGCTTGATGATGGAGACACATTCTTTGTGTATTCGCCGGAAGAAATATGATGCAAAATTGACTGGTTCTCGAGCAGCTAAATCTATAGCGGAGTAAAAAGGACGAGAGATTCCATAGGTTCGCTTCTCCAGGTTAAGAATGGCTACTAGGAATTGTAGCGTGGATCTCTCAAGTTCAGGACGACAGAGGATGGCGTATTCGTTGGAGGAGCTCCTAGGGAATAATTGATTCATGGTGGCAATCGGTAGATTTGGGCCATTTTCCCGACCTTGCCGAGGGAGTCGAAACGCATCAGCAAAGGCCTGGAATGTGATTACGGTTCGGGAGGGTAGGGATGTGATCGCCCAACTCTGCTCGGTGGCAGGTGTGTATGCGATGGCGGCGATTATCTAGGCATAGAACGGGTGTCAATCCACTGAATGCCATGGCAGTTCAGTGAAATTGACCAACCCACGGGTGCGCAGGAACTCTCCTACATCGGCAGGGAGTCCATCACGGAAAGTGGCGAAGTTTGCCAGAGCTTCCATGGTGCACACAGTAAACGCAAGCACAAGACACAAAGCACAGGGTTTACACGATCACACAAATTACGCAAACACAATAGCGATTTTCGGCGAAACGGAGAAGGTTAAGTAGATGCGTTGCAGTGGAGAGCAATCAAAATCACTAATCATCGTGCGACGTTGAGATGCTAACTTCATAACTTCGGTGTGCATGCATGAGCAGAACGATAATGTCGGGCGGCTGTTGAGCATAATTAGGTATTAAAACGAGGATATTTACAGACTTATTTTATTAAGCGCGCAAAAAAAAACAAAAGAAAAGAAAAGAAAAGAAAATGCAAAAGACGTGACCAATCCGCTGAACGTTTCAGTGTAGATCGGATGCTTGTTGGTACGACCGCAGCTTTGAACCATTTATCACCTTTGGAAGAGGATTTCCGGTCAAAGTAGTCAACTGAAAAGTGGCTGGGCCCACCTGTTCAGAAATCCGATAGGGACCAAACCATCGTAACTTGAATTTGCCAGCAGAGCGATTCGACTTTGCATTATAAAAGAGTACAAGTTACCCCACCGTAAAAACTGGAGTCCTTAGATATCGATCATGTGTTCGAGCTTGTCTTAACTGAACTTCTTGGATAGTCAGAAAACTTGTCCATCGATGCTCATCCAGTTCTCTGAGTGTATCTAGCCAAAATGATAAAGAATCTTCTGGTATCAATTTCTGAGTGAGAGCTACACGTAAACTTGGCACAACAATCTCCATTGGTGCGATGGCTTCCAGTCCATAAGCTAGTTTGAAAGGGGTTAATCTTGTTGCTACCTTGTATGTAGTCCGGTATGCCCATAATACTGCAGGTAACAGTTGATCCCATCTTTCAGGTGCTTCCAAAATCAGTTTTCGAAGCATATTCAATAGGGTCTTGTTTGTACTTTCAGCCAAACCATTTGCACGAGGATAATATGGTGAACTGAATTTATGCGTGATCTGAAAAGAATGTGTGAGTACTTTCATTAAATTGTTGACAAAGTGAGTGCCTTGATCTGTAACAAGCTCTAGAGGTAAGCCAAAACGTGGAAAGACATCTTTCATTAGACACTTTGCCACCGAAACAGCTGTGGCAGACTTTAAAGCCCAAGCTTCTACCCATCTGGTTGCATAGTCTATACAGGTCAGAATATAACGATTATTACTGAGTATTGCTGGCGGTGTAATAGGTCCGATAAAATCTAGACCCCACTTCTGAAAAGGTTCTAATGGCAAGACAGGTTGTAGAGGGAAAAAATGGCGCTGTAGTGGCTGTTGAGATCTCTGACAATTATCACATTTTTTGACAAACTGCAACACATCCTTGTACATAGTAGGCCACCAAAGTCTGCTCTACAGAATTTTTCGGTGCGTTAAATCTGCTGCAAAATGCCCACCGGAAGGACTTGAGTGAGCGAAAGTAATGACTGAATTAACTTCGTGTGGAGGAATACAATGGAGTAAAATTCCAGTGTGATCCACATAGTATAATTCCCTAGCAATTAACTGAAATTTGCGACTGTACACTGCCATCTTCTTACGCATTGCAGCAGATGTTGTAGAAGGAAGACATCCATCAACTGATCATAGTAATTAGTTATTGCAAGAGAATTTTCTTCTTCATCATTAGTCGGTTCAGTACTGTAAATTGCTGGTGTTGTGTCATCAACACCGACCGGAGCTATAAACCTGGAGGAGACGATCCACAAGGGCAATCCACAGGATGGGGAACCATTAGTTCATGGTAAAAGAAAAAACACACTATGCTTTTGACTTATTCATTTCCATTTCGTAATTTTCTATAATGTTCACACACAAAAGAACCATTTACATGGAAAAAGCTATTTGTGCATAGAAACAACCCCCTTTATGCATAAAGATTTTTAACTATCCTCAACCATAAGCGAATGCTTACTTACATGCTTATGTACAATTAATTCAATCTTTGCATCGACCCACATTTAAGCAAATTTCCATAGTCACAAAGATGCATAAATTTACTTGTTCACATAATTAATTGCATATCCTTCAATACATCATACTCGTACATGGTCTCAATCGAAGTCATCTTCAATATATGGATGCATTCACATACAAGATGGCTTGTTCACATAATTAATTGCATATCCTTCAATACATCATACTCGTACATGGTCTCAATCGAAGTCATCTTCAATATATGGATGCATTCACATACAAGATGGCTCCTGTAGATACGTAGATATGTTGGTAATGTGAAAACGTCAAAGATGAGATGTTTCATTATTGGGTTTTTCTTTTTCTTTCTTCATCGATGTCCCTCTCTCTCTTTATCTCTCCTCCATAACCTCTCTAGTGCGTCAGCGACGTTGCGCAGGCAAGTCAATTCTCTCTTTCTCTCTCTACCGTATCCACAGTCGACAGCGCACGCATCGTTCGATCTCTCTCTTCTTTCTGCTGCCGTGTGTTGGAGCAAGTCTATGACAAGCCTAAGTATTGGCTTGAGTCCCACAAAGTCATAGAAAAAGCCTTAAAATGAAGACTATGTAAAGTTCACTTGTGAACTACCTCTTGTAACTTTTGAAGAGTTTACTTAATGTAAAAGTAAGAGAATCTTAAGTGGTTGAGTCCACTTGATCAAGAATGGAAAGAGGAGCCACGAATTCGTGATTTGTGGTAGGTAGAGAATCAAATCAATCATTGATTGATTGGAGAGTGATTGAGGGAAGTTAGCCTCCCAAACTCAACTATAAATAGAAGGCAGTTTTAGTCGTGGTTAGAGAGACCTATGTGAAGACCTCAAAGAGCTGAGCTTTATGCCATATCAAGGTGTGATTACAAGGCACACATATGTATCAGTAAGTCATTGTATTGTACAAGCAATATACTTTCATTTTCATGATTATTTGAGTTCATCTTTCCATGTTCTTGTGATGTGTACTACTCACTGCCATTACTTCAGTTTTTCTCAGTCAGCTTGCAGAGATTGTTTCTCTGCACTTGGTTCATCATTTTCAGTGATTTAACTTGGTAAAGTTAGCTCTATAAGGCTACTATATGCTCACAAATTTTCATGTCATTTGGATATTGGAATCTTCAGTTATGTTCATTTGAAGTCAACAGGGTATGTTCATCTTCACTTCTCTGTCAGGTACCCGATTTTTTCAGTCATCTTGTCAGAGTCATTTCTCAGTGTTTACTCATCCAAATTCAATGATTTCAAGCTTGTTGGATTCAGCTTACTGTCTAGTATAAGAATACAAATTTTCATGATCATTGGATTCTTAAATCTTGAGTTATGTTAATTTTTCTACTCACTGGTCTATTTCTGTAGCAGCCCGTGAAAATCGGGATGATGTCATCACTTGTTAAAAGTCATTCTCAGTGTGTGGTTTGTTATTTTTGATGAGATTACTCTCTAAAGTTAGCTCTTTAAGCTACCTAGCCTTCCCCAAGAGGAATTAATCTAACTGCTGCTGTGCTCAGAGAATTATGTAAAACACTGGACAGGTGTATTAACCAAGAATAGCAAGTTTTCACCTCTGAGCTAACTCCAACTTATCTGTTTTGATCTATCTTTTTGAGAGTGATCTTCCAAGGTACATAGGGTGTCTAATACATCCATTGGCAAGCTAAAAGGGCCCACCATCTACTCCTGGAGTTCATTTGGCTAGTGTAGAGCAAAGATTTTGCAACACCTCTTCATCTTCAACACATACCTATCCATCTCTTCACAGTGGTATCAGAGCAAGGTTGGACAACATGGCAGATGGATTTCCTTCATCAATTGACAAATTGGACAGAGGTAACTACTCAGCTTGGTCATTAAGAATGGAAGCTTATCTCCAAGGTAGAAGTTTATATGGTTATGTGGCTGGAGATGAAGTTATGCCAAGTTTCAGGAACAAAAGTCAACCAACACAAGAAGAGCAAGAAAGATTGAGCACATGGTGCTCCAAGGATGCACTTGCAAGGTCTTATCTCCTCAACTCTATCTCAGATTTTTTGTTGCCTCACATTAGAAGTTGTAAGACATCTCAGGAAGTGTGGGATGCACTTGAAGCTTTCTTTGCTTCAAGTACTAAAGCTAGGAAGCATCAACTATGGCTGGATTTCACAACTCTCAAGAAGGCTCCCAAACAAAATGTGACTGATTTTGTCACAAAGCTCAAGGACATAGCAGATCAGTTGGGAAGCATTGGAGAGGTAATAGATGAAGAGCAAATTGTAAGGCAGGTCATCAATGGCTTGAAGGCAGATGACAAGTGGGAAGCATTCACCACAGCTATGGATTTGTACATGGACATGCATGTACCTGATTTCAACACACTCATTGGACAATTACTTACTCAAGAGGCAAAGCTTATCAAAAATGGAGAAAGCTCTAAAGGTAATCAATCTTCAGCTTTATACACGGATAAAAGCAAGTCTAAAGATAACAAAGGAAAGGCAAAGAAAGTGGATGATGAAGCAGGTACATATCAAGCTAACTATGCAGGTAGAGGAAGACATGGCAGAGGTAGAGGAAGAGGAGGTAGACAAGGCAGGGGGAGATCCCAAGACTCCAACTCATGTTCTATTTGTGGATTAACTAATCATACAACTGAAAATTGCTTTAGGAATTCCAGGAATCAAAGAGGCAGAGGATACAATAGAGGAAGTTATGGCTACTCAAGAGGAAGGTTCAACAACTACGATGGCAACTACAACAACTACAATCATTCAAACTATCAAGGAGGCTACAAAGGAAGGAGAGACTACAATAACTACACAGAAGACTCAAACAAAGAGGATTCATTATTGATCATGAACATGGCTATGCCACAAGGTAAATCTGATGAGCATGTTTTCTACATAGATTCAGGTTGTTCAAATCATGTGGCAGGAAATGTGGCACTCCTATCAGATTTAGAAGATCCAAGGAATAAGCATGAGGTACAAACAGGAGATGATACAAAACATCCTGTGGAGAAAATAGGCAATGTCAAAGCACCTGATGGAAACATCAACCTACTCAGTAAGGTACTCTATGTCCCTACCATAACAAAGAATTTGATAAGTGTTGGGCAGATAGTAGAGAAAGGGTTGCAAGTCAGGTTCACAAAAGCAGGCGCATTTGTTGAAGATCCAAGTCAAGGATTCAAAAGAATTGCAAAAGGTGAAAAGACAGGTAGATTGTTCACATTTGAATTACAGGACACTAGAAACATTGCTCTCTTTAATTATGGTAGTCAGACACTCACAGAATTGGAAGTATGGCACAAAAGGTTAGCACATATTGGTGAAAGGTCATTAAAGCAAATCTGCAGGGACCAAAGTGTACTTGGACTTCCTAATTTGTCAAAACAACATATGATTTATAAGTGCAGTGCATGTCAATTTGGAAAGTCTCACAGGTTACCATTCATGAAGAAAGGTTATATGCATGGAGATCTCTTGGAGTTGGTTCATACAGATGTATGGGGACCACGCAAGGAAGCTTCAATATCAGGATCAAGGTATTATGTTTCCTTTATTGATGATTGCAGCAGATGGACTATCCTATTCTTTATGAAACACAAAGATGAAGTTTTTTCATGTTTCAAAAGATATTTGGCTCTTGTGGAGAATCAAACAGGTAAATCACTAAAAAGGCTAAGGTCAGATGGAGGGGGAGAATACTTCTCCCATGAGTTTGATTCTTTTCTTCAAGAAAGAGGAATCAAAAGAGAGGTAACTACAAGGTACACTCCTGAGCAAAATGGAGTGGCAGAAAGGAGGAATAGGACAATTGTTGAAGCTGCAAGGTCTATGTTAAATGAAAAGCATTTACCTAATTACTTATGGGCTGAGGCTGTATCTACAGCCACTTACTTGATTAACAGGTTGCCTTCAAAATCCCTTGATGGGATGACTCCATATGAGGCTTGGAATGGAAGAAGACCAAGTTTAGATCATTGTAAAATTTTTGGATGTATTGCTTTTGCTCATGTTCCTTCACAGGTTAGAGGCAAGATGGATCCAAAAGCAGAAAGGTGTGTATTTATTGGATATGACAACAATCAAAAGGGCTACAGGTTATACAACCCTACCAACAAAGGATTCTTGGTAAGCAGAGATGTAGTTTTTGATGAGAACAATTCATGGTATGAAGATTCATGCAGGAAGGTCAATTTACCATATGATCTTGAAGAAGATTTTCCAAAGCTTGGTAGAAAACAATCAAAGATTGAAGAACAAGACACCTCAGAGGATGATGAAGAATGTCAGATGGAAAAGATCAAAGCATGGAAGTCTAAAGGTAAAGCAAAATTGCAGGAACTTGGACATGAGGCAGAATCATCACATCATGGCCTAAGAAGATCTATGAGGGAAAAGAAAAAACCAAAAAGGTATGGGTTTGACACCTCATTAGTAACTAAACATTCTATCTACATAGCACAGGACATAAACCAAGAGGAGCCATCATCATTTGAAGAGGCCAAAGCAAAAACAGAATGGAAGCATGCAATGAAGGAAGAGATTGAAGCACTTGAGGAAAACAACACTTGGGATTTGGTGCCCAAGACTTCATCCATGAAGGTAATAGGCTCAAGATGGGTCTATAAACTCAAGAAAAATTCTGATGGTTCAATTAACAGGTATAAGGCAAGGCTTGTGGCAAAAGGCTTTGCACAAACTCAGGGAATTGATTATGAGGAGACTTTCTCTCCTGTGGCAAAGATGCCTACTATTAGGGTTTTGCTTAGTATTGCCTCTTCCAAGAATTGGAAGATACTTCAACTAGATGTAAAGAATGCATTTTTGAATGGTTGGATAACAGAAGAGGTATATATGGCACAACCACCTGGTTTTGAGAATCAAGTTTATCCTGATTATGTGTGTAAACTTAACAAAGCATTGTATGGTCTCAAGCAAGCTCCAAGAGCTTGGAATTTCAGGCTTGTTTCATTTTTGCAGGACAAAGGCTTTCAACCAAGCAAAGCAGATCCTTCACTCTTTATTAAAAAGAGTAATTCCGAGGTCATCTACCTATGTGTATATGTAGATGATATTATATTGACAGGAAATGATGCAGATGGTATGAAGAAGATCAAAGATCAGATGAGAGAAGAGTTCAAGATAAGTGATTTGGGTTCACTTACCTACTTCCTAGGTTTGGAAGTTGTCTACAAAGATCATGGTTTGTTTCTCACTCAAAGAAAGTACATTAAGGACATGTTGGCAAAATTCAAGATGCAAGATTGTAAGATTGCAGGTACTCCAATGGAGGTTAATCACAAATTGAGCTCACATGAAGGTGAACTCATAGAGGACATCACATCATATCAAAGTCTAGTGGGTAGTCTCAACTATGCCACATTGACAAGAGTAGATATATGTTACAGTGTGAGTGTGCTAAGCCAATTTATGCACACACCAAGGAAACCACATATGGATGCTGCCAAAAGGATACTCAAATATCTCAAAGGAACCATAAATGAAGGACTTTACTATCCTTATGTATCTGATTTAGGTTTGAAGCTATTTTCTGATGCAGATTGGGCTGGCTCCAAGGAAGATAGAAGGAGCACTTCAGGTTATCTTACCTTTGCAGGTTCAAAGCTTATTTCATGGTCATCCAAGAAGCAACCCACAGTTGCTCTCTCTTCTACTGAAGCTGAATATAGAGGTCTTGCTATAGCTACACAAGAAGCTATGTGGATGAAGACATTATTCAAAGATCTTGGATTGGAGTTTGGAACTCCAACTATTTTTGGTGACAATATGAGTTCTATTCATTTGGCTGCTAATCCTATTTTTCATGCAAGGACTAAACATATTGAAGTTCATTATCACTATGCACGAGAGAAGGTTCTAAGCAAAGAGATTCAAATATCATATGTGTCCACTCATCAACAATGTGCAGATATTCTAACCAAAGCATTGGATGGTACAAAGCTTTGCAAATTCAAGGCTATGATTGGTTTGCAGGTAATCTTGGAAGATTGAAGACCTCAAGCATACTTGGCTTGAGGGGGAGCTGTTGGAGCAAGTGTATGACAAGCCTAAGTATTGGCTTGAGTCCCACAAAGTCATAGAAAAAGCCTTAAAATGAAGACTATGTAAAGTTCACTTGTGAACTACCTCTTGTAACTTTTGAAGAGTTTACTTAATGTAAAAGTAAGAGAATCTTAAGTGGTTGAGTCCACTTGATCAAGAATGGAAAGAGGAGCCACGAATTCGTGATTTGTGGTAGGTAGAGAATCAAATCAATCATTGATTGATTGGAGAGTGATTGAGGGAAGTTAGCCTCCCAAACTCAACTATAAATAGAAGGCAGTTTTAGTCGTGGTTAGAGAGACCTATGTGAAGACCTCAAAGAGCTGAGCTTTATGCCATATCAAGGTGTGATTACAAGGCACACATATGTATCAGTAAGTCATTGTATTGTACAAGCAATATACTTTCATTTTCATGATTATTTGAGTTCATCTTTCCATGTTCTTGTGATGTGTACTACTCACTGCCATTACTTCAGTTTTTCTCAGTCAGCTTGCAGAGATTGTTTCTCTGCACTTGGTTCATCATTTTCAGTGATTTAACTTGGTAAAGTTAGCTCTATAAGGCTACTATATGCTCACAAATTTTCATGTCATTTGGATATTGGAATCTTCAGTTATGTTCATTTGAAGTCAACAGGGTATGTTCATCTTCACTTCTCTGTCAGGTACCCGATTTTTTCAGTCATCTTGTCAGAGTCATTTCTCAGTGTTTACTCATCCAAATTCAGTGATTTTAAGCTTGTTGGATTCAGCGTACTGTCTAGTATAAGCATACAAATTTTCATGATCATTGGATTCTTAAATCTTGAGTTATGTTAATTTTTCTACTCACTGGTCTATTTCTGTAGCAGCCCGTGAAAATCGGGATGATGTCATCACTTGTTAAAAGTCATTCTCAGTGTGTGGTTTGTTATTTTTGATGAGATTACTCTCTAAAGTTAGCTCTTTAAGCTACCTAGCCTTCCCCAAGAGGAATTAATCTAACTGCTGCTGTGCTCAGAGAATTATGTAAAACACTGGACAGGTGTATTAACCAAGAATAGCAAGTTTTCACCTCTGAGCTAACTCCAACTTATCTGTTTTGATCTATCTTTTTGAGAGTGATCTTCCAAGGTACATAGGGTGTCTAATACATCCATTGGCAAGCTAAAAGGGCCCACCATCTACTCCTGGAGTTCATTTGGCTAGTGTAGAGCAAAGATTTTGCAACACCTCTTCATCTTCAACACATACCTATCCATCTCTTCACACCGTGCAGCACCGACAGGAAGCTACACGTGTCCTATGGATCTCACTCTCTTCTCCCTTTGCGTGACTCAAGCAGTCGCTCACTCGATCAGATGAATCTCTATGAATTGTGCCAGTGCCACCATCGGATCTCTGCAGCGTTTGTCAGCCCGCATCTCTCTCCCTGTAATTCTCTCTGGTGTGCACATAGCACGGTGCAACCCACAGGAACTCTCTCTCTCTCTCTACCATATCCACAGGCCCACCATCTCCAGTGCGCGAACAACCAGCCCCTGATTTTTCTCTCTCTACGTGTGCCAATATTTTTTTCTCTCTCTGCGTGTGCCAGGAGTCGATATGGCGGCTGGCTCAAGTTCTTCCTATCTCTCTGTCGTTGCCTCCGACATCGCGCCACCGATTCTCTCTCTACAGTATTCACCGCCAATCGCTGTGCAGCCCACCTGACTCTCTCTTTATAGTTCCTCCATCGCCGACTCTAATCGGCATCTCTCTTCTGAGCATGTTGCGCAGCAGTCGACGATGCCGCCCCCAGATGATCCAACTCTCTCTATCTCATGGATTCTCTCTCTCTGAATCTTAAGCTTGATGCGCATAGACGTCGGTGTCTGTGCCAATTGAGTTTCTATCTCTCCTCCCTCTCTCTCTCTATCTCTCATGGATTCTCTCTCTCTGAATCTTAAGCTTGATGCGCATAGACGTCGGTGTCTGTGCCAATTGAGTGTCTGTGCCAATTGAGTTTCTATCTCTATGCACCGCCTATTATTCCTTCTCTCTCTACCTGCGATGTCATCACTGTCTGCAGCTACGTCGCCACCGACTTCAACCATTCCCCTCTCTCTCATATGTGGCGCCACCACGATCTCTCTCCTCTGTAACACAGGGCCATGGGGATGCCCGCCTTTGATTCCCGAATTATTATGTGCAACTATCATTATCACGTACCTATGATTATCCTTCTCTCTACCTAAACATATGGTGCTTTCTACGATTCGAAAAAGATAGTGTTTCCATTCAACCGCTTGAAAGCTTATCAAAATGTACATGCGCACACAGAACTCATAAGCAAAAACATGAAAAACATGAACAAAGATGAATAGACAAGGAGCATACCTGGAGGAGACGATCCACAAGGGCAATCCACAGGATGGGGAAGAAACAAATGAGTTTGGACTTATTTATAGGCCCCTCCCTAGACTTCCTTCTAGAACATTCTAACCTCCTCAATGAACTTTCTATTTTTTGCAGTCTTTTAATTTTTCCATAGACTATGGTTTCGATTTCACACTGGATATTCACAATTTAATTATTTTTAGGGTTTGACCTATAGAAACCGCCAATTTCAAGGGTCCGACATGGGGTTTTGGGTCGGGAAAATTAGGGGTTTTCTCACAATTATCTCAAGCTCGTCAATTTTACGGTTTATTTACAATTTCGGCCTAAACTCCAAGGGTTTCCAAGGGTTCAAGTACATTTTTCATGGGATAAACCCTCATTTTTAGTCAGTTTCGAAGGATCAAACCTAGGTTTTCATGGGTCCAATGTCAGTTATTTACACACACGATTCTAACGCACATCTCTAACATGGTTTCTTATCACACAGGCAATCAAATCAGTCAAATCATGCACAAAATATACCCACTTCAATCAAAACATCACACAAAACGTCATAAAACCTATGAACTTTGAAAAAAAATCATGCACACTCCCTGCGGGATTTCATCCCGACATTCGCCCCTGCTAAACCTGCACATCATCCCGATGGGCCAACCTGCAAGATCCGACAGAAGTGCATCAGGGTTCTTTTGAAATCTCTTTACACTTTTTATGTTTTTCCTTTCAAAACTTAAATCATGATCTCATGCAATCATGCAATTTTTATAAAGATTAGTATGAATTTTAGAAAATTAAGTAGATTCAAGCTTCACAAACATCATACTATGTTTTTGCGTCTGCAATCTGACAAGTAATCACATGAATAAACCATTGGCTTTCTAGATCTTTTGTTTGTTCAACTGGTTCAGATCCAGCAACTCATTCTAAGCACTATCATATACATATGTTTCTACTAACTCAGTTTGTAGAATATACCTCGATTCCCACTATTTATCTCTTACTTGTCAAACTCTCCATTAGATCTCTTTCTTTTTCCTTTTTCTTTTTCATCTTATTTTTCTTTTTCTCTTCATCTCAGCTCAGCATTTCTTTTTATCTTTCATTTTCACAAATCGGCCTATGTCGAAATCGGGTGCGACTCATGGACTTGTCCGCCCGGCCAAGTTTACCCCACTTGTCTGCCGAGCCGACATAGCGCACGACATACACAACATCAGCCCTACATGAAATCGACGTCAGCTCGTGGCTCTGACCACCCAGCCAGAGTGATTCCACCCGCCTACCGACCCATGCAGGCACATGATAACAAATAGGTTAGGCCTACGACAAAACTAGCTACGGCTCGTGGCCTCGATCGCCCGACCAAGGTGGTTCCACCTGCCTACTAGCCCATCGCAGCGCACTAACAACATGCACATACATATAAGCTTGCTTGAGTATGAAGATTCTTCATAAATCATGATATATATGGAGGTAAGATCTCGCAAGAAATAAATACTAGGATCCAAAGTTTCCCACTCACTAAGTGTTCAAATCAATCAGCATATACATGCACTCGGTCTAAGCATGCCATCTCATCCCCAAGCTTTCACTCTCAAAATCTCTAGTCTGCTAACTGATTCCATTCATATCATTCCTTATCACTCATGCTTCATGCAAACCCATATAGATATTTTCTATCTTCATTCTACATGATTTTCTTAAATCCATACATATCTTTATCACGCACATCAATGCAATGCATATGCTCTATCAGAAAGAAAACCAAACTCAAATTGGAAACATTTCACCTAGTCAATTTGCTTCATTTTCATCATTGATTAATCCATCATTTCTTTAATTTCATGATTCTTCATTCTTCATCAACATCAACCTTAATGTCATCAGCATCCTCCAGCATCATCAGTATCCTCGAATGTCATCAGTATCCTCTAGTGTCATTAGTGTCCTCCAGTGTCATCAGTATCCTCCAAAATCGTCATCATCATCCTCCAACATCATCAGTATCCTCCAGTGTCATCAGTATCCTCCAGTGTCATCAGTATCCTCCAGTGTCATCAGTATCCTCCATCATCATCAGTATCCTCTAGCATCATCAATATCCTCCAGTGTCATCAGTATCCTCCAGTATCATCAGTATCCTCGAGTATCATCAACATCATCATAATCATCATAATCATTATCATCATAATCATTATCATCAATGATCATAAACCATCTTTCATCATCATTCATCATCATACATCAATCATCAATCACTATCATTCATCTTTTTCAATCATCATCCGTCAATATCATTCATTATCATCAATCATCATAAACAATCATCACTAATCATTAGCCATCATCATTGAATCATTAATCAATCATCAATAAACCATCAATCATCATAAACAATCATCACTAATCATTAGCCATCATCATTCAATCATTAATGAATCATCAATAAACCATCAATCATCATCATTTTCATCATCAATTATTATCATTCATTAGCTCTTGATCATTCTCATGCATTTCTATTATGATTCTACTTCAATCATCTTTCAATATTTGCAAATATGTCTTGAAACGTTAGGTTTCTACTTCTTCTATTCTTCTTCAAACTCTTAGAAGTCTTTGAAGTTGTCTTTACACTTCCCTCGATTTGCTTGATAATATCATCAAGCAACTGTTTTTCTGCTTTGTTAACTCGCTTACTAGGTTTTATATCTTCTTGAATTTCTTCTTTACTCTCTTCTTGTTTAATCTGTTTATCAAAGTTCAATTGAGACTCTAATTTTGCAACTTTCTCTTGATCAAAAAGATTCTCATTAGTTAAAAGTTTCGGATCAAATGAAACATATAAATCTTGATCTTTCTCTGATTTCTCTTGAATTTCTCTATCAGATTCTCTCTTATGATCTATTTGCATTTGCTCTTTTAATATCTGCTCAATTTTTTTTTTTCAACCTTTATCTGTGTACTTTTTGTTTCTTCAGTTGGTTTCTCTTGACTCTCAATAGATGGCATACTCTTTTGTTCCTCAAATATATTATCTTTTCGAGTTTTTGGTTTCCACATCTTCTGAAGCGGTTTTGGTCTAGATTTGATCTTCTCGAAATACGCTTTCATCCCACCTTTTTGTACATTCAATTGCAAAGGTATCTCCTCTTGATATTTATAAATTTTTCCCTCCTGCTCACTTACAAGTCTATGTTTACATGCACTCTCATATGCTAGACAATCCCAGAACATATGTCCATATTGATCGCACCAAAAGCAACGTATAGGTCTCTTCTCAACCCGACTTGATTTCCTAGGTATCACTCTAGGCGTGGGTCTTCTAAGACCTAAAGATTGTTTGTGTGCAGATATGCCTTGGACTTTTACCTCATGCTCATTATCACATTTCAATACTTGTAGGTCATTAACTTGGTTTGTCAACAGGTCAACCTTACTTCTCAATTCAGAAATCTCAGAGTCCATTTCATTTTTTAGGTCTTTAATACTTATGCCCATTAGCTGAATAGTGTCAGATATTGCATTTATAGTTTGCATTAGGGTCATAGCAATACCAAACTTTGATTTTATAGATTCATTTGTGTTAATTTCTATTTCCTTAATTCGTTCTTCATATCTCCTAAATTGTTGATCAATCATTTCCTTCATTTTAATTTCCCTCTTGTTATGATCTAAGCTGAGAAGTAGATTCTTGATCTATGTGTCAATAAGAAAGTGCACACTCGTATGATCTAAAATGATGCAGAGCGTGAATGCTCAGAATCAGGCAACCAAAACAGTCTTTCTATTTAAAGTGTATATGGAGCAATGCAAAAAAATCACAAAACCTAAAATGCTAGTACCTGGAGTCTCTGTCCGATGCCGAGGTTCCTGTATGTCTTCTTTAGGAGTGGGTGACGCGTCGAGGATCACCAGGCAACCGCCTCGCTTCACGTCGGGTTCAGGTGTCGGGAAGAAGGAGGTCGGGCAGGAAGCCGACGCCGGGGTTGGATCAGGCCCCTCTCTGGTGCACCGTTCCCGCTGTCCTGCGAGCGGCGTCTGCGTGCTGGGCGCCTCGCCTGTGCTCTCTGGAGCGTGCGCGATCCTCGTAGGGCCCCTTGCCCCTCGGAAGTGTCGAGACGTGCGTGCGTACACGTGGGACCGTGGGCGTCGGAAAGAGACGATCGGATACCGCAGTGATACACAGAATGCAGATGAAGCCCAACGATACAACAGAAATGAAACTGAAGCCTCCAATAAAATGAATGATACAAACAGGCCGCTACAGTGTGGGCCGATGGTACAATAAAACCGCTACAGTGGGGTGCGATGATACAATATAAAAGCCGCCGCTACAGTGCGGGCCGACCGATATAAACTAGATCCCTCACTACAGTGCGAGAAATCGCCCTCGAGATTCTGCTTCGGTCTTTACGGTCCAAGCTTTTCTTCCTCTTCACTTTACAGCTCTTTACTTCAAAATCCATAGAAACCTGGAGGAGACGATCCACAAGCAAGATCCACGAGGTGAGGCACTCTTTACTTCGGGCTTCAATCTTCAACTCTTTCTTCACTTCATATAATCTTTGAAATCATCAACCTCAATACCTCCTGGAAAGAGACGATCCACAAGCAAGATCCACGGGGTGGGGCACTCTTTACTTCAGGCTTCAATCTTCAACTCTTTCTTCACTTCATATAATCTTTGAAATCATCAACCTCAATACCTCCTGGAAAGAGACGATCCACAAGCAAGATCCAGGGGGTGGGGAAGAGACAAATGAATTTGCACGCATTGACTAAGGCGTCGACTAAGGCAATAACTTAGGCAATACATTGGCAATACATTGGCACCCAAGGCTCCCTTGGCGACCGTTGGCTACGCGCGAGATAATTTTAATTTTTGAGTGGTAATAGAGAGGTTTAGAGTCCCTAAGGTAGGAGGATTTGAACCCACAACCTCCTACTTTCAAGGGAAGTACTTTGACCACTCCACCATCTCTTGGAGTTGTTATTCAAGTTCTCTTTCTTTGGTACTTGTGCAAGGCGCTCGCGGCGATTTCAAGGATGGACCCAACAAAGAATTAAGTGTAACTTTCAATACGTAGGTCGGATTGAGGCGTGTAATATACCGTTGGAAAGCTCTCGGAACGAACTTTCCAATGAGCTAGCTTGGAAGTGTGAATTCCTTCAAAATCATTGGGTGGCACTTGATTGAGTGTTCAAGATACCAAGCAAGGTTGAGAGCAAGGATCCAAGAGCACCATGGAGGATTACAGTGATTCACCTCTACCTGCAGCAACACTTGAACAACAACTAGAGCTCTTGCGGCATGAGCTTCAAGGAGCTCAGAACGAGATCCGACAACGTGATGAAATCCTCCAAAAGATGCAAGCTGAGGAAGACAACCTTACGAGAATAGTAAAAGCTATTGTGTCTGCCCAATCTGATGTTACTCATTCAAAGATTGGTAATAGAAACTACCAGTTTCTACGATTTGATGGCCGAAAGGATGGGCCTTTAGTACTTTCTTGGTTGTCACAGTTTGATGATTTTTATACCGATGAAATGTATGCTGAAAGTGAAAAAGTTAAATTTGCCACTAACTATCTAGTAGGTAAAGCACAACTCTGGTGGAATGTCCTGCGACACTGTACGGAGCGTCCAAAAACTTGGAAGGCTTTTCAAGAAAACGTGAAGGATTCATTTCTTCCTCCTCAATACCATTTGCATGTTCGACGTACATGGATGACCCTTACATGGAAGGAGGGTGATACGGTTACTACCTACACAGAGCGGTTCTGGCAAAATTTACTACTTGTACGAATGCTTGAAGATGTCTCAGAGGATATCTTGCAGCAGAAATACGAAGATGGTTTGGAGGTCGGTATCCAAGCGAAGCTTCACACCCTCCGACCTACAACCCTCAACGAGGCTATATCTTTTGCTTATGATGCAGAAAAAGAATTTCAGTCCATAACCAAGTCACTCCGTCTACAACAACCACGTCCACGACCATTTCCTGTTAAACCTTCATTTCCTATGAAGCGTAATTTTAATGCCCCATCTCACCCTAGTTTTCCTCGTCCTCCACAATCCAATTACTCAATTCCACCCGTTGCTTCATCTCTCCAACCAACCAAACCACCTACCCTTCAAACTTCAGTAGTGAATGCCCAACAGAAGCGACCACGAATCACTTGCTGGAATTGTGGTAAACTTGGACATACAAGAATAAGGTGCAGATTGCAACCTCTTCATGTGAAACAGGCTACAGCTCGATTGCATAACATGGAGGTCTATAATGAAGAAATTCCTCCTGTTTGGATAGAGGAATCACTGGAGAAGGACTTAAGTACCTTGGGTAACGATATCTCTCTACACTCTCTTCTTTGCATGCAGGGTACAATAAATAACAAAATGGTTACAATTCTACATGACGATGGTAGTTCACATGACTTCATTTCACATTTATTAGTACAAGAACTTAAATTACAAACGTTTCCTTCTTTGTATAAAGTGAAAGCTGCATTTCAAGGTAGTCGTTATAATGTAACACGAGAAGTGCAAGATGTTACGATTAGCATAGGCCCTTATGTTGATTCACGAACATTTTTAATTGCACCTTTGCAATCTTATGATGTTATACTAGGTATGCCTTTTCTTCACCATTATAACCCACGTATTGACTACCATACTCATAACTTTAAGTTTGTTTTCAAAGGTCAAATCATTACTTTGTCTGCACGGCATGATTTCCAGCCATTTCCATTGATTAGTCACACTCAAGTAAAGCGTGCATTTAGGAAAGGATTCAACTCATGCATTGTTTTTGTCAATGTCATCAATGATTATACTCATACACTTCCAGATGCATATAAACCTTTCATGAGTACTTATAAGGATTGTTTTATGTCTGAATATCCCTTTGAACTACCACCATCTCGAGGATCCTTTGACCATAGCATAGACTTAGTACCTGGTAGTTCTCCTCCTCATAAAGCACCTTATAGACATGGCCCACTACATCAAAAGGAAATAGAAAATCAAGTAAAAGACCTACTACAAAAAGGACTTATAAGGCCTAGTTCTTCCCCATTCGGAGCACCAGTTCTCTTAGTAGAGAAGAAGAATAAAACTTATCGAATGTGCATTGATTATAGAGCCCTTAACAAGATCATGATCAAGAATAGATACCCTATTCCTCGAATAGATGATCTCTTAGATAGGTTACAAGGAGCTCGTGTCTTTAGTAAAATTGATCTTAAATCGGGTTACCATCAGATTCGTATGACACAAAGTGATATTTTTAAGACTGCATTTAGAACTCAAAATGGCCATTATGAATTTATGGTAATGCCCTTTGGACTTACTAATGCCCCTACTACATTTGCGCGAATGATGAACAATATTTTTCTTGATTACCAAGCTTTTGTTCTTGTATTCTTTGATGACATTCTTGTTTACAGTAAGAATGATCGTGAACATGAAAAGGATCTTGAAACATTTTTTCATTTGTTACGAGAGAACACACTTTATGCTAATCCTGAAAAGAGTTATTTCTTTCAGCGTAAGCTAGAATATTTAGGACATATTATTTCAAGTGAAGGTGTGCATGTGGATCCGAAAAAGGTTAGAGTTATCATAGAATGGCCTACACCACAATCAGTCAATGATGTTCGTTCTTTTCTTGGGTTAGCTAGTTTCTATAGGAAGTTTGTTCGAAATTTTTCTTATTTAGCATTGCCTCTTACCTTGTTGTTGAAAAAGACAATAAAATTTGCATGGGGAATTACCCAACAACAGTCCTTTGACAAACTTAAACATGCACTTTCACATGCACCTGTTTTACAATTACCTGATTTTTCACAACCCTTTCATGTTGTTACTGATGCTAGCGGTTCAGGAATAGGTGCTGTTTTAATGCAAAATGACCACCCCATTGCATTTGAGAGTAGAAAGCTTAAGCCCTCAGAACAGAATTATAGTACATATGATAAAGAATTGTTAGCGATTGTGCATGCTTTGCGAATTTGGAAACACTATCTTATGGGCTCTGAAGTATTAATCAAAACCGATCAACAGGCTATTAAGCATTTATTAAGTCAGCCCTTAATCTCTGATAGGCATCTTAAATGGGCATCATTCATTCAAAATTTCCAACCCATGATACAATATCAGCCAAGTAAAGCTAATGTCGTAGCTGATGCTCTTAGCCGTTTTCCTTTGCATTCTGTTGTTTTGAATAATATTTCTGCCATCCAAATTCATTCTTTTCAACAAATGGTTTCCACTTATGCATCTGATTTGTATTTTTCACGTGCATGGCATGACTTCAATAATGCTGCATCTTTATCTGATGAACATTATACATTTCATAATGGTTTTCTCTATTTTCAACCTAGATTGTGCATAACCCAAGCTTTTAAAGATTTTGTCATTAAAGAAATGCATGAACCATCTTACATGGGTCATAGAGGCATACAAAGCACCATTTCTGCTTGCAAAGATTTCTTCTTTTGGCCACACATGGAAAAAGACATTGCACATTATGTTTCTCAATGCATTGTATGTCAGCGTGTCAAACATCATCATGGTAAACCATTTGGATTATTAATGCCACTTCCTATTCCAAATGAACCATGGGAACAAATCTCTATGGATTTTATCACAGGTCTTCCTACCACTTCATCACATAATGATATGATTTGGACAATAGTTGATAGGTTTAGTAAATATGCATATTTCATTCCATGTAGAAAAACTTTGACTGCACCTCAAGCTGCAAAATTATTCATTAAATGCATTTTTCCACATCATGGATTTCCTAAAGTAATGTTATCTGATCGTGATGTTAGGTTTTGTAATCATTTTTGGGTTGCCTTATTTCAACATTTTGGTTCTAAAATAGATTTTAGCTCTACATTTCATCCTGAAAGTAATGGACAAAGTGAGGCTACAAATAGTACTATTCTTGATTTATTGCGTTGTTATTCATTGGATAATCCTAATAACTGGGATGACAAGTTGCCATTGCTTCAATTTGCTTACAATAACACTTCACACACCACTACTGGTCGTGCACCTTTTGAAATAGTTTTTGGTAAAAAGCTTCCCACTCCCATGTCCCTCACCCAAACCGACATTCCAATGGCTGATTCTATTGCTCAAAATCACGTTTCTATACTTCATGATGTTCACGAGCACATTAGGAAAAGTCAAGAGCGATATACACGTACTATCAACACTAAACGATTAGCCAAAGAATTTAAGGAAAATGATTTTGTATGGTTGCGTATCATTAAAAGACGTCTCAAAAATATTTTGCAGCATCCTAAAATTAAACTTGCACCACGCTATTATGGACCGTTTCGCATTATAGAAAAAATTAATGATAATTCATTTCGATTAGATATTCCATCTCATTGGACCATTCATAATTCTTTTCATATTACTTTACTTAAACCCTTTAAAGGAACTTTACCACTTGCTCCACTTCTTGATAACCCTCCTTTGATTGAAGAACAATCTGAAATCTTAGTTCCTGAGAAAATCATTGATCATGATGTCACTACTACACGCACAGGTACTCAATATCATCGTTATTTGGTTAAGTACAAAAATCACTCTATTGAAGAATGTCAATGGATACATAAAACACAATTAACACCTCATTATGACCATTTAATTTCTGCATATCATACACAAACACATTAATGTACCAGCTCCATGAACATTTCCATGCATGTATTTTTACATGGCACATGCCTATTTTCTTTAATCAGTGATGAAACATGTGACTGGCCATCCATGTTTATTATTTTATCACCTGAGGTCAGTTGTTTGTTCAACTGAGGGGCATGTTATACCTTATGGAATATGTTGAACAATGCATTGTTGAATTGTAACATGGAATATGTTAGCCAATGCATTGTTGGATTGAAATATGAAATAGCCAATGCATTGTTGGATTGTAACATGGAATATGTTAGCCAATGCATTGTTGGATTGTTGGATTGAAATATGGAATAGCCAATGCATTGTTGGATTGTAACATGAAATATGTTGGCCAATGCATTGTTGGATTGTAACAGTAATATGGACTATGTTGAACACGGCATTATAATTGTTAGAGTGTTGAATGATTTTATCAACTGAGGTCAGTTGCTTGTCAACTGGGAGGCATGTTGTATATTATTGAACAATACATTGCTAAAGTGTTATATTATTAATGTATTAATATGTTTTTGATGTTTCTGATATAGCAGCCGAAGGTTCGTGAGGAGCGTGCAAGGCGTGAAAGGGCGGACATCAATAATCCGAATAATTATTATTTATTTTGTAAATAAACTTGCGTAGAAGGTTCTATTGTTAGAAAAGTAATGGTTAGAATAAGGGTCGTTGTAGACCACAGTTTCTATTATTGAAAGCAATGCCGCTTTCTGTAAAAGTTATCAACTTTTAGTTTCACGCCTGCTTTTCGAAGCCGCCCTCTTGTAACCACTCTTTTCGACGTAATGAAAAGTCCTATAAATACATGCACTCTGTGGACTGTCGAAACGGAGTGCATGGGGGGAGATTGCACCCAATATTGCGTTCTGTCTCGTCTCTTGTTGCGTCTATTCTCTGTGTGTTTTCTGTGCCCGTAATCTCTGTATGCGCGTGAGCAAGATCCTGACAACACAATGAGTGATGAAACTTTAGGAGGGAGGGACCATTTGACTTACAGTGTGCAATCAGAGAGAGATATCTGGTGGTTAGGTGCTATAGAAGTTCCCAAAGAAACAAATAATGTTATTTCATGGATTTTTAGTAGGACTCCGTGGATTACGGAAGTAATCTCTTCTCAAATACATGGGCAAAAGCTTTTTGTAGATGATATAGGTGATTTTGATGTAGAATGGCATTTGGGTGGAGACCTTAAGAGTATAAAATGCATGTTAGGTTGTAAACAAGGAGCATCTTCTCTCTATCCTTTCCCATATTGTACACAAGGTTACAAAGGATCTAAGAGACAGTCTAAACATGCAAGGGCATTGACGAGAGTTGATGACTCTGAAGAAATTGATGAAACAGACTCATCGAATCACAGGGAATGGGAGATATCACTTTTGAGGTGTCCAATGTTACAGGAACTGACTCGTGATAAAATAAGCAATGATTGGAACCCCATTATCCCATTTCCATTAGTCAATGTTCACTTTTGTACTTTGCATGCATTCATGAGGATCTTTGATAGGCTTTTGAAGCTCCATGTTGAATATGCATTTGCAATGAAACCACTAGAGAGGTCTACAATAGCAATCCAGAAAATAGAAGATCTTTTGAATTCTATAGGTTGTCATGGTGGCCACGTATCTTTAGTTGTTAAGAAGTATGGTGAGTCTCAAGAGATTTTACAACAAGTTTCAATGACTGGGAAGAAGGCACGACGTTTCTTTAAAAAAGATATGAATAGTCAAGATGATGGGAAATGGGAGCTTTGGAAGGACCTCTGTTCAATTACAACTGACAATGATAGTCAGGTTGATCTCATTAACAAGCGAAAGAAGGTTTGGTCATCGTTCGATCAATTGTTACATTTGATGTGTTTGGCTTCCACTAATGCTTCACAACGAGAATTATTCCAAGTGACTTTGAAGGAGTTTACACAGTCATTCATCTTATCTTGGGGAGAAAGCAACATTACACATTACATAGTAAGTTTCTCTTACATTTTTTTATTTGGTCTTAAACACTATGTGTAGATCTTATTGACCAGATCATAGCATATTCTTTTTGCACATGGAGCATATTTTATGAATTGATATGGGTCACTGGACATTTTTAGTACACAAGGAATGGAGAAGTCACATTACAGGGCTAGAGGTGTTTACTTTAAAAACACTCGTCATGGGGGTGGTCTACTCCAATCAAACTATTTAGAAGAAATGTTCAATTGGTTTTTTCGTGCGACATTTGCTAGAAAATATGTAATGGAAAAGGCATGTGAGTCACAACTAGCAAAGATTACACAAAAGCTACAACATGATATTGCAAGAGAGAAGTGGATGTCATCGTCAGGACCCGAACATCATGCCCAATGGTGTGCACAAAGAGTCCGCGAGGGTTCTGCTTGGAAATAATTTCCAAACTCTTAAAATGCATTATACTTTTCAAGGTTTTTATAACCCCTTTCACTTCAAATAAAATTCTACTATTTTTGTGAATATACTTTTAATGTCTTAAAACTAATTTTTATCCATTTAAATGTGAACAGGACAATTCTTAAGTGAAAGCCTATAAATAGAGGTGTCCTTCCTCATTTTACCACTTTACAACCTAAGAGAATGGCACGCACAAAGCAGACTGCTAGGAAGGATCATGTCGTCTACCCTAGCCATGTGCAAGGTACTCAGCGCCCAACATGGATGACACCCCACAAGAAGCGTCGAACCACAAGCCACTCTTCAAGATGAAACTCGGGTGCAGGGACACAGTCCGGTAGCATTGCATCACGGGGGGATGAAGCTTCACCAGAGAGAGATGTATCCCAAGAAATAAATTATTCCCCTTCCGCATATGATGATGAGCCCCCAATCAGGACACCAATGAAGGCAAGGCCCAAACAACGAGGACATAGACGAGTTGTGATTGAGACATCAAATTTATCGAGTTCCTCAGATGAATAAAGTATAAATGAGCCACCATGGAACAATGATGATATCCCCGTGAACCATCGAGTAACACAAGGAGGCAAGACACTCCCCCCAGGACAAGGACAAAGACCAACCAATGAAGAAAGAGAGCAAGGTCGGGCAGAGGAAGTAAATGATGAGGCAGGACCATCTAGGCGTCCTCCAAGAAGAAAGAAGAACTATCAACCACGTCGTAGACCACAACGACCACAACCCAACATCCCCCCAAATGCAAGAGCACCACAAAGGCGCAGAAAGCAAACCAGAGCCTTTGCGGAGATTCGACACTATCAAAAGTCTGTGGAGCTTCTGATTCCACGAAGGTCATTTGCAAGAGTTGTGAAGGAAGAGATCCAAAGCTATTGCGCTAGACTTTGTATCCAAGGGATAGCCATTGAAGCTCTCCAAGAAGCTGCAGAGGCGTATCTTATATCAATGTTGGAGGACTCTAACCTATGTGCCATCCATACAAAGAGAGTGACAATACAACCTAAAGATTTGCAGCTAGCTAGGAGAATTAGAGGGAATAACCATTAACCATAATTTGTACTCCCTTGTTTGGAGAACCTTTTGTATATCCCATATGATGAATATTTTGTAAAACCCAAATGATGAATATAATCTTTGTCTTCTCATATTTGCTCTCCCAAATGTTTATCTCTTAGTGTACATGTTTTGAAGTTTATTTCTCCTATGTTTGTAGGTGTGTTTTTCCAGTACACCTTTGAAGTGTTTTTCATAGTTGTGTCATTCTTTTTTCTGTACTTGTTGTAAGTGGTAATGCTATTTAATGCATTTCATGCCCAAGAAATGCCAAAAAAAGGCCTGCCACAGAAACGCGGGGATGGGCCCTGCAAAAGTTTTGCAGGGCTTATCCCCGCGTTTCTGTGGCAGGCCTTTTTTTGGCATTTCCAAGCCATGAAAACCCATGCCATGCACATGGGGGCATATGATTGGCCTTGGCTAGAGTGCACTGCATGCTAACCCCCTGACCAATAGCTAAGCAATGTTTATGAACATACATGCACTGATTTACTGCTGCATGCTTATGTGCACCCAGAGGAGTCTTAATTTTCTCTAATTATTGCATATAAGAAGAGTGTTCCACATTTCCCCAAGTGAAGGTGCTAATTGAGAAGATAGACTTGCAATACAGGTAACCTAGTGCATAGGATGGCCTAGGAATGCAAAAAAAAGGCCTGCCACAGAAACGCGGGGATGGGCCCTACAAAAGTTTTGTAGGGCCCATCCCCGCGTTTCTGTGGCATGCCTTTTTTTTGCATTCCTTAGCCATTCCATGCATTTTGGGCAACACAAATTACAAGAAACAATGGAAAAAGACTGATTAAACTGTGCAAAAAATAAGATTGTCAAACCATAAAGATATAATAGATTGAATGCACATGGAAATTGGAAAAACAAAACATTGGTATTATAAAGTTTTTACAATTGGCTCTTGGCCTTGAGCCTCTCCACTACATTCTTTCTTCTCTGAAAAGATAGAGGCAATTGGTAAGTCAAAACTGATTGGGATATTAATTGAGGGTCTGTCAATCCAAGACCCAAAGCTATTCCTATTTGACCTAATATTTTTCCTCTAAAGTTAACTCCTAGGGTAGTAAGGGCAAGGGACTTCCTAACTAGAAATATACAATTGGTCCCTTGCATTATTGTAGATAGGCACAAAACTTTACTCAAGGCCTTCATACACCAAGTCGTGAAGTGTCCTCGAGGGGAAAAGTCCTTGTGGATTATTACAAAATCTTCCTTTGGCAATTTTCCAATGTACTGTGCCAAGGAAGAGCCATGGCCCCGGGAAACACGGTCACCACCACTCCTTGCTGCAAATTTATCCACTTCAATTGTTTCTTGCACATAGACAATCATAAAATTAAATAGATACATCTTGTATGAATATGAGACAACCATAAATGTCAGTAGAGACTTACATCTTGAAGCCTGTCTTCATCCTCTCCTCTTCCCATTGCATCTAGTGGAATTGATGAATGGGCCATGCCACTTTGCTCCACAACAGGGGATGTTGGAATCTTCTTCTCCAAAATTCTTTCCCTTGCTGTGGCTAGATCTTCTTCACTGGCAACTTGGTTGGCATGGCTCAAAATCTCTTCACACACAAATGCAATGGTGTCCGCAACTGAATCACCAAGTGGAATTGTTGCCTTTTCGATAATGTCAGAAGTGTTGTCCATGGGAACATCCGAGGTTGAGCTGAAAATACTAAGGCATTCGTCGAGGCGTAGACCGAATGCCTTCTCAATATCGTGCAGGAACAAAAGTTCCTCTCCATCAACAAGTACAACTGAAAACATTTCCATCTCTACCTCTGGTAGAGTGGGTTCCACGGGGTCTAAGTTGGAGGGTGGACTCTTCTGTGTACTGGCTTCCTTTAATTTGTCCACTACTCCTTGAGGAAATTCTCTGGAAATTTTTTGACTCTCTTCTAATAAGTTGAGAGCTTCTGTCTGGGGTTCCTTCTTGTCATCTACAAAACCCCCAGTAACAAGATGGGGTAGGTCCATGGGTGAAGGTTCGGGCTCCTCATTGACAAAAAAGATTGTTGTTGATATGTAGGAAAGATATTTTCTTCCCATTTTCCTTTTCTTATTTAATTGTTTAATTAAGGGCACTATGTCATCTAACAGGTGCCCTGAAGCCTCAACAATCGCCATGAAACGCTTTAAGCGCTTCGCAAATGCCTCATCTCCTTTATGAATGTAAAAAAGCAGGTCACAGGGGACCCATTTACACTCATATGCTGGAATATCTATGGCATATCTTAAAATATAGAGTTCCATAAAATCTGTGATCTCATCGATCACATCGGAATTCATGGCTATTGTCCCTTCAAGATTAGGGACTCTACAAACTAGGTCATACAAATCCGTACGACCATTGTAGTCTGTAGTATCCAAAAACTCCATGAATAAATCTCAAGGAGATTTCATGGGAGTGGAAGTGCTAGCAGCCATTGCTTGTGCGCGAGATTTCTAGAGGCTTGCAGTCTGTGCTTTCTAGCTCTTTGAGAGTGCAAATGTGAGAAATGAGCACATAGAGCCATTTTTATAGCAGTTACAAGTTTTTAAATTGACTAGGCCCACTTTTAAAAGTATAGAATAAAGAAGTGCAATTTCAAAAAATGAGTTTCGGATGACAAAATAATGCACAGAAAAAAACATGAGCAACCACATTTCAAAGTAGTGAACAAAATTTTTGACATTCCAAAAGTTTTGAAATTATCATTGCAGAGAATAAGGTATATACAATATCTAACATGAATCAATTGTCCTACTTTTTACAAGGTTCTTGAAAGTGCAAAAACCATGAGATACAATGACTAGGGCCCAAGAAGTGAGATTATCAGGTTGCAAAAGAACTATGACAATGAGAGCTCTGTTCCATCTTTGCTCCAATCTACAGGGACTTTCATTTTGTATTCCATTCTTCTGCCCACCTGTAATCAATTTGCAAGAAATTGAAGTCATTAAAGTAAAATAAACAATAACAAAAAGATTACTTTAACAAAAACATGAAACATTTCTCACCTTATGTCCTTGAATTTTGAAGATGGATTGAGTTAGTCCTTCAAACCCCATAATCATCAAGTGTTCTCTCAGATTAGCCAAGGTCCAATGATTATTCACTAAAATAGTTTCTGTTTCATTGTTGGGCAATCTAAGCTTTATTTCAAATGAATGCAAAGATCCCTCTGAACTTTGAAATGGTATCCATTTGCCAAGTTTGCACATCCAACGATCATAGTAGAATCTGATGTATAATGAAGTACGTTGTTTCAAATATCGAAATGCTATACCTGTTCCACCTATTTTACAGAGATATTTATCACCTTTTGCAATTCCTTCCATCAAACCCCAATTTTCACCAAGAAGACTTTCGACTTGCTCATATGTGATATCTTTACACATGAACATGGTGGAAGTCTCTTGGAATGAGAATCCTTGGAATAAATATACAAAACAATGAATGGGAAAAGACCAGTGCAAACCTACAGACCTAGACACTTTTGTAAATTTCAAAGAGTTATGTATATCCATTACCATCTTTTGCTTCAAAGATGATACAGACCATATATCAGGTTTTGGCCACTCTAAGCTAAGAAGAGAATGTACTTCAATTCTCTCTAACCTTCCAAAACCATTCATTGTAGAGGGTACAACATATCTATGTGTGTAAAAGAAAAATCTATCATGGTAAAGTTGAGCAGGAGATATATTTGGAAAGACTAGTGCACCAACATCTGCATGCAATGCCTGGAAAGTACCTGTAAGACTATGAAGTGGTTGCTCTTCCACCAAAGTAGAAGGAAATACATCTGAAACAAACAAAAACATATCTAAATAGTTCAGGAATATATCCGACACAAGAAAACATAAAATATTGTAGAGTAATACTTACATTTCACAGGATATCTCATACTACTAGAGTTTTCAAGTTTCATAGTTGCCATTGTAAAAACATGTTGTACAATAGCAACCATCCCATTGTCTCTATGCTTCTTGAAGCCAAGTAACTTTCCCTTCCAATGAAGATCTAAGTTTCCACGATCTCTAACTCGATGAGGCCCAACTCTAGAGGGTTGCATGTACACCCATGCACCTTTGGAGTACTCATGTGATAGCCACTGTCCATCTGTGGCTTTGATATTGTGACATCTTAATGTGAGGATTTCATCTTTTGGTCGCCTAGAAGCTTTAGATGTTGCCATTGAAGCTAAAGGTCTTCAAGCTACAACAGTAATTCGAGATAGGAGATGTAGGTAGGTTGGAGTGTAGAAACAGGAGCTTCAATGGTGTGCTACAGAGTGAAAGTAGTGGGAAAAGATGACTTTTTGGGACCTGGGTATGAAAATGTGAGGTTTAGGAGGGAAATAACTATTTTTTGAGTATTTTTGAAAAAACTCATTTTTTTCAGCTCAAAACATGCACGGATTTTGAATTTGGGGTCAAAAAGAGTACTTTTGACCCTAAAAAGTAATGGGGGGTCCATTTTCAGGTGTTATGATGAGTTTTTTAACTTTTTAGAAATTTTGAATTTTTGGGCCCAACTGAGTTACGAGATTCATTCTCTCTCTAAAGGCAGCTCATTAAATAAGGGAGAAATATGTCCCCTCTCCACCCTTCAGCCTAGTATTTTATAGGGCATAGACTGTGGCCACCACCCTCTTCTGATTGGTTTATCACTAATCACTCCTTAATCTAAAAGGCCCATTCAGGGTTCATTTTTTCCCCTAATGGTGTGGTTTTATTTTTTTCCTCATCATGCATACATACGACCCAAAAGACCCCATGCATATGACTTAAATTCTGAAAGTGTATAAGAAGCTCCAATTTTCAGGACCATTCTTGCTTTTGAAATGGATTCATGTGAATGGTTTTCTTCTGTCCTCATCATTCATTTTCATGGGTTTATCTTGCATTCATATGTTCCCCTTCCCATAATAAAATCAGTGCATCTCTCCTCTCCATACCCAACTTCATCTTCCCATTCACATTTTGATCATAGAAACCGCGGACCCGATCCACCCGGATTGCGATCAGCTCCACATTTGAACCCGACATGAAACACTTCGTGGTGCTTGCTTCTGATCTTGTTGGGAGGTTGTGATCCATAACCTTTGCTGCATATTTTTCATCATCATCATCATTCTTGAGTGTTGCATTGGATTTCTCACAATATCATGCACATCTTCATTGTGAAGTAAACACATTTGTGAGAGATCTAGAGCATCATGCATCACTTGCATATTCACTTAAGATGGAGAAAGGATTCAAATCCCTTATTGTTGAGAAGCAAGGCCAAAGAATAGTCTCTTGTATGTTGAGAGAGCAGGAAAAATTCAATGGCATCAACATTACAAGCTACTTAGGTTTGTTTGAAGAGCAAGCTATGACTTTTGGTCTTCTCGAAGATCTTTTGATAACATTCTTTGAATGCATTGTTGATAGCTCTATCATAAACCGTGCCACTCAATATGATAGTCTTCCTTGGATTGATTTCAAAAGGGAGATGCTCAAAGAATTCTATCTTGAGGATTATAGCCAACATAATCGGGATGGATTCTTACGGTGGGTCGATTCCCAAAAGCCTAGTAGCTCTATTACTCACTTACAAAATGAGTATATTAGACGCTATGAACAACTTCCTGATGAGGATAAGATAACTTCGGAACCTGATCTTGTGATAAATTTTCTCAAGCTTCCTCATCCTGAAACTCGTAGGGAAGTTGAATGGTAATTAGAAGATCCAGATAATTGCTATGGTCTTATTGAAAATTGGCAAAAATTTATGTAGAGTAGTAGAGATTGTAGCCCATAGACATCAAAGAAAATCCATGCTTTATAAGAAAACTAGTCTTCCTCAAGCTAGCCTTCCACAAGCTAAGGAGCAAGTTAGAGAACAATCCCAAGCTATGTTTTTTGACTCTACTCCTATTCCTAAAATGATGGAGCATATTCAAGGTTTTAAAGTAGATCCAAATAAGAGTGTATTTGACCAATCTCAAGTGGAAATTCTCACTAAGAAAATGGAAAGTCTTATTGCTACACAATCCAATTTGGCCAAGACTCTAGATGCATTAGAATCTAATTACATCAAAACTTTCTAAAATCAAATGAACCCAATGTCTTTTCAAGAGCCTAATCAACATATTATAGCTCCCAATCAAAATCCACAAGTATCTCCTACTCAAGCATATCAAGTTCCTCCAATGCATAATCCTTCAATGCAAAATCATCATCCTCATGTGCAAAATCCTCAAGTGTATCAAAACATGTATCTTCAAGCTTCTCAAACAACTTTTCAAAATCCTCAAAATTAAAATTTCCAAAATAATCAACCGCATACTATGGAAGCTCCTCTTGCACCTCAAGTACCACATCTTGCTCCCCGAGCTCCTCAAATACATCAATTGCCTTATCAAAATCCTAATTATCCTATTCAAGCAATACCTTACCAACAAAATCCTCAATTTCAAAATCTCCCGCCACAAGCTAATCAAAATCATCAAAATCTAAATGGTTTTGTGTGTGGTCCCCATAGGTGTCCTTGGTGTGATTCATTAGAGCACTTTTTGAGAGATTGTGAACTATTGAAGGTGTCAACAAGGTTCTTATTGTTGGAAATTTATGTGATCATTATGGTCGAAACCATACCCATAAAAAGTTGATGCGATTAGCAAGATTTTTGAAACATGTAACAACGTGAGTGAGGTACACAGATTTCTTGGTGCTTGCATCTTTTATGTTATTTGGATCCCACACTTTGCTGATGTTGCCAATTGTCTCTATGACTTGTTGAGGAAGAAACAAAAATTTATTTGGACTGGCAAACACACACAAGCTATGCGTAAATTGAAGAAATTATTGCTTGAAGCTCCCATCCTTAAGTGTGTAGACTATTCTATTAATAAACCTATTATATTGACTGTTGATACTAGTCCTATTGGTATAGGTTGGGTCATAATTCAAGATGATAGTGAAGGGAATAGATATGCAATCAGGTTTGGTGCTAAAATTTTACATGAAACACAAGGAAAATATCCACAGATCAAAAGAGAACTATGGGGTATGGTGACAACTTTGAAACAGAAGAAGAATATTTCATAGGTGCAAATGTGAAAGTTTAGACTAATTGTTTGGCTGAGAAAATGAGGTCTTCAGTGGCAAATAATGAAGGAAATGCATGAGACATTATGGGAAAGTCATAAAGGATTTCTCGGAACATATGAAAAAATTAGAAGTACCTATTATTGGCCTAAGATGTATGTTGACATTACTAACTATGTTTCTACATGTTCTACTTGTCAACTTCATTTGTCAGTCAAACATAGAGATCCTTTGCATCCTACTTATCCAATTTGTATTCACTACAAGTGTGTAGTACATCTTGTAACTATGCCTAAAGGTATTGACAAAATGCGTTACATTGTACTTGCAAGAGAGGACTTAACTAATCATGTAGAGGGATGTGCACTATGATCTAAGACCACATACAATGTCTGCAAATTCTTGCTTGAAGATGTCATAAGTCGCTTTGGGTACATAGAGAAAGTAGTTGCCAATCATGGAGAGTTAATTGTTAGAGAAGCTAAAGAGTTATTTGAACCTCACGGTATTCATTTGTCTCTCAATACTGCATATAATCTAGAGGCCAATGGTAAAATAGAGAGAGGACATCCACCTATTGAGAAAGCCATATATAAAGCATGTAACGGTGACATTAAACAATGGCCTAGATTCTTACCTTTTGCACTTTGGGTAGATAGAATGATGTGCACACATACCACTGGATATATGCTTGTTGAACTCATGTATTGTCAAAAACTATTGTTTCCAATTCAGTCTCATATTTTTGCATGGTCAAATTTGCTTTGGTCTAAAAGCATGTCTAATGATGATTTTTTGAGTTTGCACATTAAACGGTTAGAACAAGGTAAATTAAGACTTGATGATACGTTGAAAAATTAAGAGAATCTAGAATGAAGAACGAGCATTATTTTGACAAAACGCATCGATTGCATCCTAAGACGATTGAAGTAGGAGATTGGGTGCTCATGATAGTACATTTGACTCTCAATATGATGCATGTAAAAAACTCACTCAATGGTGGTTTGGGCCATACATTGTATCAAAAGTCAACAATAGTGGTACACATGCTCTTTGTGAATTAAATGGTGTTGCATTAAAAACTTTGTATCCAGGTAAAAGGTTAAAGTTATTCAATAAACATGATAATGATGAGTAAATTTTAGATGAGGACATTGAAGAAGATGACAACAATGAGTTTGATTCATAAACAGGAGTTTCCATGATTTATAAAAAAAAAATTCCTTTTCAAATTCATGTTGCATTGTTTTTTTCAACTTCATTCCACTTTTTTTTCCCATTCTTGCCTGTTTGCAATTTCACTTCATGCATGTTTCTTTTCAATCTTTGTATTGAATTGCATATCCACATCACTTGAGTGAAAAAGGCAAATGATGATTTCTCTCCTTGTGCACAATGGTATCTTAAGTAGTAATTTATCTATCGGTTTTTTTTTTAATATAAAGGAAGTTCGGCAATAGCCTACTCTCCCGGACTTGAATTAAATAAAGAAAAGTACAAGAGGAGGGGACTAGTGCCCACGGGACCCCCCAAATCCCACAAAGCAGGGGAAGCTTTTACCGAGCTTAGATGAAATTACAAAGAAGGTTATAATCTAGGATTATGGATAGATAGGGCATCTAGACTTGGAGGTTTATTTTGGTAACATGACTTTCATATATAAACATGCATATGTATCTTATATTCAAAGCATAACTATTGAAGTCCTAGATCTTGCTTTTGCATGTTTCTACATCCTTAGTCCACCTCATAACACTTGTATCAGAGTTTAAATGACTGTTCCCCATCATAAAAAATAGTTGTACCTTGTATCGAGGTTTAAATTTTCCCCGTCATAAAAAAAGGATAAGCTGCTATATGTTACCAGGAAGTTTACACTTTCTTCCACCCGAGAATTGTGAACGTAACCATAAAGTCACTGAATCATCATCATCATCATCATCATCATCATCGAGAGGGAGGAAGGGAGGGAGGGAGGGAGGGAGAGAGAGAGAGAGAGAGAGAGAGAGAGAGAGAGAGAGAGAGAGAGAGAGAGAGAGAGAGAGAGAGAGAGAGAGAGAGAGAGAGAGAGAGAGAGAGAGAGAGAGAGAGAGAGAGAGAGAGAGAGAGAGAGAGAGAGAGAGAGAGAGAGAGAGAGAGAGAGAGAGAGAGAGAGAGAGAGAGAGAGAGAGAGAGAGAGAGAGAGAGAGAGAGAGAGAGAGAGAGAGAGAGAGAGAGCAAAGGAGGCATACAAGAATAAAGCACGGGCTATATGGGCAGATTTATGCATTAGTGGAGTTTAGTTAGATTTCCTTGTTTGTAAGTAGAGAAAGAGCATATTCATATTTATGTAGGTAAGAAGTTGATTTAAAATAAGCTAAAGATGAAAGATGTCTCTTGAATATCCTAAATCTTTGTTATAATCATATTTAAGGTAGATTGCTTTATGAAAAAGGTACAATTTTTTGTTCAAGATGAGAGGAACTAATGCCTAAAACGACTCAATACATTCACTTCCACTGCATATTGATGCTTGTTTGTTTTCTTTCTTTACATGTTCTCAATGTTACTTGTTCATTTGCATATATGTTGCCTATTTGTTCATGCATATTCATGTTTCTTGTTTCAATTCTTTTTTTCAGGGAAATTTTGCTTCATTTCACATTGCCTACTCATTCATCCATATAATCAATTTTTTCTTCCATGTTTCTTATGTTTTCTATAAAAGAGTTTGATGCTTGGAACTTTTCGTTTTTTAGAGAGACTCGAGTGGCGCTGTTCGCGTGCTTCTGTAGATGTCTTACTCCAACAATTGGTATCAAATAAGGTCGCCGCTTCATCTAGGGCATCATCGACACTTCTCTAGTTGCAGTCTTAAAATTGCACAAAATTTGGTGAGCATACTCAGAGTGTTTCAAAGATCAAAACTGCTTCGTTCTGTGGTGCCCAAATCGCGATCTAAGCTCCTTTTGCCCTCTGAACGCACCATTGTAGGGCTTGTGTAGGCTATTTTGTCTTTTTCTGCCAAAGATATATACCAGTTTTGGTTTGCCAATATAAGCATCTCAAAGTTTCCTACATGTTTAACGAAACTCATTAGGGTAGTTTTGTTCAACTTTTTCAGATACAGTTATTTTTCTGCATCAGGGTATTTTAATTAGTGGTCATTGTTGAAAGTAGTGATGTATTTCATATGTTGGCTGTTGAGGATAAGTTGGGGTACGAATTACCCATTGTGGGCTTATATGATGCGTCATGTATTGGTTGCAAAAGGACTATGGAATATTGTGTAGGGTGTTGAAAGATGCCCGATTATACCTATGAATATAGGTACTACAAATATAGGTACTGAAGCTGATGCAGATGGTGTTGAAGATGGTGATATTCTACATATTCCTGTTTGTGCTACTAGTTCTATTGGATCTATTATAGAGCAAATTCATTAGGATGGTAGAGATGCTCATATACATGCATTGATAGGTTTTTCTATCAAACGTGCCATTATTCCTCACATTTGCTCTTACAGAATAGCTAAGGATGCTTGGGATACACTTACCACATTGTACCAGGCTAGGAATGAGGCTCTTGTTGGTTACCTCCGAAAATAGTTGGAGAGTGAGCACATGAATGAAGGTGATTCTATGGAATATGTCTTGACAAAGATCAAGGATTTGAAGGAACGATTGATTTCTACAAACGAAGTCCTTCCTCATAGTTCACTTGTGCAGACTGTTTTGAATGGTCTTCCCGAATCATATCAAAGTTTTGCTTCTACTCTTAATTTGATGATGAAAGGAAATCAAAATGCCTTTACATTACATGATGCACTTGTTGATGAGAGAGGTGATATTGAGAATGCAAAAACTATGCCATAAAATGGTTGGTGCAGACTTTGCGTGATAGCAAATTAGCTACACCTCTGTCATATCATACTCGTTCAGGTTCTCATAGTGCCTCTTTTGCATTAGATTGATATGCTATGGCTACCTCTAATCTCTGTGATGAGATTGAACCTGTTTCGTTTGATGAAGCACAAAATTCTGAACATTGGATGGCTGCAATGCAATCTGAATATGATGCTATCATGAAAAATGGTACCTGATCTTTACGTGACTTGCCTCGAGGCAAGAAGGCCATTGGCACAAAGTGGTATACAAGCTGAAGTGTAAACCGGATGGAACAATTGACAGGTACAAGGCTAGGCTTGTTGCAAAGGGTTATGCACAGGAAAGAGGCATTGATTTTGATGAAACCTTTGCTCCTACTTTTCGAATGACTACTGTTCATAGCATCTGTGCACTTGTAGATCATCATGGTTGGAATGTACATTAGTTGGAAATTACAACAACATTTCTGAATGGTGACTTGCATTAAGAAGTGTATATTTTTCAACCCTATGGCTTTGTGTAGAAAGGGCATGAAAACCAGGTGTGTAGGTTAAAGAAGGAATTATATGGTTTAAAGCAAGCACCAGGTGCTTGGTATGACAAGATACATGTCTATCTAATTGCACATGGTTTTGAGAAAAGTTTAACTGAAAGCACCTTATATGTTAAGCGTGCTAATGATGTGCTTTTGATCATTGTGGTGTATGTTGATGACATGCTGCTCACTGCTCCTCATGACATGCATATTGCTGATTTTAAGGCTGATTTGCATGCCTCATTTGAGATGTCTGATTTGGGGCATTTGCATCACTATTTGAGCATTCAGTTTATGCAAGTTGATGGTCGAATGGATTTATGTCAAACAAAATATATTGACACATTATTGCATCATCTTGGCCCTGAAGATTGTAAGCCTATTGCCAATCCTATGGAGATAGGTTTATAAATGAGTCTTCATGATGCTAGAGATGCATTTGATGCTGTTCTCTATTAATAGGCTGTTGGATGCTTGATTTATTTATGCATTACTCAGCCAGATATTCAATTTGTTGTCTCACAGATGAGCAGATTTATGCATTGCCCAGGTGTCAAGCATTGGTAGGTGCTTAAGCACATCTTTTGCTCCTTGAGTGGTACCCAACTGCTTGGATTAATTTATCCCAAGGGGGGATCACTACTGCCAGATTTGCATGCTTTTTTTGATAGCCATTGGGTTGGTTGCTATGACACTCGTGTGTCCACTAGTGGTTTTTGCTTCATGCTTGGTAGCTCATGTATATCTTGGTTGAGCAAGAAGCAGCCAACTGTGGCGATTTTTTGCTCTGAGGCTGAGTATAGGACAACTTTCACAGTGACTATTGAGTGTGTGTGACTAAGATGCCTAATGGATGATTTGGGTGTTGGACAATATTTTGCCACCACCATCTTCACTGAAAGTCAGAGTGCATTGGCAGTTGTGAGGAACCCTGTGATCCATGCTCGCACTAAGCACATTGAGGTGCATTATCATTATGTAAGAGAGAAGTTCCCTGTGGGGAGATCAACTTGGCATCTGTGCCCACACAAGAGAACATTGTAGACCTTTTACGAAGACTCTGCCTAGGGAGAAGTTTGAAGCTTTCTACAAAGCTTTGGGCTTACTTCCTTTTGTGGATTGTTTCCACATAGCTTGGCACTTCCTTATACATGAGGGCCAACTCCTTGTTCATTGCATCACTCCTAGATGGAACTTGTTGATATATTTAGGTAGTGACATGTGTGAACACTCTAGGACTGTCGGGGCACTTTTTTCTCTCTAGGAGGTTCCCCTCCCTTGTATATATGCCTATTGTAAGAAGAGATGGAATGATACCACAAGAGGATGAGTTGGTACTACTAATCCCTTCTTTGTACCTGCCCTCTTCAACTTAGAGTTTGATAGTAGGCTCTTTTATCTTGATAATGACACTAACTAAGTGCCTATGTACTTTGGAGATGATGCTTCAAACAATTACATAAAAAGAGATAACTTTGCAAATAGCTAGTGACCAAAAACTTGGTATTTTGGTCTTCACACCTATTGGATTTTGCTCTTAACACCTATTGGATATTTTGCTCAGTGCTCATAGTACACCAAAAATTAGGGAAATTCCTTTTAGGGGAATCACATTAGCTTATAGAGCTAATGATTCCAAGTGAAATCACTTAAAATGATGCACTATGTACTGAGCAATCAATAGCTTAGCCCCGATTTTTTAGGAGCTACCAAAGAATGACTAGGGAGAACTTTGACATCGATTTCTCCAAATGGGCTGAATCAAATTGCTTCACATTTTGATAGCTTAAAGTAGACTTTGAGCTCGTTCCAAGAAGCTCTAGATCATTGAAAATGATGGAGAGATCATTGAGATATGGGCATCACAAGTACACTATTCTGAGTAGACATAGCAAAGAAGGAGATATACATGATCAATGATGTAATGTATTATATAACAATGTTGTACATGATCATTGGCATAGATATGATTCCCAATGATAGTGAGAAGAGTAGAATATGGTGTAAGCCACTCAACCTCTACAAATGATTAGCAATAAGCTCAATAATGGAGGCTCTATGGCCACAAGATTACAAGTCATTTATATAGAAGATTGTTCCTTAAGTTTGAATTTGAAATTCAAACTTGGCTCCTAAAAGTGATACCTATGATTGGGGAGATATTACCTCGGTCTAAATTCATAACCATCATTCTATCTAACTCCATGATTTTGTTGCCTTTTACAAGATTCTTCAAAGGTTTAATCATTTACAAATGGTAAATTATCACAAAATTACAAGTAGTGATTCATTTGACTCATCACATGCTTCCTCATGTGATCCTTCAAGTTAAGCCAAGTGTGATGGCTTGATTAATTTGCACCAACAGCTCCCCTTCAAGCCAAACATCTTGGCTTGTTCTTTATCATCAATCCTCTTCAATGTCTTGCAATCCAATCATAGCTTAAACCTGCAAAGTTTAGTACCATCAAGTGCTTTGGTCAATAAATATGAATATTGCATATTTGTGGACACATATGCAAGTTGAATCTCCTTGTTCAATAACTTCTCTCTAACATAGTGATAGTGTACTTCTATATGCTTGGTTCTTGCATGATAGATAGGATTTGCTGCAAGATGCAATGATCTTGTATTGTCACCAAAGATCATAAGTGAGTTAGAGTGTAGTCCCAAATCTGAATATAGTAATCTAATCCATATGGCTTCTTGGGTAGCGTTGGCTAATCCCCTATATTCAGCCTATGTTGAGGATAAAGCAACAATAGGTTGCTTCTTGGAAGAACATGAAATGGGCTTATCACCTGCAAAAGAAAGATAACCAGAAGTACTCCTCCTATCATCCTTTTAACCTGCCTAATCTGTATCTCAATAAAGCTTGATGTCTAAACCTAAGTGTATCGAAAGTATAAACCTTGACTTTGAGTACCCTTGAGATATTTCAAAATCCTTTTGGCAGCTTCCAAGTGAGGTGCGCTAGGTTTATGCATGAATTGGCTTAAAACACTCACTCCATAAGCTATGTCAATCCGTGTCAAGGTTGCATAGTTTAGACTTCTAACTATACTTTGATATCCTGCAATGTCTTCAAGCAAATCTCCTTCATGAACACTCAATTTATGATTTACCTCCATAGGGGTGTTGGAATTTGGGGCCCCAGGATCGTTCCTATACTAAAACCTTTTGAGCATACACACTTAATTAATTAAGATGATAAGTGAGAGATAGAAAGAAAGAAATCTTGAGACAAGGATAGGGAACCTAAGCTAGATGCTTACTCACTAAAAAATAGATGTCCAAATTACAACATGGGAGTACTACTCAACCATATGATGTGGTGCACTCACTAACGGAAGAATACCAAGAAGATAATGGTACAAAATTCCGATTATGCTGTTATAATCTAAGTGTGTGAAGCGAATGAGCAACAAAGCGAAACTAATTCTCACAAAAAAGTGCAACAAATTTGAAAATCAGCAAACCCTAATTTTGAAATTAGGGTACAAAAACCCTAAAAATAGAATATAAGGCTAACTTACAAAAGATAGCTGCCTCCACCTTGTAGAAGACCTCTTGCTTCGAGAGAGTAGCCTCTCCTTCATCAAATCTTCACCTCCAAAGCTTTAGATTTCCAAGAGCTGGCTTATGAATTGTGTCCAAGAGTGTGCCTTATGCTCCTTATATAGTATTGTAGCCTCCCAATAAAGCTCCATCGTAGTTTTTACAAAAAAATCACTTCGCAAGTCATAAAAGCCTTCATCACAAAAAATAGAGATTGGTTTTTGCTTTTTTTACTTAAAATTAGCGATCGATTTTAATTTAGCTTTATTTTTAAATTGGATCGCTAAAACTACTTGCTTTTGGACAAATTTATGATATGATCTAGCTAATTTAAAGTCTGGACCTTATGAACTGCTTTACCTCCCTTTTGGGCTAAATTAGGGTTTGTATTATCTCCCCGTTCTGAACTCTAATGGAAAAATGAAGCATACCTCTAGATAGCTCTCACCAAGTTCTATTTATCTACCCTAAAAAAGTTTTACCCAAATTGTACAAAAAATGCTAAGTCCAAAATGTAGAATTGCTGGAATGTGGACCATATGTACATTGACTTCCAACAATCCCTCCTTCAATTTCATATTGGTACAATCTTTAGTAACCTGCAAATCTTCTCATGACTATCTCTAGTAAATGCTTTGGTAAAAATGTCTGCAACATTCTCACTAGAAGGAACATAAACCAGCTCAATGTGCTTTTTAGCTATCTGATCTCAAATATAGTGGTAGTGTACCTCTATATGCTTTGTCCTTGCATGATGCAATGGATTCTTTGCTATAGCTATAGCATCTGGCTACTTGAAAATATTTGAATGGGTTCATGTACTCTCACATCTAGATAACTGAAAATCTTCTGCAACCAAACTGACTCTAGAGTAGCTATAAATGTTGCACGATATTCAACTTCACACGATGAAGTGGCAATAGTGGGTTGTCTCTTTGAAAGCTATGAGATAAGACAATCTCCAAGATAGAAACAAAATCCACTAGTACTTCTTCTTGTGTCTCTATCACCTACCTAATCAGAATCTGAGAATCCTTTTAGTAACAAATGTATAGATTTTGAAAATACCATAGCATAATTTGAAGTTCCCTTCAAATATCAAAAGATCTGCTTTACTACTTTCCAATGTAACACTGTCGAACTCTGCATGAACCTTGATACTTCAGAAATTGCAAACTGTATATCAGGACGTGTATTACAAAGATATATCAAGCATCCAACTGCTTGACTATATAAAGTAGCATCAAATGACTCTGCATCTGCTACTATCTATAAAGATGCATTCTGATCCATAGGTGTTTGCATAGGTTTAGAATCACTCATCTGAATCCTTTCCAAAAGTTTCTCAATGTACTTCTCCTGTGTCATATAGATACACTCATCTTGAAACAAAAACTGAATCCCAATATAATAATGAAAGAGTCCCTGTGTACCTAAGTCACGAGGTCTTAGGGACTTGTGTCAAAGAGACTAGATCTCATTTGCCCCACAAGTGCATATAGTGGTGGATTGACACATGCTTAATTATCAATCCGAAAAACCACATGAACCAAGTGTATGAGGACGTATGAACGCGTGATGGAAAGTGAAGTGGTTCAATGATAATGCATGAGAAAGGACTAACCTACCTCTCCAACTCAATCAATCTCTGAAAATGTTTGCCGCGATACCACTTACAGCAGTAAATACAAACTCAAATGTTTCTCCCAGCTTCGAACTCCAAATATGGGCAATAGTGAGTTCCTTTCGAAGCTCTCGATGTACTGGTACTTTCACTTGAATCTGACAACCACTCTTCAAGTTATGGCCAAAAGAGTGAATGGTGGGAAATGCCTACACTCACTCCACAACTCGTATTGGTTCACACACACACTACAATCGTTCAAAACTATTGGGGAGGGATAGACAACAATCCTACACACTCATTCCAAGCGTCGCACATGCACAAAAGATCATAGAGAAGATGAAAATCAGCAAGAAAGAAGCAAATCAAAATTTCAGTCCTCCTTCTTCACAATGGCAAAAAGTCTTTACAAAGAGTCACAAAGTGACTTATATACACGTGCCCTAAAAATGGTCCTTTCACACAAGTGATCGACACTTTATTGGCTAATCTCTAATTTTTGACTATTTTACAAGGAGTATATTACAATGATTTGGGGCTTATGCATCTAGAGGACTCCTCTATGCATTTACATAGCTTCGAGGGAGTTTCCTAGAATTTTGAAGAAGAATTTTATGCCCATTAATTTGAAAATTTTGGGCCTCCTCTTTTGTGCCTCTTTTCTCTGCAACACTCTCCCCCTCTTTGTTTCTATCCTCCCTTTAGAGGCTTTTTTCCTTTCTGTGCAGCTTGTTTGTGGCTCCATACTACATGCACCCAGTGGTCGAAGAAGCGATAAGGTTTGTGAGACAATTTGTTACTTTGTCTGAGATTAATTCTTTGATTCTATAAGCCCCTTGATATTCCTTATATCACAAGTCTGGGTTGCTGTATTAAGTCGGGCTGTCACGCACGTCATTAGTGGCTAAGAATGTGATATTCTTATTCACTCTCTTCAACTTCTCAACCTCTCCCCTTTCTAACTTTTGGTCTTCTGATATGTCTTTGTCTTCACACATCTGACCCTGTTGTATTGCTTGGAGCCTGTTTACTACTATCCTGTTGCACACCTTACTTTGCTGACCTTTGCTCTCTTCTATGCCAGCATTATGTTTCAAAGGCCCTGTTCTTAAATCTTCTTTGTCATCCTCTGGGACCTGATATCTTCCTTTCCATTACACGCATCCAGTGGATGAGGAGACAATTAAGACCTTCAGACAATTAGTTATCTTATCCAATGAAGGATCCTTGGTGTACTGTCTCCCTTCCCTGCTTGTTTCACTTCATCGCCTGCACTTGGTGGATGAGGAAGCTGTGTGAAACCTCCCATGAAATGTCCTCGTTGTTATCTTTCTTTATTTCCAATCCTCAGGACCTGGTTCTTTGGTGTTGCCATTTGATGCGTGCCACTGGGGGGCTTTGGGCAGAGGGTTGTTCTTTTCTTTATGAGATTTTGTTCTTCACTGAGCAGTTTTATTCTTTGACCTTCTTCTTCTTCGTTTTTTGCTCGATTCCCCTTCTACATGTCCCTCCTCCTGAACTTTGTCATCCCTGATAGGCTTTTTGTGGCGACCTGAGTATGTTTGTATAACTTTTTGCTCTCTTTGATTAAGCAAATTGGCTTGACCTAACATCAATTCTTTCCATTGAGTTGACTTCATCCCATCATCTGGTGCCTGTCTATGATCTGCAAAGAAACTTAACTCATAGGCCACTAGTCTTGCATTAAGGTTCCAAGATATTTTGCAAAAATTTCGGAATCCATTTCAAAAAACCCTATAAAAAAAGCTTCTTCAAAAGTCTGCATATGCGGACTTGGCAGAAACATAAGCCTTGAGTAGATAGCCATGAGTATTAATAGACTAGGTATAGTTGATAAATCGAAAACGAGGACATCTGATCCCTGGTTAATGCCGGTGAAGTTCAAAAATGTATACTGCGCATGCTGAAATACCTTTATTACTGCCAGTAGCATACTCAAAATTTTGTTAGTCATTTTGATTGCTAAGTTTGGTATAGTTGCGTATCTGGCAATCCAAAATTCTATTGTTTTTACCATGTACTTTTTGGTTGGTAAATAATTACGGGGTGGACTTGGTAGTAATGGATAGTTGAGCCATTGATTATTTATGCTTCACTGGCATTGTCCTTCTCAAAATTGCATCCAAGAGCGTCTTCTGGGCACTGGGCAAAAATATGGATTGATTTGAAGTATATATGGTGCTGATTCCTAGTGTAACCATAGTGTAGGATTCTTCTCCAAAAAATGGCTCTTTATTTGTTGTGGTTTTTATGTACTGTCGTGTTTGTTCTTTGAGTAATCCAAACGGTACATTGAAAGGCTTCATTACCTGTTCTAGATTTTTGCTTTCAATCTTTGCTTCTTTCATGACTTTGATTACTTGTTCTTCAAAATCTTTAGTACGTTGGGACACCAATAGTGCTCGGTCATTTCGGCTTAGTTTTGCAACAGCCCGAGTATGTCTCTCATTGTTGGTCTCCATTTCCTCCCTTATCGGTGAATGATGTAGGGGGGAGAAAGAGAACGTACCTCATTCTCCTCAGTAGCTGCTGTGGAGTGTGGAACTACTGGTGTCCCCTCATGTACGTGCTGTGCTAATTGAGCTTTCAATGTTGCAATTAATTCATCCTTTGTTTTGATTTCTTCAGTAGCTCTCATAATCGTTTCCTTGTTCTTGAGGAGCTCCTCTCCTATGGCAGCGAGTTGATTAACATCTTCATTGCATCGTACTATATATTGATTTTTTTGCTAACTTCCATTTCTTTCTAAGCTCAGCGGTGTCGTTCATGTATCTTGTCTCCCAATCTGCTATGATGGCTTGCTCATGTTTCAGATGATCTTCATACTTTGCTATCCGATCCTCCAATGCTTTGATGTTGCTTTTTGGCACGACAGGAGCTTCTATCGGCTGGTTGCATAAAAGGGCTATCATCAGCTCCTTGTTCCTGTTCCTTAGATTGTCCGTTTCATCCATGTATACCTTGACTTGAGATTCAAGGATCTTGCTTCCAGTATTCATTCGTGCCTTTTCTACTTCGCTAGCCTCATATTTGCTTTGTAGTTCTTTCAGTTGCTCTTGTAGCTTCTGATTTTCCGTTCTAGTGTGTTGCATTGATTCTTGGCTTCTTTGGCTTCTGCCTCTTTCTCTGATATTATCTTTTGTGCTTGAATTAATGTGGCAGATAAATTCTCACCTATTCCTTGGAATTGATTCTTCTCCCTCATTGCTTTAGAGTAATCTGCATCAGCCTCAAGCATTAGCTATTGAGTATCCATGGCAATTTGTATCATCTGTTGTACTACTGGCTTGAGCTGAGCTACATCCACGTTCAACCAAGTTTTGGGGATGGTTGGTTCTTCCCCAGTTCATACATCTTTTCTTTGCTTCACATGTATTGTCTTGTTATGTGGTTGCCTTATTTGGAGCTGTACTTTGTGGACTCTTCTCTCCTCTTCCTTATTGATCGATTTGGTGGTGCTTCCTTGAAATGTGACATCCATCGGAGAGGGTTCTGCCATGACCCTTATTGGTGTGAAGGGTTCGGACTCTTTCATTGTGTCTTCTACTTTTTCCTCCTTAGGTGTCTTCATTTGTGTTGGTGTAAATCACAAGCCTACACATTTGGCTTGATGGATGCATTGAAGTCCATACACCTATGGAGAAGCATAGGAACTATTGCTAGTGATTTATTACCACTTTATCTCTTTATAAAAGTCAAATTGACTTGGAATCTTTTGTAAACACCTACCAAAAAGATACGTGAAAAACTTTAGCTCTTTGATTGAATGAATATCTCCTAGGATATAGGAGCTTGATCATAGGGAGCCAAAAGTTTGAATTTGAATTCAAATTTTTACTCACTCTCTATAAAAGAGGTCATGAAAAAGTCGCGGTTAGAACTCATCATTTTTCGAGCTTCTCATTATTGATTTTGAGTGTGTGTGAGGCCTACACTCTAGCCCACACCTATGTACACCATTAGGCAATGATTTTCATGCCAATGGATTTGTATACAAGTGTTCATTAATACATACATTCACATTGTTCATTTCTGAGTTCTCTGTCATACTACTTAAAAGTCTGTCAACTTGTGGAGTGCATATTGCGATCAAATTTTCATCAAATTCAATGATCTAAAGCTTGTTGGATTTAGCTTGAAGTTATCTACGTGCTATCAAGATTTGAGGAGATTCTATTTAGCCATTTCATAGAAATGTGCATGGAGGTGATCACTGGTCAATGTCTACTACAGTCCTAAAAAATCGGGGGTATAGCTTTACTTGCTAAATTGATTTCTCTTAGAATAGTTTATCTTTTTGCATCATTCCACTTGGAATAGTTACTAAGCTAATTAGATACCCCTTAAAGGAAGTTTTCCAATTCCTACTGTGCTAGTCACACTGAGCAAAAGATCCAGCAGATGTCAAGACATAAATAGAAGGTTTTCTTGAGATTTTGAGTTTCAAAGTTATCTATTTTGATTCATTCATTACACACATCACTTCCAAAGTACATAGGCCATTTTATGGTGTCATTGGAAAGCTAAGAAGATCTACTCATCAACTCTAAAGCAAAAGAGGGCTGGTACAAAGCAGGTTTTGGCAGTACCTACTCAATCTCTTGGAGTGTCCATCCATCTTTCCCAATAGTGGTATCAGAGCAAACTAAGGTAAAATGGGAGATGGTTTTCCTTCATTTATTGATAAATTGGACAGGAACACTATCATGCATGGTCTCTGAGGATCAAGACCTACTTACAAGGAAGGAGTCTCTATGGATACATATCAGGAGATGAGGAATTGCCCTCATTCAAAACAAGAGGATTGCCAACAAAGGAAGAACATGAAAAGCTCAACACATGGTGTGCTAAGGATGCATTGGCAAGGTTGTGAAGAGATGGATAGGTATGTGCTTGAAGATGAAGAGGTGTTGCAAAATCCTTGATCTACACCTGCCAAATGAACTCCAAGAGTATATGGTGGGCCCTTTTAGCTTGCCAATGGATGTATTAGACACCCTATGTACCTTGGAAGATCACTCTCAAAAAGATAGATCAAAACAGATAAGTTGGAGTTAACTCAGAGGTGAAAACTTGCTATTCTTGGTTCATACACCTGTCGAGTGTTTTACATAATTCTCTGAGCACAGCAGCAATTAGCTTAATTCCTCTTGGGGAAGTCTAGGTACCTTAAAGATCTAACTTTCAAGAGTAATCTCATAAAAAATAACAAACCACACACTGAGAATGAGTTTTAACAAGTGATGACATCATCCCGATTTTCACGGGCTGCTATAGTTTGAGACTAGTGAGCAGAAAAATCAACATAACTCAAAATGTAGGAATTCAATGATTATGAAAATTTGTGTGAATATACTAGACAATAAGCTCGATGCAACAAGCTTTAAATCACGGAATTTGGATGAGTAACCACTGAGAAATTGCTCTGACAAGATGAGTGAATAAGTCGGGTACCTGACAGAGAAGTGAAGATGAACATACCCTGTTGACTTCAAATGAACATAACTGAAGATTGCAACATCCAAATGACATGAAAATTTGTGAGCATATAGTAGACTTATAGAGCTAACTTTACCAAGTTAAGTCACTGAAAAGGATGCACCAAGATTAGAGAAAACATCTCTGCAAGCTGACTGAGAAAACTGAGAGATATGGCAGTGAGTAGTACACTTCATTAGAACATGGAAAGATGAACTCAAATAATCATGAAAATGAAAGTATATTGCTTGTACAATACAATGACTTACTGATACATATGTGTGCCTTGTAATCACACCATGATATGGCATAAAGCTCAGCTCTTGGAGGTCTTCACATAGGTCTCTCTAACCACGACTAAAACTGCCATCTATTTATAGTTTAGTTTGGGAGGCTAACTTCCCTCAATCACTCTCCAATCAATCAATGATTGATTTGATTCTCTACCTACCACAAATCACGAATTCGTGGCTCCTCTTTCCCTTTTTGATCATGTGGACTCAACCACTTAAGATCCTCTTACTTTTACATTAAGTAAACTCTTCAAAAAATTACAAGAGGTAGTTCACAAGTGAACTTTACATAGTCTTCTTTTTAAAGCTTCTTCTAAGACTTTGTGGGACTCAAGCCAATACTTAGGCTTGTCATAGACTTGCTCCAAAAAAGGTCTTATTTACTCAACTCCATCTCTGATTTTCTTTTGCCACATATTAGAAATTGTAAGACATCCCAAGAGACTTGGGAAACCTTGTCATCTTATTTTTCCTCCAACACAAGGGCTATGAAAAATCAGTTGTGGATTGAATTCACAACATTAAGGAAGAAACCTAAGCAAGTTGTTTCAGAATTTGTGACCAAGATTAAAGATGTAGTAGATCAATTAGCAAGCATAGGAGAAGAGATTGAAGAAAAACAGATTGTGAGGCAAGTGATCAATGGGATCAAGGCTGATGTTAAATGGGAAAGCTTCACCACTGCCATGGACCTTTACATGGACATGCAAATTCCAAATCTTACAACTCTCATGGGACAATTGTTCACTCATGAAGCAAAGCTCAACAAGAATGGAGATACATGCAAAGGTAATAACTCTTCTGCCCTATATACAGATAAAAAGTCTAAATATAAAGGCAAGAGCAAGAAGATGGAAGATGAAGGCTCTACCTCCCAAGCCAACTATGCAAGGAGAGGTAGATCATCAAGAGGAAGGGGCAGAGGAGGTAAGCAAGGTAGGGGGAGATCCTATAACTCCTCACCATGCAACATTTGTGGTTTATCAAATCATACTACAGATGAGTGTTTCAGGAATTACAAGAATCAGAGAGGAAGAGGATACCAAAGAGGTGGATACTCACAATCAAGAGGGAGATTCAACCATCATCAAGGCTACAACAATAACTACAACAACAATTACAACAATAACTACAATGGCAACTACCAAGGAGGATTCAAATCCAGAATGGACTACACCAACTACATAGAGGAGCAGGATGACTCTCTTCTGACCATGAACATGACTTCAAAATCATGTACAAATGATGATCACCTATTCTACATTGACTCAGGATGCTCAAATCATGTGGCTAGCAATGTAGCACTACTCTCTGATCTTGAGGAACCAAAAGGTAAACATCAAGTCCAAACAGGTGATGACACCAAGCACTCAGTAGTTAAAGTTGGAAATGTTAAGACTTGTGATGGAAATTAGAATTTGTTGAGCAAGGTACTCTATGTACCAACCATTACCAAAAATTTGATGAGTGTTGGACAGATTGTGGAGAAAGGTTTGCAGGTTAGATTCAATCAATATGGAGCATTTATGGAGGATCCAAGACATGGGTTCAAGAGGATTGCTAAAGGAGAAAAATCAGGTAGACATTTCACTTTTGAGTTAGAAGACACAAAGAATATTGCATTATACAATTATAAAGATCAAACACTTTTAGAGCTTGAGATTTGGCACAAAAGATTAGGGCATATAGGAGAAAGAACCTTGAAGCAAATATGCAGGGACCAATGTGTGCTTGGAATACCTAATGTATCCAAGCAACATATGATTTACAAGTGTGGTGCTTGTCAATTTGGGAAGTCTCACAGGTTACCCTTCTCAAGGAAAGGTTACATGCATGAAGACTACCTAGAGCTTGTCCATACAGATGTATGGGGACCAAGCAAAGACCCCTCAGTCTCAGGATCAAGGTACTATGTGTCTTTTATTGATGATTATAGCAGATGGACTGTATTGTACTTCATAAAGCACAAGGATGAGGTGTTTACTTGATTAAAAATATACCTTGCACTTGTTGAAAATTAGACAGGAAAGAATTCGAAGAGGCTAAGGTCAGATGGAGGAGGTGAGTACTTCTCCAATGAGTTTGAAAACTTCTTGCAAGAGAGAGGCATCAAAAGAGAAATAACCACAAGGTATTCTCCTTAACATAATGGGGTAGCTGAGAGAAGAAATAGGTTGATTGTTGAAACAGCTAGGTCTATTTTGAATGAGAAAAAATTACCTAACTATCGATGGACAGAAAGTGTTTCAACTACCACTTATCTCATAAACAGGTTGCCATCTAAATCCCTTGATGGGATGACACCCTATGAAGCATGGCATGGTAAGAGACCCTCACTAGACCATTGCAGGATATTTGGATGTGTAGCATATGTACACATTCCTTCTCAGATAAGAGGTAAACTAGACCCAAAGGCTGAAAAGTGCACCTTTATTGGATATGATCTAAATCAAAAAGGTTAGAGGTTTTATAACCCTTCCAATAAGGGATTCATGGTGAGTAGAGATGTTGTCTTTGATGAAAATGATTCTTGGTATGAGAATGAATGCAGGAAGGTTAAATTACCCTATGATTTGGAAGAGGAATTTCCAAGTCTTGCAAAAGAAGAACCTACTCAGAATGAAGACTCAAGTTCAGAAGATGAAGATACTATCAATCTTGAAGAATTCAAGGCATGGAAGTCCAAGGGGAAAATGAAGATGAAGAAGCTTGAAGACATACCTGAATCTTCAACTCAATCAATCAGAAGATCACAAAGAGAAAGTACAAAACCTATCAGATATGGGTATGATACATCTCTTGTTACTAAACATTCTGTTTATCTTGCCAAAGATTTGTCAATTGAAGAACCAGGATCATATGAAGAAGCCATAACCAAGACAGAATGGAAAGAAGCTATGGATGAGGAGATTGAAGCACTCAAGGAAAGTGATACATGGGAGTTAGTCCCAAAGAAGGACTCCATGAAGGTAATAGGATCCAGATGGATCTATAAACTTAAAAGAAATTCTGATGGCACAATTAATAGGTACAAAGCCAGATTGGTAGCCAAGGGTTTTGCACAAACCCAAGGCATTGATTATGAAGAGACATTCTCTCATGTGGCCAAGATTCCAACCATCAGAGTGTTGGTTAGTGTGGCTGCATCAAAAAAATGGAATATGTACCAATTGGATGTCAAGAATGATTTCTTGAATGGATGGATTTCAGAGGAGGTATATATGTCACAATCTCCTGGCTATGAGGACCCTAAGAAGGTAACATATGTTTGCAAATTGAACAAGGCTTTATATGGATTGAAGCAGGCACCTAGGGCATGGAATTACAGGTTAACTACATACCTCCAAGACCAAGGCTTTGTCATGAGCAAGGCAGATACTTCTCTATTCATCAAGAGAAGTAACTTAGAGGTAATATACCTTTGTGTTTATGTTGATGACATCATACTTACACGTAATGATGTCAATGGAATCAGACAAATCAAGAGCTAGATGATGAAGGAGTTCAAGATCAATGATCTTGGTCTATTGAAGTATTTTCTTGGGCTTGAGTTACTCTATACTAACTCAGGAATATACATTACTCAGAAAAAATATATACATGACATGTTAAAGAAGTTTCACTTGCAGGATGCCAAAGTAGCAAGTACTCCAATCAAGGCAAACTTAAAATGAAGTGCCCATGAAGGTGATGAAGTTAATGACATTACAGGTTATCAAAGTATGGTGGGTAGCTTGAACTATGCTACCTTAACAAGGATAGATATTGCATATGGACTTAGTGTGCTAAGTCAGTTTATGCACAAGCCAAGGATACCTCACTTAGAGGTTGCTAAGAGAATCTTGAAGTATCTCAAGGGTACACAACATCATGGTTTGTATTTTCCTTACACTTCAGACATTGATATCAAGATCTATTCTGATGGAGATTGGGAAGGATGCAAGGATGATAGGAGGAGCACTTCTGGATACATTTCATTTGCAGGTGATAAACCAATTTCATGGTCTTCAAAAAAGCAACCTACTGTTGCTTTGTCTTCTACAGAAGCAGAGTACAGAGGACTGGCTAATGCCACACAAGAAGCAATTTGGATTAAGCTTTTGTATACAGAATTGGGTTTGTATACTAGGGCACCAATAATCTTTGGAGATAATACAAGTTCACTTCACCTTGCAGCTAATCCCATCTATCATGCTAGGACCAAACCTATAGAGGTCCATTACCATTATGTGAGAGGGAAGTTGACAAGCAAAGATATTCAACTGACCTATGTATCAACCAATATGCAGTGTGCAAATTTGTTGACTAAAGCTTTGGTTGGAACCAAACTTTGCAGGTTCAAAGCAATGATTGGATTGCACGATATACATGAAAATTGAAGATGAAGACCAAGCCAAAAAATTTGGCTTGAGGGGGAGCTGTTGGTGTAAAGCACAAGCCTACACATTTGGCTTGATGGATGCATTGAAGTCCATACACCTATGGAGAAGCATAGGAACTATTGCTAGTGATTTATTACCACTTTATCTCTTTGTAAAAGTCAAATTGACTTGGAATCTTTTGTAAACACCTACCAAAAAGGTACATGAAAAAAGTTAGCTCTTTGATTGAAGGAATATCTCCTAGGACATAGGAGCTTGATCATAAGGAGCCAAAAGTTTGAATTTGAATTCAAATTTTTACTCACTCTCTATAAAAGAGGTCATGGAAAAGTCGCGGTTAGAACTCATCATTTTCCGAGCTTCTCATTACTGATTCTGAGTTTGTGTGAGGCCTACACTCTAGCCCACACCTATCTACACCATTAGGCAATGATTTGCATGCCAAGGGATTTGTATACAAGTGTTCATTAATACATACATTCACATTGTTCATTTCTAAGTTCTCTGTCATACTACTTAAAAGTCTGTCAACTTGTGGAGTGCATATCTCGGTCAAATCTTCACCAAATTCAATGATCTAAAGCTTGTTGGATTCAGCTTAAAATTATCTACATGCTGCCAAAATTTGAGGAGATTCTATTCAGCCATTTCAGAGAAAGTCACATCGAGGTGATCACTGGTCAATGTCTACTACAATCCTAAAAAATCTGGGGTATAGCTTTACTTGCTAAATTGATTTCTCTTAGCAAAGTTTATCTTTTTACATCGTTCCACTTGGAATAGTTAGCTTACTAAGCTAACTAGATACCCCTAAAAGGAATTTTTCCAATTCGTAGTGTGCTGGTCACACTGAGCAAAAGATCGAGCAGGTGTCAAGACATAAATAGAAGGTTTTCTTGAGATTATGAGTTTCAAAGTTATCTGTTTTGATTCATTCATTACACACATCAGTTCCAAAGTACATAGGACATTTTATGGTGTCATTGGAAAGATAAGAAGGTCTACTCATCAGCTCTAAAGAAAAAGAGGGCTGTTACAAAGCAGGTTTTGGCAGTACCTACTCAATCTCTTGGAGTGTCCATCCATCTTTCCCAACAATTTGCATGTCTCCTGCTAGAATAGTCTCTTTGATCTGGATGTTGGATGCTTCATTCAATTTGATAACATGGATGCCTTCTTGAGATGCCTCCTGCCTTGTGGTGTCCTTGATGTTGTTATCAAGCATCTGATTCTCTTTATGCCTTCCATGCCAAAGTCATCGTTTACTTGATTTAATTATTCCCATTGGCCATCATCTCTTGAATCACTTCTAATGTCCACATTTAGTACCGATGTTTCTTGTTCTTCAATTGTGGCAGATGATGAGCTAGAATTCATCAGTCCCAATTCTCTGTATCTATGAACTTTGGTCAACCTTTTTCTTTGTTCAGAGTCTTGATGGGCTTGTTGGTAGTGATGCCCTTGCACCGATAGATTTACATGTACTTCCGTGTAGTGGTGAGTAGCTTCCATTGCTTTTGTTAAATCTTCCTCTGTAATAGGTGGATTTTCTTCAAGTCTGGTCCTTGGAAGTACATGTGCTTTCTTTGTGGCTGGAGCTTCGGCCTTTGTTTGCATCATCTCTCGTAGCCTTTTGGTACCTCTCATTCTTGGTTTGGAGCTCATTTTAGTGTCTTCTACGATCTTGAATCCTTTCTTCTTCCTTGGAACTGTAGCAATCTTTGCATAATTCGCCATTGCTTCTGATGATGGCATCTCTTTCAGATGTTCTCTAATGGCCAAAGCATGATAGATCAGTATTGTTAAGGCAATGCTTCCATTTAGGAACTTCTTATGATTCCACTGTTTCTTTGCCTCAAAGAGCCGTTCTTGAATGTATGGAGTCATATTAACTTGATTCCCGATTTGTTTGATTGCATGGGACAACATTTTCACTATAATCTTCTGTGGAGTAATATATCTATGCATGTTGGGAAAGCAAAAATGCTGATGAATAAGTCTAACTTCCTCTTCGATGTCGATGCGATTTATATCTGTGAACGTTCTAGTCTTTGCTCCTCGAGTTTTCTCTTTCAAAATCCTATTTCCATACTTTTCCCATCCGAAAGATTCTTTAATTAGGTTGTGGGTAAATTGTATGATGGCCCACTCGCCGGCTGCATCTAGGACTCCAGCTTCCAGTACTAAAGGATCATGTAAGGCTAGTTGTAAGGTATTCCTGACTTGTGTGCAATGTTGGAAATCTCATTTGTATATCGGGAGTTCAAAGTATTTGTGGATACCAGCTTTCTTCATGATGTCCACTGTTGATGGAAGTTCATGCACTACTTTGTAAGTCTTGGGACATTATTGGGAATTGATGGTCAGTGTCTATGATTTTAATTGTCACTAGGAACAAATAGTCCTTGGTAGGTTGATCTTCTCTAAACCACTGACCTTTTGCATTAGTCATGCTCTGTAGGGGAAATTCCAACATCTCCTCTTGAATGGTTGCTTCAGAGTCCTCAGAAGCCATCTGCACTTGTAACAAAAAGAGCATCAGCTTTCTATAGAGGGCATGTCGTTAGTGATGAGTGTTGTAATGACATGTGGTTCATTGCGTCACTCTGTTTCCCCTTGCTTACATAAGTAAGATCTCTTACCACATATTTTTGCATTTTTATTCGTGGAAGAAAACAAGAATTAGTGGAGCCGAAGCATTTATTTATTTACATAGTAGGTTCATTCCTATGGAAGTAGAATCTATGATCTATTCCCAATTGGGAAATGTGCACCACTAGTTTTGTTACACACATCATGTGCCGAATGCATGGCCTCGTAATGTGGCCCTGTCATGCATACTTTAGGTGCATTGGATTTTTCATGTGTGCAATTGGAATCTTTTTGAATTCGTTGTTGCTGTCCTTGCTGCCTCTTGGGTCTCCATATCCATTTTGTAGGTGAAGTGTGAGGCTTCATCTTTTCTTAGTTTTGTCATGCTCTCGATTTTTCCTCTTTCTTTTTGTAGTCTGAGTGGTTGATGTCGTGTTCCTCCGATGCCTTTGGTGAGGCTTGTTCGGATTTATGATCCTACTTTGTTGGTGTAAGATGTTTTCTTGCTTGCCTATCTCTTGACTTGCAATCTGTTTGACTTTTTTTAGAATCCATATGTGTTGTACTGTTTTTTGAGCTTCGACTAATAACTTTGGAATCCATACTCTCAAAAGTCCCTTCGGTCCCGATGGTAATGAAGAGTATCCTTTGTTATTCCTTGCCTCCATAAGATGAGTGTCCTGTATCCGTGTAGACTTCTCTATTTCCCTCATTCGATCCTAGCGAACCCAATGTAGATTGGCACCTCCTGGTTTCGATAAACGGATAGTGGACTTCCACGTTGATGATCTTCCTTTGTTGTAGGTGACTTTAGGAGCGTTTCCTTCATCGTTTCTCTTTGATTCACAGTTCATGTAGGATGTATCCACCTTCTCCACTGGTGCATTGGCATTGGTGGTCACTTCTTGCCTGTGACACTCTTCTGACACACTTTTAATTGATTCGCTTGCTAATTCCTCTTTGAGGTTTACTTTGTCACATTTGATAGTTTCATGCATGGGAGAGAGTCGTTCTTCTAACAAGCTGAAGATTTCCTTATGCCCTATTTTGGCTGAGATGTACCCTTGAGCTAGGTGAATGCTCGCTTTATTTTCGATGATCCAGTCTTGTCCTAGGATTAGGTTCTCCATCAATTCCTCATCTTTACACACCAAAACTCATTGCTCCATAGTGGAATTTTCTAGATGGAGGGATATCATGGCTTTTCCAATGCATTCTATGACGACCTCCAACGCCTATTATGTGTGCATTAGTCATTGTTATGGTCATTTGAAGATGAGTGATGACCGTTGTCTGAAAGTTTTCCACCTTCCAGTTGACGATTGAGAAAATTAAAATATGTTTATTGGTTAACTCTAATCATGTGTGTGAATATAAATCCTAAGGTATTAATTAATTAAAATCTTAAGGTAAGCTTAAATTAAATGAATTATTTAATTATGAAAATTTAGGGTAATTAAAATTAAAATGATAATTTAAGTGGATAAATAGCTAGTGGTGTGTGTGAGTGCTAGATAAAAGAATAGTATGTGAGCAATGGGCGAATAAAGCCAATTAAAAGAGTGGTAATAGTAAATGATGATCTTAAAGTAGTTTAAAGTCAAAATTTAAATGAAAGGTATGTGTGGAAAGTGGTTAAAAGAATGGAGTAAGTGAGTTGTGTGTTTAAAGTAAATTAAAAGTGTGGTGAAAGTAAGGAAGTTAAAGTGTGGATGTTAGATAAAGGAAAATCCAAAAGGAATGGTATACACATGTCCCTGAGTGTACATATATGGGTATGCTGTGCTAGTTCTGTTCTAATGTTTCTTTTACGGGTATTGCCTTCCTCTTCCTTACCTTCTTCTCTAATCTAGAGAGAGAATTTATGTTTTCCCTCCTCTTTCAAAAGGCTCCATGTGAGAGTGAGAGAGAAGGAACTATCTTCTCCCTCCTCCTAATTTTTGGCATGTAAACACATAAATAAGCTCGATTTGAAGCTGGTAGCCACATCACCCCTCATGAGGACTATTCAGACTACTATAGAAGTACTGATGGAGGCCCTGGCGGCTGGAGATGTACAAACATTGAAGAATTGAAGAGCAGTTGAAGTAAAGATCCGTGAAGTGACAGATTGAAGACATTCCATCTACCTTATATTTTCATTTAGCCATTTATCCATTTGTTTTAGACATTTATCCTATCATTTAAACCTTACATTTGTATTAGAAAAGTTCATTTAATTCATTAGCTTTATCAACTCATTTGTTCAAGCAGATTTAGCATTAATATCATATTCCATTGATTCTTTGATGTCTTTTGAGCTATCCCATGAGTTTGATCATAGTAGTTTTGAAAAAATTGAAACTAGAACTGAGTTTATTGAAGTAGTAACAGAAGAAGTCATTAAAGATCATATTACTTCAGAATCTTTAGTTTCCATATCTTATGATCATTGTTTAACTAAGTTCTTAACTTTATTTTCCATTGCATCTCCTGAACCACATAGTAGTGAAAACTTATTCCTGCCACCTCTAAATAGACATACTCATTCGAAGCCAATTGAAATCGAAGTAGAGGAAGTAATTAAAAATCAGATAACCAAAGAATCATTGATTTTACCATCCTATCAGGAAGCTATTGCCAGATATAGAGCAGCGCATCCTTATGGTCCTTAGGTGCATAAAATATTAAAGTATTTCTTATAAGTTGACTTTAATTTCCATTTAAATAGGTAATTTAAATTGTTTAGCATAAAAACCCTTGTTTTTCATAAGCTTGAGTCCGCTACAGAAACCTTGCGTGTATCGATCGGTTTTGGCGGATGACTTGAACCACCATCCAAGCATCTCCACGACCTGACATTGGTGAACCCAACGTGAACCATCAGCTTGCGACTGGGACAGATATTTTCAGTTTGCATTGCATATACATTCGTACGATTCTACAATTGGTGAAGCTGCATCTTCATCCCTCGAGCTGTGGCTGTCTCGTGAAAACTTGCAATCTTCTCGGTGTTGAGGGCTCGTCTGTTGATCTGAGCACCTCTATGAAGATTGGCAAGTAGGAAAACCTCCTCTCACCACCCCTTTCATCAACAATTGAAGAACGAAACGTTCACACCCTTTTTATCAAAAGATGTATTTAGGCTTTGATTAAAATCAATAAATGTATTAAATTTCACAAAGCACTATTTTGAGCCTCTTCTTCGAGCCCGTTGGTATCATTTTGTTACTTTCAAATTCTTGGGTTAATAGTGCAAAATTTTATTTAAAGGAAAATTGTTGGTATAGGTTAAAAGAAATTTTTTTTGGTTAAGCATTAATCATAGGTTTAATTGCAACATATTGGCATATTTAAAAACTTATCAAACTGGACTCTAACGGAATTTTAGAATTAGTAGCAGAGCATAAGGAAAGAGTAAAGAAAGAAGTGATTATTAGGATTGTTCAAGCTAAATCGAATCAAAGTACAAAAAAATGGAGGAACTATTTAGAACTATGATGCATGAGACGCAGGGTCAGAAAGTAGTTGAAACGTCATTAAAAGATAAAGGGAAGTTCATTGGTATGAATGTCACAAAGTAATTCAGACAATCTCAGCTAATGTATGTTTGATGTGTGTATTAAATCATAGCTTGTCTTTCATTTATGAGGTGCTCCTTTGATATTCAAGCCTGAATCATGGGCAAAAAACAACATACAAACATGAAAAATATAAATCAACATAAAGAATCTTTTGAAATTAAATTACAAGAGCATAATTCAAAGAGTATTGTTATTGATGAAGCATACGTGAACGCATTGATGGATCAACACTTGAGAAAATGGGAAGATAAATTCATCAAAATGGAAAATAAGGCAAATGAAGCTATACAAAAGAAATTTAGAGTGATTTTGACTTTAAATGATACAATCAATGCTATGTCCGAGACTCTACAAGTATTAGGAATTAGTCTTAGAACTTGCAAAGAGGAAATGAACGTTGAGATTCAAGAAACGAACCAGAAATATGAAATATTATCCAAGCAAATACAAGAATTAGAACTAGCTAAATGTGAGCATGAAAAGGACGGAACATGAGCCAAAGTTTGTCTATACAGCCTTCACCTATAACACGTGTTCATGATTTTAGAAAATCTTGCCATAGACATTCATTAAGAACATAAAAAGGGATTCAAATGCGACCTATGCAGTGTTTTTGGTGTGATCAATATGGCCATGCATTTTGGACTTGTAGGTCATACGAAGATGCACGAAGACGGAAACCAGTGGTTGAAAATGAGAGGAAAATTTGTAAGTATCAGGATCGATCACCTTTAAAATTAAATCTAGGAAGGGGTGGAATAAAAGAACTATTAAAGAAGATCCAAACCAAACCTAATCCATGTGAAAGTAAAAAAAGTATGGAAACCTATCATACATATGAACATTCAAACAAAAGAACAAATGAGGGAGAGGACATTAAACCGCGAACAAGAGTTAATAGAAGAAATCAAAAGTATAAATCCAAATGAAGAAGATAAAAAACCGATTATGGAAGAGCAATTGGAAATTGATCTAGGTGATTTTGAACATGAAATACAAGTAGGAGCAAGGAAATTTAAAAAATTACTCCTTTCACTCGATCCAATGCTCCTTTCTAATGAGAAATTTTTTGATCAAGACAAGCTTAAAGAACTACAAAATCAATTGAACAAACATAAATACAATCAATTTAAAGAAGAAGAAATTAGACGAGAAGAGACCAAACAAAGTACTATGAATCAAAATTGTGTAAAACAAACAAATAAAATAGATAAGCAACTTCTTGATGATATTATTAAACAAATCAAAAACAATATGAACATAAATTCAAAACAATCAAAACCTTTAAAATTTAACAAGAAAATTAAGAATTTACCATTGAAGAAAATAGAAGAAATGATTAAACTAAGAAATGATTAACACTCCAATTTGATGAGAAAAGATGAATCAAATTGTTTTGTGTTTTTAATGTTTTTTATCATATTATGATTTCTTTTTAAAAAAATGTTTGATATAATGCGAGAAATGTGTTTGCAAATTATTTTGAACAATATGATTTCTTTTACTAAAATGACGATGAAAAAGGTTATTTTCTTGTTAAAAAATGATGATAAAATATGCTACAAATATGATGCAAACTAAGAGTTGAAGTACGGTAAAGAGAATGATTGCTTTATGTATGGTTTTCTTAACTGTGAATTTACTTTGCAGGATGAAGAAAATGTATGGTTATGAAATTAATTTTACTTGTATAGCTAGTTGTTAAATATTTATAAGGACTTGAAGAAGATTTTGATCAAGTCATTGAAGCTTTGTATGGCAAATTTACAATGAAGATGGAGTTGAAGAAGAAAGAAGATTGAAGATATAGTTAATTTCAGGTTGTATTATCCTATGTTTTCTTTTAAAAATTATTTATGTTTTGAGTATGTATGTCATTTGCATTCATATAAAATTAATTATAAAATTTGGGATGAATCTTACTAAATTATGAAAGAAATCTATTTAACCATACTAGGAAAACAAGCATGATTTATATTTCTAAATTTATAGATTGAGTGGGATTTGAGATGGATAGAAGGATTTGTAGTTCATTTCAGTTAATGGAAGTAATTGTATATATGTAGGAGCATATTGATGCATGATCCTTGTCTGTGAAAAACTAGGTCTTTCTTGTACATGCATCTAGATCCTTAGCTCGGATTAAAGGGTTAAGCCTTTCCCCTTCAAAACAAAAAATTTGCAAATGTAAAAAACAACAAATAAAAAAAAGAAAAAAAATAGAAAAGAAAAAGAATATTGATATGGAAGTTATACATTCTTTCATCCCAAAAAGGTATTTACACTCATTATTTACATGAAGCCAAAGATGAAGAAAGCTAGTTATGGAAAACACATCTAGTGAATACAATTGGGCAAACAAGGTAGATGTCTATACGAGTAGATTTAGTAGATTTCTTTGGCATGTTTGATTGCTCATATGTGAATGCATGTATATGAGGAAACTTGCATTTGAGTGAATGAAAATGAATTTTGTTTCATACTAATCTTTGCAAAGTTTATAAATGGATGAAATCTAGATTACTGTTTTGTTAACTGAACAGGTTGATAGTTTAACTTTATAATTTAATATGTTTTCATTGCCAGATTTAATTTAAATAAACTTGATGTGCATGTTGCATGAAAGATTGAAAATTTGATAAGTTAAAATATGTTTATAAAAGAATTGATGCTTTTCTATGGTTTAATTTCAGGATAATCATTGAAAACATTGCTCCCCTGAATCTGCAAATTGGCCCATCTTGACAATGTGCAGGTTTGGTGGGGGTGAATGTCAGAAAGTTTTCCACCTTCCAGTTGACGACCGAGAAAATTAAAATATGTTTATTGGTTAACTCTAATCATGTGTGTGAATATAAATACTAAGGTATTAATTAATTAAAATCTTAAGGTAAGCTTAAATTAAATGAATTATTTAATTATGAAAATTTAGGATAATAAAAATTAAAATGATAATTTAAGTGGATAAATAGCTACTGGTGTGTGTGAGTGCTAGATAAAAGAATGGTATGTGAGCAATGTGTGAATAAAGCCAATTAAAAGAGTGGTAATAGTAAATGATGCACTAGAAACTTCTTCATATATTTCTTCCATGTTTGGTGTTGGTTGATAGTCTTCCACATCTAATTCCTCAAAAGGCGGTTTTGCAACTCCATTCTTTTTCCACTGATCCTCTCGAATTCTAGTCCACAACTCTCTTGGCCAATAACCTCCAAATTAGGGACTGTGGACATAGATTTGTCCTGGGTGTTCAGTAGTTCTTGCTTATCATCCCTCTCTTTTGGTTTTTGTTCCTTGCTTTTAATACAATCATTGTATTGATTTTCAAATATTCTTGTCTCAGGGAGGGCTGAGATAGTCTTCTCTAGGGTGGCTTGAGCTACCTCTATGAGTTTTCTACATATCGCTAGCCTCTCCTTTTCTAACTCCTCTTGTGGGTAAAGTTTTTCATGCTGCTCTACATTTGGTCCATTGACGATTCTAGCTTGGTAAGCTTTTAGCCACATGTTTAAATCGTCTGGTTTTGGATCTGTTAGAATTGATCCTAGCTTGTCTGGTTTTAGTGTCTACAGTGTAATAAGAATTTCTTCCTGAATTTTGGGTTCTTTAGGTTTTTGATTGGCTCGTGTGTTCTTCTTGTCTTCCCTATTTTTATTTTTCGTCCATTTTTCCTTGGGTTTTTCCCTTCTATCCTTCCATTTTTGGCTTTTCGTGGTTTGGATATTCTCACGTGGGTCTTCTGAATCTTCCACTACTTGTACTCTGGGTTCTAGGGTTTTACTCTTTTCTTGCTTTGACTCTACTCGTTTTCTTTCTTGTCCTTTTATTTGTGCTCGTGTGATGGCCTTTAATGGTACTATGTATTCCTTGTCACTTACTGACAATTCAATTACTTCGATCACATTAATAGGTGCACTGTCAAGAGTCTTATTGAGATCTTTTGGGAAGTCTCTAAAGAGATGTTCCTTCCCACAATTGTTACAATACCCTTCCCAAGTCCTAGGGGATGGTAGGTTGTATGGCCGAGTGCATTCTCTGATAAAGTGATCTCCTCCACAGATATAGCATGGTCCTTTTGGCATGGGCGGTCTAATGGTTGGTCTGATGGGTGCTGGTGCCTTGGGTGTGGTGTACATTAGTGTTGCCAACTTTGGTCCATAGACATTGTCATATCCCTCATATCCATAGTATTGTGGGTCATAAGCTTGCTTGTACTCCATCATATTGGCATCATAGGGATAGTAATCTCCTTGCATTTGCTCGTATCCTGGGTTCGTTGATTCCGTACCGGCTAATGGAGATGCTAGTACTATGGCTCTCTCCAAATTTTCCTCTTGTTGAGCATATTTGACTGGTACTACGTTTTGGGGAAATGGAAGTTGCTGTCCTAACACCGGTTGAGGTTGTGCATATTGTCCTTGCTCATATGGCTTAGGTGCTCCTTGTCGTCCTGGATAGGGATTATATTTAGGAATCTCCCTTCTTGGCTCTCTAGGTGGGTATCCATATGGCCTGTACTGATGTTGGTTTAACGGTCGTGTCTGCCTCTTGAATGGACAATTCTCAGTGGTATGATTGGTGTATTTTTGTTCTATATGGCAATATAGAGCGGTTCCTTGATGTGATTGCCTATTGTAAGGGTAATCTTGAGGCAAGTCTGTTCCTCGTCTTACACACATGTGAGTGGGGTGGTCTCCTCCACATAAGCTACATCTTCATAACATGGGTATTCTTAGTGATGGATGCTGATAGTTCCGCGGTCCATGGACTCCTAACTTCTTGGCTATCAGCTCCACTAGCTCCTCCACATGACTAGAGTTGGATGACACTATACTTCGTGTGTCTTCTGATTTCGTAGGATTGGGTGTACTCTTGAGATCATCCGCCAGGTTATCCTCTAGGTCAATACACTATTGAAGGCATTCACTCAACATCTGTAGCCTCTTCACATAGACTAAAGTTCTCAAGGTCCCGTTCGTCATCTCGTCCAAGATTAATGATATCATTTTTTGCTGTGTGGGTCTTTCTGTTACTGGGCATCTATCAACATATTGATTGAATCTTCTGGCATATTTTTTCATAGTTTCATTTGGGTTTTGTTTGAAGCTATGGATTAAAGAAGAAGAGCTATATTTAATCCCTCTCTTAGTGAATTCCCCTATGAAGCCCTGAAAGAATTGCTCAATATCTCCAAATTGATTGGGATCTAATGGCTAGAACTAGGTAAAAGCCGTTCCAGTGAGAGTGAGTCCAAAGGACTCATACTGCACAAAGAAATCATCCACTTGTTTAGATCTTAGAACTTGTTTAAACTCAGCTATGTGATCGTATGGTTCTCCCATCCCGTCATAATGGTTTCTCATACACTTAGCCACTTGAATCGGTCTTAATCTTCTTATGGGATCTGGTTGTCTAGGCATTACAAGAATTGCTGGTCTAATCGGAGGCATTCCAGGCTGCACTCCTAGAGGTGGTCTAGGTCTCACTGGTGGCCGATGTTGGTTGCCTAGTCCAGGGTGAGTTTGATTGTGTGATTGTAGTCCTGGCATGGCGAATTGCACATGGGTTCGGTTTGGAATGCTTGGATGGCTTGTTTGTCCCGACATTGTATGTTCCGACTCCTGTTGTGTCCCAAAGGGATTATGAGAGGCAGTTGCCCGCTCTCGTAGAGGGAATACAGGCAACCCCATATGCTTCAATTGAGCCCTATCAATGGCATCTACTGGCCAATATCTTCTTTGGTTCTTGTCTAGGTATGTGACTCTAGACTCATCTTCAAGATCTTTTAACTCATAGAAAGTCATTGGGCTTTCTTCTTGTCTGCGTGTGGGTGAGTCAGTTCGTAATAGTAAGTCTGATCCATGGATGAAGTAGACCTCCAGTAAGTAATCATCTTGAGGTATCAAATCCCCTCTCAAGACTCTAGTCACTACTGATTTGCCTCTGGGTGTAGTTACCAACTCTTCAGGATCCGTTCTTCCTGAGTTTCCTTGTCCTTCTAATCCTCCTCTCTTGTTGATCCGATCTGGGTGTTCTGTTACCACGTAGATGTGAGCTAACTTGTCCATGTACACTCCTCCTTCATACTTGACTGCCGGTCTGGGCAGTATTGTTCAATTAGTGGAATTTGCCATCCTGGCTACTAACCTGTTTAAGCCATCCAGGTAGATGGGGATCTCCTAGGAATTATGTTAGACAATGATCCCTATGGATCACATGCACTGATCCCTATGGATCAATTTTTGACACTCATAGGGATCATTGATCCACAGGGATCAGTCCATTTGATCCACAGGGATCAATCCATTTGTGTGAGGGACAAGGGCCAGCTAGCCAAGGTCCCAAGCAGGGGATACCCTAAGGTAATTTTGTAGTAATGGGAACTGCTTGGGTAGTAATGGGAATAAGTGTTGCATGATAACCATGATGTTCCTTGCGTAGGACATCTAGGTGACAAGATAATACAAGTTGTTAGAAGAACATTTTGGTGGCCTGGGTAGCCAGAGATATCCACACTTATGTTACATAATCTTTATGTGTCAAGTCATCAAAGAAAGAAAGGATAAAGATTCCACGTCTTTTGTATCCTTTACAAATTGCAGATCACAACTGGGACAGTGTATCCATGGACTTCATTGTCGGGTACCACAGACCCAAAGGAAGTGGGATACTATCCTAGTTGTGGTAGACAGATTGATCCATAGGGATCATGACTTTGGTCCATAGGGATCATTTCGTACCCACACAGGTAGACATCCATAGTTTATCCAGCATGTCTTCAGCATGCCGTAGAGAAGTTGTTTATCCAGCATGTCTTCACATTGCATGGATTGTCCACATCCATAGTTTCAGATAGGGATGTCAAATTTATAGGACCAAGCAGGTCAACCAATTTTTAGAGGATATATTGAGGGCATATATGGATGAGAGACAGACAGATTGGGATAGTATTTGGCACTAGTTGCATTTCTTTTTGAGATGAACTATGGCATGAATCCCAATGCTCTCAGTACCATAGGTATGTCATAGAAATATCCTAGTGCTTTAGAGTTCTTAGCAAACGTCCAAGCAAATTTAGAAATAGCTAAAGCCAAGATGCATCAAGAAGTTGATAGGGCTAAAGAGTACGCTGATAGGAAAAGATCTCCTAGATCCTTAGAGGAAGGAGACATAGTCTTTCTTCAAGTACTAGCTAGATCTACTTCACTGTCCACAGGGAAGTGTAGTAAGCTATCACCAAGGTTTTGTGGATCTTGGAAGATAGTTAGAAAGTAGGTGAAGTTGCATACCAATTAGATCTTCCTCCAAATTGCATATTTCCTCCCGTGTTTCATGTCTCTAGGGAGGATAATCTAATAGAAGTCATTGTTTCTTTGCCAGAAAGTAAAAGCACGAATCATTCTCCAGACAGGATACTAGATTGGAGATAGAAGCGATTGAGGAATCTTGTCATCTAGGAGTATTTAGTAGCTTGGAGAGGATTACCACTTACTGAATCTACTTGGGAATCAAAAGCTTTGGTTCGCAAGTACTTTTCCTCATTGATCATTGAGGACAATGATCTTTAGAAGGGGGAGAGAGTGTCAGACATTGATCCATGGGGATCAGTGCATGTGATCCATAGGGATCATTGATCCACATGGATCAGTCCATTTGATCCATAGGGATCAATCCATGTGTGTGAGGGACAAGGGCCAGCTAGCAAAGGTCCCAAGCTCGGGGGATACCCTAAGGTACTTTGGTAGTAATGGGAACTCCTTGGGTAGTAATGGGAATAAGTGTTGCATGATGGCCACATGTTCACACTAGAATTTTCCAGATCATTGCTATTTTTAGAGTATACCATCACTATTTTTAGAGTACAAGAGGGTATATATGGATGGGAGGAGAGTCACACACATCATTCAAGCGATTTCTTACAAATTAGTGGACACATATTGCAGAGAGGTACGGTATTCCCCCTCTACCATGGACATGAAGTTTCTCCTGGGAACAGAACCTTGCATGTCTTCTGAAGCCATTGGTATCTCCTCTTCTGAGTCACTAGTTTTAGGATAGATAGAGTGATGACTTGCCTGAGTTGCACTTCCTACCGATGAAATGACACTTCTCCGGCTACTTAGCATCCATCTTGATCTCAAGTTCATTCTTTCTCCTAGGCTATCTTAGTTTTTGACTATCCCCTAATTGGCTCCTCAATTCATCTCTAATATTGTCCTCAGATAGCTTGAAATATTCTGGTGATACCACTCTAGCGATGCTACACTAGGCAATACCGGTCTTACCACGATACGATACCAAGATTTGAGGCGATACGATACCTAGAATTTCTCACAATATGATATTGAGTATGGGGCGATACGATACCTCAGCTAGTGATTATATGATACTAGAATAGGTGGCAATATGATACCGAAATCTGCATGATACGATACTACTCTCTGCATGATACGATACCATTGCATTGCACGATACGATACTAGATGACTCAGGCGATACGATACCATCTGAGTGCACGATACGATACTAACAACTCTCATGATAAGATACCAATGCAAGTGGCGATACGATACTAAAACCTTGCACGATATGATACTGGAGTTTTGCAAGATATGATACTAGAATTTCTCATGATACGATATCAAGTAAGCGATACGATACCAATATTATGTGCGATACGATACTACTACTCGATCCACGATACGATACCGTGATCGGGACGATACGATACCAAGTGGACCGCGATACGATACCATTGGTAGATCGCGATCGCGATACCAACTTGATGATACGATACCAAAAATGGTATGGTGATACCTCAAGTGGTATGCGACGATATGATACTTGGCGAGTATCGCGATACTAGGGAATTTTGGTATCGCAATACCAAAACTCAACTGACCGTTGTCGTCGAGATTTTCTCTCCTCTCTCACTCATGAAGGCCTACAGCAAACACATTCGGTGAAGGTTGCTAGAATTCCCTAAGAAGTCCAAGATGCATCAAGGATGTCAAAGGGAGTTCACATGCAAACTTTGGAAGAAATCGAGTAAATCCAGGGTAGCAGTCAATGTCACCAAATCACATGAAAATACATATACTTGTAAAACCTATCAAAGGCAATCTATAGCCCGAATTTCACATGAAAATGGATTTTCTAGCACATTGATATGCCATGTGCATTTTGTAAAAAATGTAATTTTTCCACTTAGACCCTACAAAATTTTGTATAGGAATTTTTGTTAGCCATATAGTTTGGCATGTAGAAAGACCATATGTGGCTACATATTTGTACAAATTTTCAAGGCTATTTGAGTTTCCTAGACACCTTAATGCCACCTTGAAGCTTCCAAATGTAGTCAAACTTGTACAAGGAAGATTCAAATGGGAGTTTTTTTTTGCGTATTCCTAAAGAAGGCCTTTCAAAACATAGTCCTACAAACTTTTATCTTCCTCAAAGGATATTTGAAGGGTCAAAGAGCACAAAATCCAGTTTTCAAGGTCACCGTAGTTTTTTAGAATAAGAAAATTGAAGGCTTGAAGGGCTGTCACATGGCAAAATATGATTGAACCATGTTGTACGATCAAGATGAGCTCATATTCAAGGGTGGAGATGCACTAAAGCATAAAGGAAGGATGATCCACGAGCGTTTTCATCAAAGAAGACATTTTTGACAGTTAAAGATCAATAATGCAAAGTTTCTCCAAAAATAGTGGTTTATCTTATCCGAATTGATGTCAGCACTGATCGGACGGTCCAGATCATCCCCAGATCCAATGGTGGAGAATGAAGGTGCCTAAATTTCACTCCTTTACACTAGATTTGATATAAAGAACAATTCCAAGCCATTGATTTGATTAATCAAATGGTTGTAATTGAAAGTAGTGATCCTAGAGTTGAGAGTTGATTTCTCTAGATCCAAGGGCCCAAATTCATTCAAAAAACTATATAAACCCCCCTCCAAACTCCTAGAGCATCATTGTTAGGCATCCATAGGGCTCTTGCTAGCTTAAGGTTTCCTTGAGACGATCACCCTCGGTTGAGCGAGTGAGGATCCAAGGTGGGCTAGTATGAGTATAGTACCTAGTTTCAAATTTAAGTTAGAACTCCAATCTAGGATAGGCTCTTGAAACCAGCATCTCTATCTTGACTCACCCTCGGTGGAGCGTGTGAGTGAGTTAGAGCTGGTTTTAATGAGTCTTAGACTTCTTTAGTTAGACGTTATGAGCCTAGACATACATAGGGTCAATGAAGTGGAACTCATCTTCTTACGTGTGAAATTCGGTTGAACTGTCATGGTTTGAGGGTCGGAACCGCCTTTGATCAGTAGACTGCTTAGCTTGATGTATCACGATGATCTTATACATGTATCTTAATTCAAATCCTTTTAATTCATGTCACTTGTCACTTGTCCCTTGTCTCTTGTCTCTCAGTCTCTTAAGTATTTTTACATGTCTTCTATTTTCTTCTATGTGTGAGAAGGCTCCGTAGTATTGCATCGAACCAGTGAGGATGTTTCATTGAGCTTGTGATTAAACTCTATCATCATGATTCACTTGCATGTATATAATCCATACATACCCATACATATTGATTAGTTTCTGAAAGTGTATAAGAAGCTCCAATATTGGACCATTCTTCCTTTCGAAACTGATTTATGTGTAAGGATTCCATCTATTCTCGTCATGCATACATATCATCCAAAGAAGACTATGCATATGGATTAGAATTAGGAAGTGTTCAAGAAGCTCTTCCAATGGACCATTCTTCCTTCCAAATTTGATTTCTGTGTATGGTTCTCTTTCATTCTTATCATTCATGTTCATAAATCTAACTTGCACTCCTACATTCCCATTCCCATAATCATTTCAACATCTCTCTCTTCTCCATATTCAACATTAATTTCACTTTCAGGTCTTTAAACCTTCCAACATTCATTAGCTTCATACACCTTGTGTGTGCCACGACTGGACCTGATCCACTCGGATTGCGATCACCTCCACATTTGAACCCGACGTGAAACGTTTCGTGGCATTTGCTTCTGATCTTGTTGGGAGGTAGTGATCCATATCCTTTGTTTCATATTTTTCATCCTCATCATATCATCATCATCAGTCTTGAGTGTTGCACTGGATTTCTTACAGTATCGTGCACATCTTTGTCGTGAAATAAACGCATTTGTGAGAGATCTAGAGCATCGTGCATCACTTGCTTATTCACATAAGATGGAGGAAGGATTCAAATCCCTTATTGTTGAGAAACAAGGCCAAAGAATAGTCTCTTCTATGTTGAGAGAGAAGGAAAAATTCAATGGCATCAACATCACAAGCTACTTAGATTTGTTTGAAGAGCAAGCTATGATTTTTGGTCTTCCCGAAGATCTTTTGATATCATTCTTTGAACGAATTGTTGATATCTCTATCATAAACCGTGTCACTCAATATGATGGTCTTCCTTGGAGTGATTTTAGAAAGGAGATTCTCAAAGAATTCTATCTTGAAGATTATAGCCAACATAATCGGGATGGATTCTTACGATGGGTCAATTCACCAAAGCCTAGTAGCTCTATTACTCACTTACAAAATGAGTATATTAGACGCTATGAACAACTTCCTGATGAGGATAAGATAACTTTGGAACCTGATCTTGTGATCAATTTTCTTAAGCTTCTTCATCCTAAAACTCGTAGGGAAGTTGAACGGCGACTAGAAGAACCGGATAAGCGCTATGGTCCTACTGATAATTGGCAAAAAGTGCATAAAGTAGTAGAGGCTATAGCCCATAGACATCAAAGACAATCCATGCTTTATGAGCAAACTAGTCTTCCTCAAGCTAGCCTTCCACAAACTAAGGAGCAAGTTAGAGAACAATCACATGCTCTTATTTTTTACTCTACTCCTATTCCTCAAATGATGGAGCCTACTCAAGGTTTTAAAGTAGAGCCAATTAAAAGTGTAGTTGAACAATCTCAAGTGGAAATTCTCACTAAGCAAATGGAAAGTTTTATTGCTACACAATCCAATTTGGCCAAGACTATAGATGCTTTACAATCTAATTACACCAAAACTTTCCGAAATCAAATGAGCCCAATGTCTTTTCAAGAGCCTAATCAACATGTTATAGCTACCAATCAAAATCCACAAGTAGCTCCTACTCAAGCATATCAAGTTCCTCCAATGCATAATCCTTCAATGCAAAATCCTCATCCTCATGTGCAAAATCCTCAAATGTATCAAAACATGTATCCTCAAGCTTCTCAAATAGCTTTTCAAAATCCTCAAAATCAAAACTTTCAAAATCATCAACCGTATACTATGGAAGCTCCTCTTGCACCTCAAGTACCACATGTTGCTCCGCAAGCTCCTCAAATACATCAATTACCTTATCAAAATCCTAATTATCCTGTTCAAGAAATACCTTATCAACAAAATCCTCAATTTCAAAATTTCCCACCACAAGTTAATCAAAATCCTCAAAATCAAAATGGTTTTGTGCGTGGCCCTCGTAGGTGTCCTTGGTGTGATTCGTTAGAGCACTTTTTGAGAGATAGTGAACTATTGAAGGCTGCTAAGGAGCAATGACTAGTAATAGACATAGACAAGAAAAATGTGACTATTGATCTAGGCTACCTTTGCAAGGAAATTATGGTAAGGGAGGAATGAAAAAACACTATGAAAATATAACCACAACGGATGTAGGAACTAGAGGAGTGAAACTAGAAGCTCCTGATGAACAACAAGTAGAATCAAGTAAACCCACAAAGGAAGGTGACTTTTCCATAGAGGCTTTAGTAAGAGCACGAGATGAGATTAGAAGAATAACAACTTGGAAGTAACCGATAGAAGATCAATCTCTTATTTCTCACATATCCAATGTAGAAGAAAAACAAAAAAGAGATGAAGTTGAGCCTAGTGAAAGAAGAGTGACTCGAAAACAAACCTCAGAGGGAATAGAAACAATCATAGAGCAGGGAGAAACATCACAATCCAAAGATAAAAAACAAGAATCAGAACCCAATGAACAAAAACAAGAGGAGAAACAAAAAGGGAAGAAGACAAAGCAAAGAAAAACAGAACCAAAGCCTTTAAATAAACAAGAACAATCAAAACAAACTAAAGACCAAACACGAGAACATGAACAAAAACAAGATCTTGAGCAAAAACAAAAGAAACCAAAGAGAAAACCTAAAGCCATCTTGATTTCAGAAATTGAGAGAAAAATAGGTCCTATAGAGATTTTAGATGACATTTTGCTTAAGAGTCAAGTGACTATGTCTTTAGAACAAGTTTTCTCTATTGCAAAGCCTGATTTTAAAGATAACTTTATCGGCATAATTAAAAGGAAGAGGTTTTTGCTTAATCTAGATACTGAGATGCAAGATTCTCTAGATCAAGATCAAGCTATGAATGAAGCCTTAAACTTTGATGAATCTGATGAAGAGGGCTTTGATTATGATGAAGTAAATGTTAATAAAAATTTTCTTAGGACCTATTCAACCTGACCATGAAAATCATGAAAACAATCCTGAAAGTCACTTTAAAAGAAAATTTTGGTCTAGAGGTACATCAGAGATGCATGTTAAAATAGGAAATGATAAGAACACTGTAATAAAGTGATAGGTAGGAGATGGTTGAACCACACCCTAAGAGAGAGGATTAGGAAGTAATCCTCAACCATGGCTTTTGGGGCAAGTGGTTAGCCCATCACATTCCTAATCAAGAGGTTGTGAGCTCAATTCCTTACATTGGTATCAGAGCCTAGGAAGTAGGTTTGGACAAGGTGGAATGATCCGATGGCCTCTAAAAAAGACGCTTGGGCATCCTCTATGTGAAAGGGTAGGAATTGTGGAAGACGCGCGCGTCGGTTTCAAGGATGGAACCAACAAAGAATCAAGTGTATGTCCCAATCCGTAGGTCGGATTGAGGCATATAATATACCGTTGGAAAGCTCTCGGAACGAAATTTTCAATGAGCTAGCTTGCAAGTGTGAAATCCTTGGGAATCCTTGGGTGGCACTTGATTGAGTGTTCAAGATACCAAGCATGGGTGAGAACAAGGTTCAAGACTGAGGTTGAGAACAAGGGCTCGAGACACCAAGGTTGCGAACAAGAAGGTTCAAGACACCAAGGTTGAGAGCAAGGGTTCAAGAGACCAAGGTTGCGAACAAGGTTCAAGAAACTATGTGAGGGTGAGGGACATCAATTCAAGGGCACCTAGGGAGTTCAAGGGGCTGATCAACGAGGCAAGAGGGATACAAGAGCAGATCATTGAGGACAATGATTGACCAAGGGGTGAAGAATGTAATAAAGTGATAGGTAGGAGATGGTTGAACCACACCCTAAGAGAGAGGATTAGGAAGTAATCCTCAACCATGGCTTTTGGGGCAAGTGGTTAGCCCATCACATTCCTAACCAAGAGCTTGTGAGTTCAGTTCCTTACAAACACTATCACTGTAAATGCATTAGTATATTCCGGCTCCGAAATAAATGTGATTTCAAGAGAAGTCTATAATAAGTTTCGATGGCCCATAGATAAAGATTGTGGATGGCGTATGAGAACTGCAGATAATGGTGTAGGTACCCTGTATGGAGCTTGTGCTAGTGTGTCCATATCCATAGGAGGAATCACAGAAGAGTTTCACTTTTTTATTCAAGATAATTGCTCCTATGAAGTTCTCTTAGGTCAACCCTTTATTTGTGAGAGTCGTATGGAAACTAAAGCCATGGATGATGGGTCGATCTATGCTAGATTTAAGTCTAAGGATGGAATGCAATCACTTCAATTCATGATGGTAGGAGTGAATCATCCTAGGAATCGAATGTCAATTAGAAAGAAACCTATTGTTACTCAGGGTCATGAGCATGCTTGTAGTGATTGTGCACCTTGATTCATGTTTGGAGCTACATATGATTAAAATTTTGGATAGAATCCATTGTTAAGCGGGACAACAGTGGATATTGGTTTGACATCTCACATCCAACCAACATGTACAATACTTTGTCACTTTGTTTTCCACATTCTAGATTAGATTGTCTTCATAAGAGTCAATTGTCCAAGTCTTTTATCCAAAAAACCCAAAAAAACTATAAAAACAACAAAATCATGGAACATGATGAGAACATTGAGCATGTGATTGAAGCATCTCATTGTTTCTCTGCTCTTGAGGAGTTAGAGTTATGTCTTCAACAAAATTCTAATTCCTATATTATTCTTCTTTGTCCCTTGATGAGTATGCTCTAATCCAAGAGTATTCTCTCAATGTTGACAAGTGCTCAAAAGTTAACCAAACACATGATGCCTTAGTTGAAACAAAGTACAAAACTGTAGACAAAAAAATCAAACCCATAGCTCAACCATTACCTCAAGGAAGTAATGAAAAAATTATTGATGTGAAAAATGATCCAATTCTTCGGGATAAGAAAAACATAGTACATACATTCACGGATGAGACAATCAAACAGGTGAAAATTGGTAGAGATGATGACTTTCTTTTGCCAACAGAGAGAGATAAATTTGAGAGAGTTATACAGAGCCATGGAAAAGACTTTACTATGTATCCTCATGAGATTGGTTGTGTAGATCCTAAGCTAGTTGCACCCATGATAATCTTTACTATTCCACATATTCCATGGAATCTTCGCCCTATATCAGTTCCAAAGGCTCACTTACCTGAGCTAATGAAACTACTTAAGGAGAAGATAAACGTGAGAATTTTAGAGCCATCTTTTGCACCTTACTCAAATCGATGGTTCACTGTGCCTAAAAAGAATGGGAAACTACGTTTTATTCAAGATCTCCAACCCGTCAATAAAGTCACCATAAGGAATGTAGGAACATGACCCATTGTAGATGAGTTTGCTGAATCATTTTCAGGACATTCTATCTATTGAATGGGTGATTTATATTCTGGATATGACCAATTCCAATTAGCAATTGATAGTCATGACATAACCACAATGAAAACTCCTTTAGGCTTAGTGTGAATGTGTACCTTACCTCAAGGAGCGACTAATTCTGTGGCTCATATGATGAGTGCTATGAATATGGTCTTACATGATTTTATCCCTCATATAACTATGCCATTCATTGATGATATTCCAATTAAAGGGAGTGAGGAACGTATAAAGGACATTACTTTAGATTCATCTAGATGTCGTAAATTTGTTCTTAACCATATCTCTGATTGTGAAAGAATATTTCAACGATTTGAAGAGGTAGGTCTCACATTTTCCATAGAAAAATCTGTTTTTGGTGTTAACGAGGTTCTTATTGTTGGACATTTATGTGGCCATTATGGTCGAAAGCCATATCCACAAAAAGTTGATGCCATTAGCAAGATTTCTGAAACATGTAACAATGTGAGTGAGGTACGTAGATTTCTTGGTGCTTGCATCTTTTATGTTATTTGGATCCCACACTTTGCTCATGTTGCTGATTGTCTCTATGACTTGTTGAGGAAGAAAGGAAAATTTATTTGGACTGACAAACACACTCAAGCTATGCGTAAATTGAAGAAATTATTACTTAAAGCTCCCATCCTCAAGCGTGTAGACGATTCTGCTAACAAACCTATTATATTGACTGTTGATACTAGTCCTATTGGTATAGGTTGGGTCATAAGTCAAGATGATAGTGAAGGGAATACATATGCAATTAGGTTTGGTTTCAAAATTCTACATGAAACACAATGAAAATATCCACAGATCAAACGAGAACTATGGGGTATGGTAACAACTTTGAAAACAGACAAAGAATATTTCATTGGTGCAAATGTCCAAGTTGAGACTGATTGTTTGCCTCTTATTGGAATGATAGCCAATTGTTCATCTCCTGATATAGCCATGCTTAGATGGATCTCATATATTAAGTTCCTAAATCCTGAGTTAGTTCATATTTCAGGTAAGTCAAACTCAGTTGCTGATATGTTATCGAGAGCTAGATTTGATGATGATCTTGAAAGTGATCTAATAAAGAATGTGAATTTAGTTGACTATGTTCCACATATATATGAGTATGAGAAATTTCATGAGTCTGAGTACGAAAATGAATGGAGAGACATAGGAAAGTATCTAAGTACACTACAACCATTACCTACCTAGACTATGAATAGATTCCGTAACATTAGGAAACGAGCTTATAACTTTTTCCTATGTAACGGTTATCTTTGGAGACATGCTAAGGGTAAGGTTAAGAATCCACAATGCGTCCTAGGAAAACGACGACTTCAATTGCAAGTAATGAAGGAAATGCATGAGACATTATGGGCAGGTCATAAAGGATTTTTTGGAACATATGGAAAAATTAGAAGTACCTATTATTGGCCTAGGATGTATGTTGACATTAGTAGCTATGTTTCTACATGCTCTACTTGTCAACTTTGTTCATCAGTCAAACATAGAGATCCGTTGCATCCTACTTATCCACTTTGTATTCACTACAAGTGGGTAGTAGATCTTGTAACTATGCCTAAAGGTATTGACAAAATGCGTTACATTGTACTTGCAAGAGAAGACTTAACTAATCATGTAGAGGGACGTGCACTACGATCTAAGACCACTTACAATGTTTGCAAATTCTTGCTTGAAGATGTCATAAGTCGCTTTGGGTACATAGAGAAAGTAGTTGCCGATCGTGGAGAGTTGCGAAACAAGCTAAAGAGTTCTTTGAGCGTCACGGTATTCGTTTGTCTCTCACTACTGCATATAATCTAGAGGCCAATGGTAAAATAGAGAGAGGGCATCCACCTATTGTGAAAGCCATATCTAAAGCATGTAACGGTGACATCAAACAATGGCCTAGATTCTTACCTTTTGCACTTTGGCCAGATAGAATGACATGCACACGTACTACTGGATATATGCCTGCTGAACTCATGTACTGTCAAAAACCATTGTTTCCAATTCAGTCTCATATTTTTGCATGGTCAAATTTGCCTTGGTCTAAAAACATGTCTACTGATGATTTTTTGAGTTTGCGCATTAAACAGTTAGAACAAGGTAAATTAAGACTTGATGATGCCTTTGAAAAATTAAGAGAATCTAGAATGAAGAACAAGCATTATTTTGATAAAACTCATTGATTGCATCCTAAGCCAATTGAAGTAGGAGATTGGGTGCTCATTTATGATAGTACATTTGACTCTCAATATGATGCACACAAAAAGCTCACTCAACGGTGGTTTGGGCCATACATTGTATCAAAAGTCAACAACAATGGTACATATGCTCTTTGTGAATTAAATGGTGTTGCACTAAAAACTTTGATTGCAGGTAAAAGGATAAAGCTATTCAAGAAACGTGATAATGACGAGTACATTTTGGATGATGACATTGAAGAAGATGACAACAATGAGGCTGATTCATAAACAAGAGTATCCATGTTATAAAATAAAATTTATTAAAAAAAAAGTAAAATAGAAAAAATGAAAATAAAAAAATAAAAAACATATAAAAATATCATTAATTTTTCAAGTTCATTTTGCTTTTTTTTTTTTTCATTCTATTTTTTTTCAGTTCTTGTTTCATGCATGTTTGTTTTCAGTCTTTGCATTGCATTGCATTGCATATCCACATCACTTGAATAAAAAGAAAAGGGAAAATGATGATTTCTCTACTTGTGTGAAATTGTATCTTAAGTAGTAATTTATCTACTAAGAAATTGATTATAATTTAGGATTATGGAAAGATAGGGCATGTAGATTTGGAGGTTTATTTTGATGACATGACTTTCATATATAAACATGCATATGGATCCTGTATCAAAAGCATAATTGTTGAAATCCTAGCTCCTGCTATTGCATGTTTTTACATCCTTAGTCCATCTCACAACACTTGTATCAGAGTTTAAACAATTGTTCTCCGTCATCAAAAATGGTTGTATCTTGTATCGGGGTTTAATTTTTTCCGAAAAAAACAAACAAAAAGTTGCTACATATTACCAGGAAGATTACACTTTCTTCCACCCCAAAAAAGTGATCGTAACAATAAAGTTGACGAATCATCATCATCATCAAAAAAAAAAAGAGAGCAAGCCAAAGGAGGATAAAGAGGCATAGTAGAATAAATCACGGGCTATATAGGCAGCTTTATGCATTGGTGGAGTTTAGTTAGATTTCCTTGCATGTTATTAGAGAAAGAGAATATTCATATTTATGTAGGAAAGGAGTTGATCTAAAATAAGCTAAAGATGAAAGATGTCTATTGAAAATCCTAAATCTTTGTTTATAATCGTATTTAAGGTGGACTGCTTTATGAAAAAGGTACAAATTTTTCTTCAAGATAAGAGGAACTGATGCTTAAAACGACTCAATACATGCGCTTCCACTTCATATTGATGCTTGTTTGTTTTCTTTCTTGTTGTCAATGTTGCTTGTTCATTTGCATATATGTTGCCTATTTATTTGTTCATGCATATTCATGTTGCGTGTTTCAATTCTTTCTTTCATGCAAATTTTGCTTCATGTCACGTTGCCTACTCATTCATGCATATGATCAATTTTTCCTTCCATGTATGTTGCCTATAAAATAATTTGATGCCTGGAACATTTTTTTTTTCACAGATACTAGAGTGGCGCTTCCAGAGGAATCCCAGGTTTAGTGGGGGCGAATGTCGTCGAGATTTTCTTTCCTCTCTCACTCATGAAGGCCTACACGAAACACATTCAGTGAAGGTCGCCAGAATTGCCTCAGAAGTCCAAGATGCATCAAGGATGTCAAAGGAGTTCACATTCAAACTTTGGAAGAAATTGAGCAAATCCAGGGTAGCAGTCAAAGCTAGTCAAACTTTGGAAATTAGGGCAAAAATTTCAATGTCTCCAAATCACATGAAAATTCATATACTTGTAAAGCCTATCAAAGGCAGTCTATAGCCCAAATTTCACATGAAAATGGATTTTCTAGCACATTGATATGCCACGTGCATTTTGTAAAAATTGTAATTTTTCCACTTAGACCCTACGAAATTTTGTATAGGAAATTTTGTTAGCCATATGGTTTGGCATGTATAAAGACCATATGTGGCTACATATTTGTACAAAGTTTCAAGGCTATCAGAGCTTCCTAGACACCTTAATGCCACCTTGCAAGCTTCCAAATGTAGTCAAACTTGTATAAGGAAGATTCAGATGGGAGTTTTTTTTGCATATTCCTAAAGGAGGCCTTTCAAAACATAGTCCTACAAACTTTTATCTTCCTCAAAGGATACTTGAAGGGTCAAAGAGAACAAAATCCAGTTTTCAAGGTCACCGCAGTTTTCTAGAATAAGAAAATTGAAGGCTTGAAGGGTTGTCTCATGGCAAAATATGATTGAACCATGTTGTACAGTCAAGATGAGCTCATATTCAAGGGTGGAGATGCACTAAAGCATAAAGGAAGGAGGATCCACGAGTTTTTTCATCAAAGAAGACTTTTTTGACAGTTAAAGATCAATAATGCAAAGTTTCTCCAAAAATAGTGGCTTATCTTATCCGAATTGATGTCAGCACTGATCCGACGGTCCAGATCATCCCCAGATCCAATGGTGGAGAATGAAGGCGCCTAAATTTCACTCCTTTACACTAGATTTGATGGAAAGAACAATTCCAAGCCATTGATTTGATTAATCAAATGGTTGTAATCGAAAGTAGTGATCCTAGAGTTGAGAGTTGATTTCTCTAGATCCAAGGGCCCAAATTCATTCAAAAAACTATGTAAACCCCCCTCCAAACTCCTAGAGCATCATTGTTAGGCATCCATAGGGCTCTTGCTAGCTTAAGGTTTCCTTGAGACGATCACCCTCTGTTGAGTGAGTGAGGATCCAAGGTGGGTTAGTATGAGTATAGTACCTAGTTTCAAATTTAAGTTAGAACTCCAATCTAGGATAGGCTCTTGAAACCAGCATCTCTATCTTGACTCACCCTCGGTGGAGCGTGTGAGTGAGTTAGAGCTGGTTTTAATGAGTCTTAGACTTCTTTAGTTAGACGTTACGAGCCTAGATATACATAGGGTCAATGAAGTGGAACTCATCTTCTTACGTGTGACATTCGGTTGAACTGTCATGGTTTGAGGGTTGGAACCGCCTTTGATCAGTAGACTCCTTCGCTTGACGTATCACGACGATCTTATACATGTATCGTAATTCAAATCCTTTTAATTCATGTCACTTGTCACTTGTCTCTTGTCTCTTGTCTCTTGTCTCTCAATCTCTTAAGTATTTTTACATGTCTTCTATTTTCTTCTATGTGTGAGAAGGCTCCGTAGTATTGCGTTGAACCAGTGAGGACATTTCATTGAGCTTGTGATTAAACTCTATCATCATAATTCATTTGCATGCATATAATCCATACATAACCATACATATTGATTAGTTTCTGAAAGTGTATAAGAATCTCCAATATTGGACCACTCTTCCTTTCGAAACTGATTTATGTGTAAGGATTCCATCTATTCTCGTCATGCATACATATCATCCAAAGAAGACTATGCATATGGATTAGAATTAGGAAGTGTTTAAGAAGCTCCTCCAATGAACCATTCTTCCTTCCAAATTTGATTTGTGTGTATGGTTCTCTTTCATTCTTATCATTCATGTTCATAAATCTAACTTGCACTCCTACATTCCCATTCCCATAATCATTTCAACATCTCTCTCTTCTCCATACTCGACATTAATTTCACTTTCACGTCTTTAAAGCTTCCAACATTCATTAGCTTCATACACCCTATGTGTGCCATGACCGGACCCGATCCACCTGGATTACGATCACCTCCACACCCTCATACTATAGTCAAAATCGCACAAATCACAAGAATTTTTACACAAATGTGTTTGATTCTTACCCCTCTTCACTCTTGACCCTTTGTCTCACTCAAGGAATCTCTCAAAACTCTCTGTCCCACCTCGCGACACCAGAAATGAGTTTAGTCACGTGTGGTGGTGGTTATGAACTGATTTTTGTTATCAAAAACTTATGTGGCTTACCTTCTAGTGTGTCTTAACCCAAATGCATGCTCCTAACTCCTTTCTTTAGCTCACCTAGCGCGATACCACACCGATGATACTGATCGCTATTTGCACATGATACCAACTCCTGAGCAAGTGTCAAATGAACTAATTTTTTTTGGTTTTTATAGTTTGTGATGCCTGAAGCCTATTCTACACTGTTTGGAAATTTGTTTGGGATTTTTCTTGGTGATTTCAACTTTCTCCTACTCCTCTTCCCTCCTTGACCTAACCCTAATCTTCCTTCTCTCCTCCACTACTAACCCTTAACCTAAAAAATCATTACACACACCTCAGGGATGTGAAGTAACAAGTGCTGAAGTGTCTGACTACTTGCCACTGAACGAATTCCCTTCTTCAAGTACGATTCCTTCACTCCAGAGCTATAACCACCACGAAGGCACTTTGGTTGAGTTTGTTCTTTGGCAACGACGCCAAGAACATGTGTACCTAAGTCACGAGGTCTTAGGGACTTGTGTCAAAGAGACTAGATCTCATTTGCCCCACAAGTGCATATAGTGGTGGATTGACACACGCTTAATTATCGATCTGAAGAACCACATGAACCAAGTGTTTGAGGACGTATGCATACATGACGGAAAGTGAAGTGGTTCAGCTATAATGCATGAGAAAGGAATAACCTATCTCTCCAACTCACTCAATATCTAAAAATGTCTGCCCTGATACCACTTACAATAGTAAATACAAACTCGAATGTTTCTCCTAGCTTCGAACTCCGAATATGGCCAGTAGCGGGTTCTTTTCAAAGCTCTCGATGAGATGCATCTATTGGTGGTACATTCACTGAATCTGATAACCGCTCTTTAAGTTATGGCCAAAATAGTGAATGGTGGGAAACTCCTACACTCACTCCACAACTCGTATTGGTTCACACACACACTATAGTCATTCAAAATTGTTGGGGAGGGATAGGCAACAGTCCTACACACTCATTCCAAGCTTCACACACACACAAAAAATCATAGAGAAGATGAAAATCAGCAGGAAAGAAGCAAATTCGAAATTTTAGTCCTCTTTCTTCATAATGGCAAAAAGTCTTTACAAAGAGTCACAAAGTGACTTATATACATGTGCCCTAAAAATGGTCCTTTCACACAAGTGACCGACACTTCATTGGCTAATCTCTAATTTTCTACTATTTTACAAGGAGTATATTACAATAATTTGGGGCCTATGCATCTAGAGGACTCCTCTAGTGCATTTACATAGCTTTGAGGGAATTTCCTAGAATTTTGAAGAAGAATTTTATGCCCATTAATTTGAAAATTTTGGGGCTCCTTTTTCGTGCCTCTTTTCTCTGCAACAATCCCAAATCATTCACATCAAATGTTTGCTTCAATTGTTCTTTGAACATCTGCAAATCTTCATTTCTGGGACTTGTGACTATAATATCATCCACATAAATTTTTGCTATAATCATAATACTTGGTTCAACTTTGACAAAAAGAGTAGGAGCTGCATGTGAGTCATGGAAATCAATGGACAAAAGATACATATGCATCTTTTCATACCATGCTCTAGGTGCCTGTTTTAAACCATAGAAAGCTTTTATAAGCTTACATACCAAATGTTCTTTACCTGTATCTTCAAAACCTTCTGGTTGCTAAATATGATATCCTCATGTAAATCACCATTTAGAAAAGCAGTCCTTATGTCAATGTAGCTCAAGCGTAAGAACCACCTCCTTTACTTGTCAATCCGTGGAGACGTGAGGACCGATATGAAGACCGTGAGCAAGTGAAGTCACAAGTGCATGAGTGAAAGCACACAAACATCCACACACATACACACACACGTGCACAAGGCAAGATCAAAGGGAGGAACAATGGAAGGACTTTGATTACACAAGAGTTCTCTTAGGTAAAAGCTCTATTCTCTAACAAGCTACCCTAAAAAATGAGCTCTCTAGCTCTTTTTATAGCTTTTTGACTAGTTTTGATTCTGTCCAGACCTAGTGTCTGGCCTAGTTTGAAATTAGGTTCGAGTTCTTATTTGAGGGCTCAAACGAAGTCTAAAAATTATGAAATTGGTAGGATGCTACTTCTAATACTCCTCAAGCTTGAGGATGCCTCGTCTTGAACAAAATGGAGTTACAAAAATGGAAAATGGTATCTACAATGGTTTTTAGTGATGAAAATCACTATTTTTGTAGGGATTTCTTTTGAAACTTTGACATACACTTCTTGGAGCTCCCTACTTGCTCATCTTCTTGTCTGTCCATTTCTTTGAAGCATTTCTTTGCCTTGTGCTTGACCTTGACTTCCAACACTCCCCCCCCCTCTCAATTCTATCGTCCCTGACAGACCCTTGTTGTAATGGTTGTTCCATGTAGTGCTTTGGGAGGTAGTGTCCCTCCTTTGTATGTGCTTTATCCCTGTATTCCAGTGAGAATGTGTCGTTGTAAACTTCCACAAACTGCTAGTTTCTCAAAAGAGGTTGTCAAGGTTGAGTTGGAGCCACTGCAGGCTACGAATCATGTCCTAGGTATTGATGTTGTCCTCGTGATGTCTTCTCGACCGTCCAAAGGTGATGTTCATAGTAGTCATGCCAAGTACTCATAATCCATAATGAATGATGGGTAAGTTTGTTCGTGCATGGGTTGAGGAAAATATGTGCCTTGTGCACGGTCTTGTAATGTAGCCCTATGCATGCTTACTTGGAAAATGCATTGGAAGAAGTATGGTGCAAACATTGGGGATCTTGAGCTAAGTTCTCAAGGGTATGCCGACGAAGAGGTTTCCTAATCTATCATGGTTATGGTGTTGCCAAAGTGACGATACTTACCATGGTGAAGGGTCGATCGATGTTTATCTCTTCCTGTTGTACACCCGGCCTTCGGGATGGAACATTGTTGATGAATGTCCATGTTGATGGTCCACTGATGAGATTTTTTGAGTGGCTGGTCCTGTCTCCTCTTTTCAAAGCAACATTTACTAAATATTGAGAATTGAATTTCTTTATATTCCTTGACAAACAACATTGGGTAACTACACCAAGCTTAGTTTCACATATTCTCTTTAGCTCACCATAAGCAAGAGTCTTCTCACCCAATATACAGACAAGGTTTTTTAGGGTACCAAACTAACCCTTGCAGATATCTCCTTGGATGCTCTCGTACCTACACTAGTTAAGCATCACTCAAGTTGTGGACCTTCAAGATCTTCCCTCCTACCATGGTAAGGGGAAACAATAGTTGTGGATGCCATGTTCATGCCAAGTGATTGACATCTACCAGATAAGGTAGCAATAATATCATCTGCTAGCCGAGACACACTTCTATCCAAATTTATAAATGCCCAGGAATCAAAGGTTCCACCTTCAACTAAGCATGACTCATTCATGTTCCATGAGCCAAACCTGGGAACAAGTTCTTTCTCTCTCTTTTTTTCTTCCCTTTTTTTTCTTTTTTTTTCTCTCTTTTTTTTTGGAACAATGTCACAAACAAGAAGACAGAGGTTATTATCAGAAAAAATAGTTGACATATGTCAATGTGCTCTTGTGCATGGGACTCTCAAATGTGTCTATGCAGGGCCATGTAATGTGGCCCTATATTAATGCATACTTTGGAAATGCATGACCTGAATGGTGCAAAAGACAGGGTTGTGCAAGGAGCACATGGTTGTCATTTGTCGAGGCTGTCAATGTTGCTTGCAGATGCTCATGGGGCCTTTGCTAAAGGTATCCATTGGATCTTGAAATGATGTAGGCCCGTGATTGTTAAATGACAACTGATCCTTCCTCTTTATGGGGATCCATTTGAGAATAGTCTTCAACTATTTAGTGATCCCCTTTGGCTGCTTCATGTTTGGATTGTTTCTTGAGGGTTTGATCCTTCGTGGTTGGCTCTTTGGTACTATGGGACCGATCGGTGCTTTTGGCTTCCATAACCATTCCCTTTTTGTTGGTCTTCTGACTATTGCCAAAGAGGTGAGTTTATCTTCTTGTGGTCTCTATGCTCGGTTCTTTCCCTTTTCTCTCCTTGGCTTCTTGATTGAGAATGTATGCGTGTGGGAGAGTATACGTTGTTGTGTACGTAAGAGCTTCTTGGGTACCCATATGCGTGACTGACCTTGTTGAGCTGCCACTAATTTCTTAGGCACCCAAACTTGTTAGATACCTTTTGGTTGAACTTGTCCTAGTTGCTTGGTTCTTCTTTTGGCATGGGTGGCCCGCCCAGATGGGAATTATCGTTTCAAAGTTGGGGGCTCTCCTTTTTGTACCCAAATCTGCTTCACACCTGGAACTACTTGCTTCTTGAGATCTCCTTGTCTGTTTGATATAGCGGTTGGCATGTTCTGTTTTGCTTGCCTTGTTGGTTGAGTCGTGGTGGTGGCATTAGTCCTTGCACTAGAGGAGGAGTCCGCTTGTCTTTGAGCCTGTCCTTCCTTGATTGAGTTCTCCTGGATCATAGAGCTTTTGACACATACAGCATCTTGCTCATGAAGATTAGTCTTAGAGGAACTAAGAGAGTGTGTGGTGCCATGATCTATGAGCATGCAGTTCTCTAATTCTAATGTAATGCATTATTCATGTACCCAAACTTGAAGAAGTTGACTCCCGAGGTTTAAGTTGACTGCATGGTCATAGATCCAATCTTGACCCAAAACAAGTGGTTTGGTGAGGTCCTCATCTTGACATACTAGCATTTTGATGGTCATTGGGACATCCTGAAGGTAGATGGGAAGCTCCACCTTACCCAAACAAGGGGTTTCCACACCTTCCACACCTATGAGATAGGCTTCTATGGGCTTGATGTTCAAGTGCAGGTCTTGGCAATATGAAAATCGAACTGCACTAGTTACTGCACCCAAGTCAATTAAGGCTGTTAGAGTCCTTACACTCTTTCCTCGTCCTACCTCTATGGTCACAAAGGGGTGTCGGTTGATTATTTGAGAAGTAATTATACCCAATTTTTGGCACATGTCCATGTGATATTTTGGGGCTTTCCGGTTGACATCTAGGCCTAGTCACCTTAACTTATTTTTCCTAATGCGCTCTTTGGCCTCTGCCTGTGCCTCTTCTCTAACTCTCTTAACTCTTCTTCTTTTCGCTTCTTAGCAGTGTTGAGTCTCATCACCATATCCTCTATAAGAGGTTCTTGGTATAGCTTGACTGGACAACCACTAATATAGTTTTGCAAGATGTCACCTTCTAGAGTGGCCAATTGAACAACACTGCTAGTGGAAATTCTATTAATGATCATGGGTCCATATCCTTACTTTTCCATTTACAAGCATGTTGTTTTAGTGTATAAACAAACACTAGATCTCCATTTTTCAATCCTTTATCCTTGATGTGTGCATCAAAATATGCCTTTTGCCTTTTCTTTGCAGCATAGATACCTGCTGCTGCTCGTAGCCTCGTCTCACCTAAGCATTCTAAATCAAAGATCCTGGATGGCAATTCGTGTCCATTCCACTCATACTCTTGTGCTACTTTTAAAGCTGGGATTAAGAAATCTAATGGTAGCACATCATCCTGTCCAAAGACCATCTGAAATGGGGTGGCATTGAGTACCGTTTTGTAGGCAACTCGGTAAGCCCAAACAACATGATGAAGTTGTTTGTCCCAATCAGAGCATTTATTATTTACCAGTTTCGTCAAGACATTACATAGGATCTTATTTGTCTCTCGGCTTGTCCGTTAGCTTGTGGATGATAGGGGGCAGACTTCTTATGTATCACCAAGAATTCTTGGAGAAGATTTTCAATGACTTCATTCAAGAAGTGTGTGCCTCTATCACTCACTAACTCTATTGGTAGTCCATATCTCGTGAACACATTCTCGAATAAGAACTTAGCCATCATTTGAGCATCATTCTTTGTTGTGGCTTTTACTTCGACCCACTTTGGTGGGTACAATAATATATTCTGCATGGGAGTTTCTAGCTGGGGGGTTAATAGGACCTACAAAGTCTATGCCCCATTTCGAAAATGCGCGTCCTCCCATCATTGGCTTCAAAGGCGTCTCATCTTTTCTAACACGATATTGTGCACGTTGGCATGTGTCACATTTCTTCACATAGGCATGTGCATCCATATGAACAGTGGGCCACCAAAGTCCTGAGAATAGAATAGCCTTGATTACTCGATGAGGACCAATGTGTGCTCCTGCAACACCTCTTTGTGCAGTTTCTAAGACTTTCAAATAGTCTGATTCATGAACGCACAATCAGAAGTAACCATCTTTGCCTCTTTGGTATAGGTTGTCTCATACTAAGGCATAGTCATGAGCCTCTTGCTCCATACTCCGTCATCTTGCTAGACTAGCCTCTTTGGATAATGTTCCCGATTGCATAAATTCTACCAATGGAGCACTCCAATCTGGAGTTAATGACATGTGATAAAGAGTGGCATGCTCCACTGGGGGTTTTACCTGGCATATTGGACAATTCTTAATCCACTCATGTATTTCCTTGTCCATGCTAGGCCAATACACTGCTGAACGCTTTAGATTATGCAATGTTCGTTGTTTAGAATAGTGATTGCCTAGCAATCCTTTATGAGCTTGTTGCAACCAACTACTATGTTCATCGTCCTCAACACAACACGCTAGTACACCTTCTGTATCTTGTTTGTACATGCTTCCTGCCAATATGTGATATTTTTGTGATTTTATGATTTCTTCTTCTGATTTTTTCACATTGTTATTTGCGGGTCCAAAAGTTAGGACTAGTACCAACTTATTTGCCCATTTAGGAACAACTTCTAAATTGAACAGATAAGCGTCAGGTAGTTCATCTGACACTCCTTGCGGTGACTCTCCTGAAGTGATGCAAGAAAGGTGATCTACCCGGAGGTGGGTTCTACCTTTTCTAACAACTTCAAAGTCATATTCCATTAGTAAGAGGAATCATCTTACTAGACATCCTGTATTGCAAGGTTTATTGACCAAATATAACAAAGCTTGATGATCAATGAAAAACTTGAATTTGTTGGCCAATAAGTAGTGTCTAAATTTCTTCATAGCGTATACCATGCCTAAACCTTCTCTCTCTGTTGTTGTATAATTTCGCTCAGCTGTAGTGAGCTGTCTGCTAGCATATGCAATAGGCAAATCTAGATTTCCTTCACCTGTGGGTTGTGCTAGCACACATCCTATGGCATGATTGGATGCATCTACATGGACGTGGAATGGCTTATTCCAATCGGGAGTGGTTAGTATTGGTGCCGTGCACAAACATCTCTTCAACTCATTGAAGGAATTCTTGCATTCATCATTCCACTCAAAATTTGTCAACAAACCATAAAGAGGTTTAGCTATGATCACATACATGTGGATAAATCTATGGTAATATCCACAATGGCCCATAAAGGCTTGTACCTCTTTAACATTCCTCGACCTTGGGAGCTCTACTATGGCTCTAACTTTATCCCCATCTGTAGATATTCCGTTCTTAGAAACAATATGACCTAAGATTTTACCTTGTCGTACCATGAACACACACTTTTCTGGGTTCAGACACACTCAATATTCTTTGCACTTGTTGAAGATCTGTCTGAGCTCAGGGATGTGGTATCTTCTTGTGATAATCACTTATTTTGCTACTCAAAAGATGCTCGCGTGAGCTGCGCGGGATCATCATCAACTCTCCAAGACACACAGAGGTTCTGTATCGTTCGATCCGCCCGACCGCGCCCATGCCCTCTTCCTATGAGATAACTCCCATGAGAGTGTCTTCTCATAAGTTCTCTCTTTTTTCCTCATAAGAGATCCTTCTTTGTAAGTTCTTCTACCAAATAACTGATTCCCAAATTGACGCCAAGTGGCATGAATGCCACCTCACTCAAGGAGGGGTGCATCCCTAATATGACACTTCTTTCTTGGGAATGAGCACATAAATCATCCACATATACTTCTAAGCTCTTTCGCAAGAAATCTTTGAAGACATGACACATGAGCCTTTGGAATGTTGTAGGTGCATTGGTTAGCCCAAATGGCATCACAAGAAATGCACAAATTCCCCACTTTGTGGCAAAAGGTCATTTTGTGTTGATCTTCTGGGGCAATGCCTACTTGGTTGTAACCTGAAAATCCATCAAGAAAGCTATAAACTTCCTTGCTTGCAACACGCTCCAATAAATTTTCGGTGATTGGAAGTGGATAGCTATCTCTGATGGTAGCAGCATTAACTTTTTTAAGGTTAATGCACACTCACAACTTTCCATTCTTCTTGGGCACCACTACAATAGGGGACACCCATTCAGTATGCTCAATTGCATAGATAAATCCAGCTTCAATCAACCTATGAATTTCTTCTATTTGGTGGGCTTGGCGTCAGTGGTCATGGGAATTGTATGAGAGAAAATTCTTGGATCTACCCCCTTCAAGTCTCTATAGAACCAGGCAAACACATCCCTATATTCCCTTAATAGAGCTACGAGCTCCATTTCTTCTCTTGCACTTAGGTCATCTCCTATATACGTGCATCTCTCTTCGTTCTCTTCAATGGTCACTACAATCTTCTTGGTCTTTTCTTTATTATCATGTGATTCTACTATGATGGCCTCTCTCTTAGGGATTCGTATCAAAATTTTTCAGTCTTCAACTTCATATTTCTTGAAATTTTTTGGTACTTCGAACAATGACTCCTCGTCTTCTTGTTTCACTGCTTTTCATTTCTTTTTCTTTTGACTACTCTCACTTCCTTCCTTTGAGTTTACCGTTTTAATGCTTGTGAGAGGTTCTTCTTCTTTTTGGGTAAATATTCCTATATCTTCTAGATAGTGCTTCTCAGGATTAAAGCAACTATCCATCACAATGGACTTTAGATCATCATCGTTCTCTTCTTCTTCTATGAAGTCCATAGGGTCACATTCTTCTAGCAAGGGCTGACACATGAACACTGAAATATCATAACCTTCCTCATCACAATGAGGTGTCCACTGTTCTTCATTGATAACAATGTCAATGGTGGCTAAGATTTTTGGCTAGCCATGAGGCTCAAATTCCTCATCTGGAAAGATCATCCGTGTATAGGTTGGGTCTTTGATTGGTCTATCTCTTGGAGAAGTTCCTTCTTCTCTCGATTTTAGGTGTCTTTCCTCTTCCTCTGCAACCTTGCACATCCACAAGTGAGTATCTTCGTGCAACCAAGATGGGTCAAGAGAACTTCCAGAATGCACAGAGATCGAATCTTCTTTTGCTTTGTGGAGAACTTTCCAGTCACTGAAATGACATACCTTCAGTATTTTGCTAATTTCTCTTAGCTCAAACATTGTTTCTCAAAGATATTTTGGTGGATGAAAGTAGACAAGTAGAGCTTTCCAAGAAGCTATGATATCCAAGAAACGGATCTCTAGAACTCAAGATATAGCCTTCACAAGATGACCCTGTATGACTTCCAAAAGTGGAAATTTTGCATGTTTTAGTAAATCTGAGTGTCTAAAAATAAAAATTCGATGCCTAGCATCGACTTGCAACCAAAATTCGATGCCAGGCATCGACTTTGAGCTTTTTTAGCCACTTTTTCAGTGCCAAAATTACCCTATGAACACAAGACATGAGCAAGACCACTTTTATGTGGGAAGTCGATGCCAGGCATCGACTTTATGCTGAAACTCGATGCCAAGCATCGACTTGCTCTACAAATCTCATGTTTTTTAGAAGATTCAACAATAGGTAACACTCAGAGAATGAAAACAATGACTTATCAACACAAACTCAATGCCAAGCATTGACTTGCTTGGAAAACTTCAACTTTTGAAATCATTTCACACAAAACAAACTCTGGGGATGGAAGAAGAAGACTTATACACAGATCTTTAATAAACTCTTTCCATAACTATGAAAACTCAGAAATGCACAGGTGCTTTCTCACGCAGAGAAGCTCAACTATTCTCAGTCATACAAAATGAGTACTGACTCACTTTCTCATTCTCTTTCCTCATCGCGTCAGTTGATACAAACTAACTTATATAGATTTTCTCATTCTCATGATTTTTAAAAAACTTCTAGAACTAAAGTAAATTGACTTTACAAATATAATACACTTGTGAATTTGCCCCTTCACATAGGCATGTGATTTTCTTCTAAAGCTTTGACCTTCAAATATATGTCCAATTAGTGATTGTTTCTCCAACAGCTCCCCCTCAATCACTAATTGACATTCTCTATTCCTTCATATCTTCTTCTTTTCTTTTACTCCTGCCATACTTTTGAATCTACTGGTCTTCGCACCATCCAAGCTCTTTGTCATTATATCTGCTATCTGATCTTTTGTAGAAATGTACTCCACTTCAATTTCTTTCTCCATTACCTTTTCTCTCAGGAAATGATAATGTATCTCTATATGTTTTGTTCTTGCATGAAATACTGGATTTGCTACAAGATAAAGTGAACTCATATTATCTCCATGTATTGTAGGTATACCTTGATCAATGCCCAAGCTTTTGAACAGTGTTTGCATCCATATGACCTCCTTAGCTACTTCCACAAGTCCTTTGTACTTAGCTTCAGTTGATGATAATGCTACCGTATGTTGTTTCTTTGCACACCAACTTACAAGCTTATCACCAATGTATATCATGTAGCCATGAGTTGATCTTCTGTCATCCTTGTTACCTGCCTAGTCTGAGTCACAATAGGCTCTCAACTTCAAATCTGATGTAAAAGGATAATATAATCCTTCCTTTATAGTTCCTTTGATATATCTGAGAACTCTTTGACCTGCAATCCAATGTGGGTCCTTTGGACAATGCATGAATTGTGATAACACTCCCACTGCATAACTAATATCAGTTCTTGTTAATGTAGCATAAATCAAACTACCCACAAGAGATTGATACTTCCTCATATCTTTGTATTCTGCACCATCATATTTACTAAGCTTGTGATTAACTTCAAGTGGAGTTGAAGCTTCTCTGCAATTTTCCATATCAAACTTCTTCAATAGATTCAGAAGATACCTTTCTTGTGATACATATATGCCATGATCTGTATAAGTGACTTCCATTCCAAGAAAGTATGATAAATTTCCTAGGCCAGTGATCTTGAACTCTTTCTCAAGTAATCTCTTTACCTCCTTGATTCCTTCATCTGAAGTACCTGTGATTATAATGTCATCTACATAAATACAAATGTAGATTGTACCTTCCTCTGTTCTTTTGATGAGTAGATTGGGATCTACTTTTGAACTTTGATATCCAAGTTCATTGAGATACTTCACCAGTCTATAGTTCCATTCTCTTAGAGCTTGCTTCAATCCATAGAGTGCTCTTCTCAGCCTGCAAACAAAATTTGGATACCTAGAATCTATAAACCCTTGAGGTTGTTCCATGTATACCTCATCTGATATGTATCCATTCAAGAATGCATTCTTTATATCCAATTGACTTAGGGTCCATCCTTTTGAAGCTGCAATAGCAATGATTGTCCTTATAGCTGACATATTATCTACAGGACTGAATGTCTCATCATAATCTATGCCATAGGTTTGGGCATAACCTTTCACCACCAGTCTAGATTTGTATCTGGCTATACTTCCATCTGCAAGCTTCTTCACTTTATAAACCCATTTATTTCCAATAACCTTCTTACCATTTGGTTTAGGAACAAGTTCCCATGTCTTGTTCTCCTCCAGTGCATTGAATTCTTCCTTCATTACTTCTTCCCATTGCTTCTTACCTTTAGCTTCATCATAGTTCTGAGGTTCTTCATCATCTTTGACCATATATGCATAGTTCTTCTGAGTTATGTAAGAAGTATCATAAGAATACCTTTCTGGTTGTCTTCTAGTCCTGTTTGACCTTCTTGGTTCACATTCTTCATAAGTGTCTGGATACACCTCTTGATCAAATATAGGAGATTCTTCATTCCTTCTTGTTAATCCACTTCTGGATGTACTTGCTTGCATATAGTCTTCATCTCTATTCACTTGCACAGTTGATTTTCCTTTCTCATATCTTCTTACCTCTTCTTCAAATTCTTCAATTGTATGACTTTGATCTGCATACCAACTTTTATGTTCATCAAATGTAATATCTCTAGAAACAATAAATTGTTTGGTTAGAGGATTCCACAATCTGTAACCCATCTGCTTTTCATGATAACCAATGAACACATATTTTTCTGCCTTTGGTTCAAGTTTATGTCTAAGTTGTGATGGCACATAAGCATATGCAATTGATCCACACACTCTACAATGATCTAGTGTTGGTTTCTTATCCCAGCAAGCTTCATATGGAGTCATTCCATTGAGAGCTACACATGGTAATCTATTCACAAGATATGTAGTTGTATTTACAGCCTCTGCCCAAAGATAATTTGGACAATTCTTCTCCTTCAACATAGCTCTAGCAAACTCAACCAAAGTCCTGTTCCTTCTTTCTGCTACACCATTTTGTTGTGGTGTGTACCTACATGTTATTTCTCTCTTAATACCTGTATTCCAAAGATAATCATTGAACTCTTGGGAGAAGTATTCTCCCCCTCCATCAGACCTCAATCTCTTAAGCTTTTGACCTGTGACTCTCTCTGCATATGCATGAAAATGCTTGAAAGCTCCAAACACTTCTGATCTTTCCTTCAAAACATATAATGTTATCCATCTTGTAGCGTCATCAATGAAAAGAACATAGTACCTTTGATAATCACTAATACTTTTACTTGGCTTCTTCTTGAATGTTGTAAACTCTGACCATAGACTTGCTTTCCTTGCTTTAGTAGTGCTTTGGAAACGATACTCCAATGCATTCCATATATCTTCAGATGATTCCAGTCCTCTGATGTGTGGTAGCAAATGATCAGAGATTTTATTGTAGATGTAGGCTTTTGCACTTGCATCCTTCTTCTGCCAATGCTTTAAAGCATCAAGTTCCTCTTTCTTTGGTCGTCTTTCATCTTCAAATGCTGGCTTCTCTTTTTCACCTGTTACATATATCATGAGATCCTTACTCATAAGCAAGGCTTCCATTCTCATTACCCATGCGGGATAATTATCTCTGTCCAGTTTGTCAATGGAGATATGATCTGCCATACTCCTTTCCTTCTGTTGCAACATGTGAGCTTAAAGGATAAAGGATAATACCTTTTGAAGTTCTTTGTGTATGAAGATACTTTTGAAGTAACCTTCCAATGCTTTGAGTCTTCCAATGCTTCAGCTTTCAAACTTTAATGAAAAACTTTTCAGAACTTCTAGTACCTTTGCCGCCTTCTGCTCTTCAGGATCTTTCTGCTCTGATACCACTTGTTGATGTGTAAAACACCACAAGAAATGAATTAATGTGACACAAGAACACCTCTATGGTCACCATTAACTCATTCCCACTCCAGACTTTGAGAAATGATAGCCAAAACCAAGAACTTTACTTCTTCAGAACTTTCTAGTCACTGAAATGACATACCTTATGTATTTTGCTAATTTCTCTTAGCTCAAACATTATCTCTCCAAGATCTTTTGCTGGATGAAAGTAGAAGAGTAGAGCTTTCCAACAAGATATCATATGCAAGAAACGGATCTCTAGAACTCAAGATATAGCCTTCACAAGATGACCCTGTATGACTTCCAAAGGTGGAATTTTTGCGTGTTTTAGTAAATTTGAGTGTCTAAAAATGAAAGTTCGATGCTTAGCATAGACTTGCAACTAAAAGTCGATGCCAGGCATCGACTTTGAGCTTTTTTAGCCACTTTTTCAGTGCCATAATTACCCTATGAACACAAGACATGAGCAAGACCACTTTTATGTGGGAAGTCGATGCCACACATCGACTTTATGCTGAAACTCGATGCTAGGCATTGACTTGCTCTACAAACTTCATGTTTTTTAGAAGATTCAACAACAAGTAGCACTCAGAGAATGAAAACAATGGCTTATCAACACAAACTCGATGCCAGGCATCGACTTGCTTGGAAAACTTCAACTTTTGAAATCATTTCACGCAAAACAAACTCTGGAGATGGAAGAAGAAGACTTATACACAGATCTTTAATAAACTCTTTCCATAACTATGAAAACTCAGAAATGCACAGGTGCTTTCTCACACAGACAAGCTTGACTATTCTCAATCATACAAAATGAGTACTAACTCACTTTCTCATTGTCTTTCCTCATCGCGTCAGTTGATACAAACTAACTTATATAGATTTTCTCATTCTCGTGATTTTTAAAAACTTTTAGAACTAAAGTAAACTAACTTTACAAATATAATACACTTGTGAATTTGTCCCTTCACATAGGCATGTGATTTTCTTCTAAAGCTTTGACCTTCAAATATATGTCCAATTAGTGATTGTTTCTCCAACACTCAGGACAAAACGCTTGTATTGTGATGGCATGTCCTTGACCCGGAGACAGTGGGTGGGGACAATCACGAATGAAATGGTCACCCTCACATATGAAACATGGTCCTCTAGGGGCTTGTGGTCTCATTTTTCTCAATTGGGGCATATACATGACATTGGATTATTCAGGCTCCCAATTTTGTTCCATAGGTGGTGCCTCATATTGATACGAGTAAACCTCACTATACTTAGGTGACTCTGTGTAATAAGCATGTGGACTACCTTCATGGGAGTAATCTGAACTATGAGCATGGGAGTCATTTTCTGAGACCAATGGGGTTAGTGGCACCAATGCTCTATTAAGGTTCTCTTCTGCCGTTACATACTTAACTGGAATCACCGTGGCAGGAGCTGGTGATTGGTTCCCTAGGACTGATTCTGGCGTATATGGTGCCTGATATTGCTGTTGTGATCTATAATATGGTTGTTGGTATTGGTTTTGATACCTGCCCTGAGGGTAAGGTTGCTGATAAGTTTGTTTAACAGCTTGCCTATTGTAGGGACAATCTTGAGCCATATGGTTTGTGTATTTTCTCTCAATAGTGCAATATGGAGCACTCCTTTCTCTCATGTTCTGGTTGTGCAATGGGCATACATCAGCCATGTGGTCACCTCCGCAAGTATAACACCGATTCAATGAGGTGACTCTTGGTATTTGTCTATTTTGAACTCCTAGCTTCTTGGAAACTTTCTCTGCTATCTCATCCAGCTCAATGGAGGCCTTGGAGGTATGACTAGTAGAACTGTCTGAATCCTTATAGAGTTTGGACAATTCTAACTCCTCACCCAGGTTGTCTTCTATATCTATGCACATTCGCACACACTCTTCTATGGATCTAGGATCTTTCAAGTGCACACATGATCTCAATTTTGTGCTTGGTAAGCCATCTAAAAACAAGGCCACTTGTTTGGCTGATGTCGGTAATTCTGGCATAAGGCATCTTTCTATGTATTGTCTAAACCTTCTTCCTGCTAGTCGCACTGTTTCTTGGGGTGTCTGCTTGAAGCTGTGGATCAAAGATGATGTGTTATGCTTGATACCACTCTTGGAAAATTCTACAATGAATTCTTCTAGTAGTTGGCCTATATCACGATAGTTGTGACTACTCTCGTTGAAACCAAGCTAAAGCAGTACTCTTAAGAGTCAAACCAAATGCCTCATACTTGGTTAACAAGTGCTCAACCTGTTCGGCTCTTAACACTTGTTTGAACTCGGCCACATGATCATAAGGATCTCTTGTCCCGTTGAAATAATTCTTCATTGCCTTGATCACTTGAGTGGGTCTAAGGGTTCTTGGGTGCTCTCGGGGTCTAGGCAATGGAAAATCATGTTCATCTCTTTGATGCCTATGTACTTGATGTCTCTCTCTGTCAGGTCTTTCCCCTTCAAATCCTGATCTGTCTCTACCCACATTGTGTGTAAAGCTTACCTCAGGTCTCTCTCTAGTTCTTTCCCTCTGGGTTTCATGAGCCTTGGATGATCCTACACCTTGGAGGCCATGAGAAACATTGTATCTTAGTGGAGGGAAGATCAATTCACTCTTCCAAGTGTATGCATGTCTATCATGTTCTGTTACCAAGAACATTTTCTTTGACGCGTTATCTAGGTAGACAACTTTGCCTGGTATCTCAGGATCTTTGAATTCGTAGATGATGACTATGCCCAATTGGCTAGGTTGATCTGGCTTGAATCTCCAAAATGCTTCCTCTGTTTCTCTATTCAAGAATAGTTCTATGCTTTTGTTGTCTTGAGGGATCCAATGTGGAGTGATCACTCTAGTCAAAATTGACTTACCTCTAGGAGTCTGGGGTCCTTGTCCTACATTTCCTTGTTCTAGGTCTCCTATCTCATTCTCAAGAGTGATATTTCCAAACTCATCGATCCTATCTGGTAGGTTGGTGATCACATACATGGTTCCTTCCTTATCAATGTATGAACCTTCTTCAAACTTGACTACTAGGTGTTCAAGTCCAAAGGGTTGATCTGGATTTTTGAGTTGGACCACTAATCGCCTTAGGCCGTCTTCATAGATGCGAGCACATAATCAGTTGGTCCGAATATATTCCAACTGTGTCTTATATGGAACTTCGGGTGTTTGTAGATAGGCCGTGCTTGAGTCTCCTACAGGTTTCCCCATGCTAAAAGACATTTTTGAGTCACTTGTGTCTGAACTTTAGTACGTAAGGATAACCACTTAGTTGTTGTGCCCACAACTTAGCTGTATGGTTGACACTAGCCTCAGAAGATCTAACACTTTGTCTATCCTTGCCTAGGTGTCTACCAGATCTCAAGTTCATAAGCTTTGTCTTCTAGTCCCTAAATTTCCCTTTGTATTGCTCAAAATCCCTTGAAGCCCCCTTGGTTTCTTAGTCCCACTTGAGGGTCAACTTCAAATTATCCTATCTGAAAAACAACATGTTATTCTTATAAAAACGAGCTTTCTAACGAGCTATAGAGCTCAAAAAATGGACTTTTGATGAAAAAGTTATGCCAGATCAGGCTCTTGGGGATCAAAACAGACAAACATGACCTTTTGGAAAAAATCATGATTTTGTGTGAAAATCGCGATCTTGGGGGTCTAAAAATCGCGATGCTGAGCTCTTATGAAAATCGCGATTTTGAGGACTCATGAAAATTGCGATGTTGAGCAATTGCAAAATTCACGATTTTATGAAATCATGAAAATCACGATGCTGAGCACTGATGAAAATCGCGATTTTGAGCAATCCACAAAAATGCGATTTTGATTGAAAATCGTGAAAAATGCAATTTTGGTTGAGAATCGTAAAAAATACGATTTTGAGTGAGAATCGTGAAAAACATAATTTTGAGTGAGAATCGTGAAAAGACACAATTTTGAGTGAGAATCGTGAAAAAACACAATTTTGAGAATGGTCACAAAATCGTGATTTTGAATGAAAATCGTGTTTTCCCAAAATCGTGTTTTTGGCCTGAAAATTGCGATTTTGAGAATGACCAAAAAATCGTAATTTTGATTGAAAATCATGTTCTGAAAATCATGAAAAATCGCGATTTTGGATGAAAATCGTGTTTTTGACTGAAAATCATGATTTTTGAAAATCGCGATTTTGAGCCCACAGAGAATTCTGTTTTGCCCAAAGTCGTGTTGTTGCTCAAAATCGTGTTTTTTTTAATTTGAATCCTAGAGAAGGGGGATTTTGAGTACAACGAGAGAATCGAGATTCTGAGAATGACCTCAGAATCATGTTCTTTTCAGAAAGCTTTTAAGCGGGAAATAGAAAATCGTAATTTTTTTGAAAAAAATTGAATTTTATGAAAATCGTGATTTTTAGTGAGAATCGTGTTTCGTGGTGGGAAATTCAAATTTTCGAATGCCGAGGAATGGCGAGCTCCATATGTGCAGAAAATCGTGAAAAAACATAGGCGCTTGCTCTCCCTAGCACTTCCTAACCCCTTCCCACACAAAAAAGCATGAAAAATGGTATGAAAACGATAAAAATGCACTAAAAAACAAGAAATTTCTACGAAGATGAAGATGGAAGAAGATGGAGATGGTGATGATGATGAAGATGACAAAGAAAAATCAGAAAATGAATAGAAATGACAGTGTTTTTACCTTCGAACGTCGCAAATCTACTATCTTACCGTCACAACGCTCGTCCTCAAAGCTCCCTCCCCAACAACGGTGCCAAAAGTTGGTGTAGCTCAAGCATAAGCACCACCTCCTTTACTTGTCAATCCGCGGAGACATTGCTGCGGAGTTCATATAAAAGAGGGAGGTGAGGAAGCAATAAAAGTGAAAACTTTAGAACATCTCATGATCATATTTGAAGCAAAAGGGAACACATTTATTTAGATGCATCAAAAGTGCATTGGGTCATTCGACTAGTTGGAGCAAAAGGTTTTATGAGGTAATTGGTTGTCACATAAGAAAGCCTCAAGAAGCTTTGAGCATCTTGTACGCAGCTTGGGGTACATGTGTAAATATCTGGGCACATTCATTTAAGTTAATTAAATCTCCATTTGTTAGATAGTATTTGAATCTAGCTTCATCAATGTAGACATTTAGTTCAATATTTTCTTGTTTTCTCCTTGCGGGTTCCATCTCTTGATCCTAAGAAGGATTATTAACTTTAGTAGAAATAAGCACCGCAATAGAAGTAGGGTTTTGAACTTGGGTCAGAATTTGATTTGGTTGGATTATTGGTGTTTGGAATAGTGGAATTTCTTGAGTGAGTTGATTTATTTGTATTAGTTGATTTTGATTTGGTGGTTGAGTTTGATCTTGTAAAGCTTCTACTTGATGCCAAGTTCTTCTTTTTTCTTCTTAACCTTCATTAGTTCTCATTTGTTTTTCGTCCACTACTGCCTCGTGCTCCACTAAAGAGCATGAATAAGTAGCAACTGAGAGAGTATCTACAGGATCATTCCATCTAGTTACCCCTTGGATCTCATTGCTTGCCGACTTTAAGATTTCATGATGCATCTTCCCCTGATCTAGGGACTTTATCACTTTAGACCATGGTTCTATATCATTATTTTCATCAATTACTTGACGTGTGTAAGTATACGATGTTGAAGTAGCATTTTCAGATATGCCAGGGAAGAATACTCTCATGCCTCCCTGACCGAAGTTAATATTTACTTTTTCTCCAGATTTTGAGTTATAGATCATCTTTTCGTTGATAAACACGAGATTCTTTACCAACGCTTCTTTAAAGCTCTCACACGAGTATCTGTTGTGCTCGAAAGAGTCACACCAGATGCATCTTTTGATTTCAGGAGCTTTTGGGTTTTTAGGTGTTGGTGCTTGTAAAGATTGAGATTCAATCATTTGTTTCATACTGTGGATCGTAAGATCACTAAATTTCTCAAACATATCCTCCATTGTATTAGTAGGCACAACATCCTTTGGTGCTAGTGGGTTTGTTTGAGGGTTCTGTATAGGTTGCTGAACAGTCTGGGCTTGTTCTTCCTGCACATCGTCATGCCGCTCTGCATAAACTTAGACAAAGTCCTTTGCTTTTAAACGTATCCTCTAACAGCTTCGTCCACATTATCCCAGTCTTCGATAAGACCAGACTCAGTTCCGACATGTTGCAATTGTGGGAAAAGTTCTTCTAGCGCCTTTGCATCTATAGCCCGAAGAAACAAGGATACCTTTTCTTGAGCTATAGCCCTCCTATCATATTTAGATAAATCTGCAAATTGTTGATCAAATTCCCTTTTTATATCTAAAATGGATTGGTCTTTAGGTTTATGTATCCACTTTAGGAATGTGGACCTAGTCACTTTATCATTATCATCAAGCGCAAACATCCTTGCGAGTATTGTCTTGTATTGTGACCATCTTGTTTGCCCCTCTACAATTAGTCGAGGTGCGTCCACAACTAGTCGGTCACACAGATGCAATTCTGAAACGTATACGAAATTATCTATAAGTTCTTGGTCACTTAATGGCATAAAGCCCGTGCCAAGATATCTTGCCTCTAATTCATACTCTTTACAGAAGGGAGTAACATTTTTGCCATTAAAATACCCGCTTCTTTTGATCACTCGCTCATTGAATGCCTCGATGGCACTCTGCCTTTTTTCATCCTGTTGGAAGCGTAGGAGTTGGGTTATAACATCCATTGTACTGTCGCCCATAAATGATCAAGCACAATGAGCTCTCTCAACCGCACTACTAGCTAAACTGGAATCAGAATCTCTACACTCTCCTCCTTTCACGTCGCGTTCACCAGGTATGTGGCAGAGTTCATATAAAGGAGGGAGATGAGGAAGCAATAAAAGGGAAACCTTTAGAACATCTCATGATCATATTTGAAGCAAAAGGGAATACATTTATTTAGATGTATCAAAAGTGCATTGGGTCATTCGACTAGTTGGAGCAAAAGGTTTTATGAGGTAATTGGTTGTCACATAAGAAAGCCTCAAGAAGCTTTGAGCATCTTGTACGCAGCTTGGGGTACATGTGAGGTACACTCAAGACTCGCATGAATAACATTCAAGCGGCTTCCCAATTTTTCTACAAATGGGTTTTGGTAAGTTTCAGGGAAGCTGATAAACTTTCCATTACATTCATTGAAGTGGGTGTGTTTATATATTATGCATTATACAAGTACTTGAAGTAATACGCAGTACAAAATATAACACATACAATCTTGATTTCAACCGCTTTTAACTTTGAATGCTTCTCCAATACGTTATTCGTGCACAAAGGTTAGCACATGCAAACATGCTCAACTTTTCGTAAGCTTTAGCGAACATTGAAAACTGAGGATATATAACAAACGTGAATCTATCCGAAGCAACACGCAGCTAAGATGGTTGTGTCCAATTACGAATGAAATTTGCAAAATAAACAAAGCATTTGCACGCAACACATGCAATATCATCTAGAGATTTCACATTTTTCTTTTTCTTCTAATGAGCAATGATTTGGTTTACAAGCAGGAAACTTTCTGTTCAAAATGTAATAGTAACCATGCTTACATCCTAATAAGAATTCCCATGATAACTGTTTATATTGGATAAGGTTCTAGTTTCTGAGTCGCTAATTTTCCATCCAGCTTCGATTGCATTACGCATTATTCTTGATAGTGAGCTGTGGAATATACCTAAATGGCATAGCCAAGCATGAAGAAAACTGCTAATATATTGCATAAAACGAACATCAATGTTCTTTATAGATCTGGTTCAAAAACTTCCCAAATAGTACCCGAATTAATTTGTGTGACCAGTGTACCCATACATCTCCCATTTTTCACATTTGACAATCCACATGTAAGTCTAGGATGAGTACTGTTGCTCACACGCTAAATCTCTCACAAATACTTATGATGCATTTTTAATGCTTCAACTCACACATAAGCAGCTAGTAGAATGTGTGAAGCGAAATCTCATCCATACTATAAAATGCCACAACTTTGGCCACTACTGAATAAAGGGTGATCCAAACTAATACAATCGAAAGTATTGCACTCGCTGTGATACATCTCAAGGTAATGTACACATTTCATCTGACAAACAATTCCTAATTGCATAGCCTGCAAACCTTCCCAGATCGTTCTTGAATCCTAATATAACAAAGAGGAAAGCAACAAACGCGCCAGTTTTACATTATGAATCATCTTTGATATTAAGACAACAAATCATTCTCAGAACATTGAAACCAAGCATCAGACTTCTTTCGATGCTAAACAACCACTGTTGGTCACAAACTTATTCAGAGAACAACTCTAAAGAAAAGTGGATACGCTTATAGAAGAAAATCGCAAAGAAGAAGAAGAAACAAACTTTAATTGTACTGGGAGCACAACGTGCAGCTCAGTACATCATAATTGGGCGTCACATTGGATCCTCCTCTGCTACACCCATTTCACGAAAATGCAATAAGACTGTGGTCCTCCCCATCTTTCTCCTTGTCGCAGTAGCTCGATCACTTTAGAAGTATAACATATGAAATGGTATAGGTGCTTTTCAAAACCAGACTCATAAACAACATTGGCCTCTCCACGTTTCAGATAAAGTGACACACCTCCGAATAGGTAATAAGCAACTGGATTCATAATGAAGAAAAACTGAGCTACGATGCAGTCCTTGCACCGTTAGAGTTACTTATGAAGCAAAAGTAGTATTCTCGACATAGTCCTCCCGTAGGTATCTGCCGTTTGAATCAACAGTAAAGATAGAAGATTCCAACAAGAGTAGCGCTGTAAGCATTGTACCGTGAGGTGGGATTGGTAAGCAATATTGAAGACGCCTCTCGAAAAATACATGCGAAATCATAAAAAACAGCTTCTGTCTTCAAGCGCGTCCTCTCCAGCTGCTGTCCCCCAAGACGGCTCTGCTTTTTCCCATGGGGACAGAATTTAAGACTGTTTCTGTCGGACGAATATAGCCCTCAACAAAGTCCTGAAGTAGACATTAGAACGTGATTTCGATTTGCTGCTTTAGATATGCAGAACGCATGTTTTGCGGCATTAATCTTTTCTTTTTCTGCTTGGTAATCAGAGAACTAAAAGGACAATTCTCTTTTCAAAAAAAAAAACCCCGAGTATCACTCAACAGCGCCCTGCTAAAAAAAAAAAATTCCCTCCGATTTTTCTCTGCTTCTTTAGACATGTCGCCAGCATAGAAGTGGAGTTGTTGGCCGTAACTGAAAAGTAGGCCTGCTTCGAGTCTCTTCCTCCCTCTGTTCATGTGTTTTTCCGGATCCTTGAACCATCCTTCCGTTTTCTTTCCTCTTCTTTTAGAAAATCTAAGCTAAAAACTCCACGTAGCGCTACCCATTTCTTATTACAAACCCTCTTTTTCTTTAATACATTCTATTGCTTTCAAAAATAAATCTGAAAGTCACGAATACATACAGATGTTTTTGTACCCATAAACTTCACCATACTCATTGACTTTCATATATATATATATATATATATATATATATATATATATATATATATATATATATATATATATATATATATATATATATGCACAGACATTGGCATGGTTCATGCACATTAACAGGTATACATATTTCTCATGCACATGTGAATAAACATAGTGCCGACGTTGTCGGGAAGTTGCGGACATAAGGCTGGTGGATCAGTCAGCCAGTAAATCCCTCGGCACACGCAGGGTGTATGAGACAATCGTAGGTACAAGGGGATATATATATATATATATATATATTTTAGTCTAAGATAAAAGAAATTCTAAGAATTAAATGTGCGAAAGATGCGAAAAATAAGTGATCGAAACAATTTTAATTACCTACTTTCTGAAAGGAATAAAAAGATTTTAAAGTCAACTAATGTGCAATACTTTTGGATACACATAATACTCTATGAACATCGACAATGAAGATGGAAAATAATATACTCTATGAACATCGACAATGAAGATGGAAAATAATAAATAAATTGATCAATGTCATAAGAATAGTTTTCAACAATAGTTATTCAAATGCTAAATCTTTCTATATGATAAATTTCGCTAACAAGATAATGAATCCTAGTGAATTCGATACAAAGATAATGAGGTGAAGCTGTGAATGACCAGCTCCTATTCTCTGATCATGAAATGGCTTGATACTTTTCTTCAATCTTCTTCTTTCAATATTCTTTACTTCAATGTCTGCAAAAAAAACATTAGCTGATAAGTAACATTACAAGAAAATCATTAAGAAACATAAACTTACATTATCATGCACATGCATATGTTCATGCATACATTAAGACCTTCACATACTCATCATAATCACATACTTACTCTTATCACATATTTATATATATACCTACTAATAAGTTATCATGCATAATAATGCATCCATCCTCACATTCCCTAATGCATTTATTATTAACATGCCTTCACATTCTTAACTATGCTAATATATATCCCAATAAACTCTTTTAAGCATATTAGCATTCATGTTCGTGCATACTAATGCATTTACATATTCTCACGTATTTATACATATGCTTTTTCATTTATATGAATACATACCCTACTCATGCTTTTCATTATGTGCACATACATATGTATACTTATGCACATATATCTATGTACATATAAAATAAATTATCAATAAAATAAAAAAAATCAAACATATTATTATGTCTCTCTTTTCTCTCTATCGTTGTTTCTTTCTCTCTGTCTGTGCGCGTGTTTCTGGCTGTTTATGCAAGATGAAACCAGAGAGAATCTGTGAGCTTGTACCCACAGTGTGCATATAATAGTCGTTAGATAGAAATACTCGAGGAATGTCAAAAAGGGCATCATGCGATTATGGTGAGCCTCGATCTCGAGAGTGCCGAATGCATGAGTAGACGGAGAAGAAAGATGCAGAGGCTATTTTTTTCTGGTAAGAATAAGCAGAGACCGCTGAACTTAGCCTTTTACGAAGACTATGTTCACAGATAGGTTCTACTGACGTCAAAATTGAAAAGACAGCTACCGACGGCAAACATCACAGACATTTCTCTTGCTGCTATTCCTACTCCTGCTTGATGTGCTTTTGATTGCTTTCGATGATTGGTGCTTGAAAGCTCTCCTCTCCGCTCGAAATGATACATGTACCTCCATCCCATGTGGAGATTGCACATTTTCTGCTCATAATCGCACATCATACTCCTTACCGGAATCCTTGCAAAATCAAAGTCTTAATACACTAAATCAATTCTGCAAGTCAGCTTCAATGAATCAACGTTACACATTTTTTTTGTGAAAATCATGCCAATACAAAAGCTTGTGATACAAAGCGTCAACAGAAGCGTGGACGAGGTCCCTCCTGCTTTTGCCTTGATGCTCTTATTCCAACCGTCACCTTACGAAGTGAGAGCTCTGGAAATACCTCTGACCTTTTCTATGTGACTCTATGTGCATTCCAAAAGTACAACGGGATTGGCCTTTTCCTCCGAACGTTGTACCATTGTGTGCTATGGACCTGCACAACGAGGGCGCTCTCCGAAGTATTTCTCTTTGCCAACATAACAGAAGAAACTCCCAGGCACTTACGAAAAAGCTCAAAGAAGATACAGGTCATCCAAACATGATGCGCATACCCAGGTACGTGCTAATGTTATCTGTGGCAAGAGAACCATGTAAAAAAATTTTTACAGATTGTACATAACGCCTCGGTCCTGTCCAGATTAGATGGAACATGGATCCTTCTGCGTCTCTGGTGTTAAAGATATAGGAATATCATTACGCTCATGCTTATTTCAAGAAGCTTTGGCAGGATCAGAGAAGCAAAAGTGTGACCATGAGAAGGGTACACTATTCTATTGTTGTTGATGATGTAAGTCTCAATACCGGATATATCAAGCAACTTACTCAGGTTGTCGACACGGACTCCATCTGCATGCGACGCTCTGCGAACTTGCAGAGTGCGATGCTTTCCATGTGATGAGATGAGGCGATGAGAGCAGAGCGGGCCATCCATGCAGTCAATGCAGAAGTGGTTCTTCTCGTTCTTGTGAAATTGGTGTTTCTCACAGGGGCCGAAGTACGTGCAGTTCAGAAACTTCTCGCTCTGCACTCTTACCTCTGCGCAAGCATACCTAACTGCTACAAGGTCTACCTCTGTGTGAGTGCGACAACCATCGGGTGGAGAGATTTCTTTCACTCTCTCTTTCTATTCTGTACAACATCTCTCTTAATCTTTCGCCCACGGCCCGCATACTTCCGACAAACAGATCCCACAGACGTGCTCAAAGCAGAGCTCGTTAGGAACAATAGAACAGAGATGAAGGCATGACAGACGTGCCACTTTTTCTCACTAAAGTGCCCCACTTTCTCTTCAGGTCCTCATGCTGACTACAGCCTGATTAATTTAAAATATCTCTTTATAAAATATGCGCTAGCAAAAATTCACTCCAGCGTTGAGTTAAACATCAAGAGACAAATGTCATGCAAGCATATGTGCGCACTGGCGAACTTGTCGACCAAAAAGCAACGGAAGAGAAAAATGCAGGTTGTCTCTATAGAGGAAGGTAAGTAAGAACATAATCAAACAAACAGAGGAGGAAAAGAATACCTGCAAAAAAAACATTAGGAAATAACAGAGCTCTTCACACATATAAATACTTACACAAGTCATTTCTAAGCCACTCTTTTTCCCACTCATTTCAACCACACTTTTAATTAGCTTTTCTCACACAACCTCTCTTTTAATTACCCTCACACTCACCACTCTTTGTACACACCTTTTTTTACACTTTAAATGCATATTTTTTTTCTATCACTCTTTTAACTTGCACTCACAACTACCACACTTTGAAACTATTCACTTTAACTACTTTAATTACACACTGATTTCACACCATTCTTTAAATAGCACTCACATACACGGCTCATTAATTATCCACTTCATTTTCATTTAAATTGAATTATCCTAAATTGCTTAATTAAATAATTCAGTTAAATTAACCTTAGTTTATGATTTTAATTCTTTAAAACCTTAGAAATAAAGGTACATACACTATGTAATTAATAAATTAAACCATAATTTATTGTTGTAAGTTAATCAATGTTTAGATATAGATCAATTTCATTAAACGTTAATTATTTTAACCCTTGAAACATCCTAAACCCTTAGAAAACCTACTTAAAACCCATCAGAAACTCATGAAAACCCTTTAAAACCCTAACTCTAACCCATGATAAATCATCTAAACCCTAGCTTTAACCCATTGGACTCATTTAAGATCCTTCAGATTAACCCTACTGACTTAAACTTATATAAACTTATGAAATCCTAGGGTTATAAACCCATGCTTCTTGCATGTGTAAATAGAACAACTCATTAAATATGAAATTAGAGTAAACCCGAATATGAACATAAAAGGTTTGAAATCACCAATAAAGTTGTTTTCATTTTCTCTGTCATTAACTGGAAAGTTGAAAACGTTCCGACATTCGCCCCGGCCAAACCTGCACATCGTCCTCGATGGGCCAACCTGGAGATCATAGAAAGCAATATCAAATTCTTTTTGAAACTTATTCATGAATCAAATTAAAATTGTCTATATATAAAAATGCTTCTATCATTAGTACATCTTCAAATAGCAAAGAAAACTTATAAAATTATGTAAACTTGAATTTAAACCCTTTCGTTCAATGCATGAATTGGAAACAGGTTTTAGAAAGAAACTATAGAAGTCATTCAAATAGTGTTCGTACTAACTATTCTATTAACTCTGTTCATAAGTAAAGCATATGTTATATAGGCCTTCTATCCTCATTTCCTAACCATTTGCCATTAAGATACAAAAAACTAACTCCCCTCTAGCATACATCCGCCTTATATAGCCCGCTTTTCAAATCAGAAGTGATTTCGAGACCACAACTGATTTATTTGATTTTTCTTTTATCTCATCATTTTTTTTTTTAATCATAATTTTTCCTTTTTGTCATTTTGCCTCTTTTCATATGCAGCAACCATTAATGTACTGCTTTCAATTTTTCTTCGCAACTTTTTTGATGAAGGGGAAAGGCTTAACCCCTAATCAGAGCAAAGGATCTAGAGGTAAGCTAAAGCAGGAACTAGGATCTCTTTTGCTAAATGGGTCAGATTTAAGGTAGCTTACCTATATAAAACACGTCTACTTCTACTAGGAGTTGCAAGTTAAGGGTTCCTTCAACTATCCATATGACAGCCATAGGTCTTCTAATCCCTATCTTCTCTTCAAGCACATCCCTACTTCAGTATAAATTCTACTTTTCATAATTTTAAGAGGTTTCTTATCCTAGCTGAAGAATGTACATTTCTACTTATGATAATGCAGGGAAAAACAAAACTTAAAACATTAATCAGGGTTAGAACTGTTTCACCTGATCTATATTGATTCCATCTTTAGCATCGCCTTTCATCCAAATATCGCTTTGATTGCTTAATTTTGTAAACTGCATGAATTATCTTCAATCTCCTGCGCTTCATCTTTATCATAAATCAGTCTTTAATTAATTGGTTTTAAAAACAAACATTTTCAACTCCTGCTATCAAGCAACAATGTAAAGACTTTCAAGACAAATTAATTTATATAAATAATAAATTTTTTTTTTCATACATGTAAAAGAAATAAATAATAAAAAACATAGTTAAAAGAAAATTTAAACATTAAAAAACAATCATTCTTCATTTCCTTCATCATATATTATATCATAAACTTCTTCATTTCTTTGTTTAAATATTTTAATTCTCTTACCTGCAATTAAATTTTTAAGCGGAGTTCCATCTAACTCTCTTAAAGCATATGTTCCATTTTCATAGCTTTTGACCACCACATAAGGTCCAAACCAACGCTTTTTTAATTTTCTACGGGCATCATACTGTATGTCAAATGTGCTATCATATATTAATACCCAATCATCAATTTTTATTGGCTTTGGCCTTAACCTATGTGATTTATCAAAATACTTTTTATTTTTAAGTCGAGAAGTTTTTAATTTTTCTACAGCGACTTCCAATCTCTCATTCCCTTGCTCTAGTTGCTGAATCCTTAGAGCTAACAAGTCTTCAGTAGATAAATTATCTTTCCAAGGAAGCGTAGTCCAAGTAAGAATTTGGGTATTTACTGGAAAAATTGGTTTTTGGCAGTACATAAGCTCTGCCGGCATAAACCCTGTCGTTCTCGTACAGGTCATTCTATCAGCCCACAAAGCAAATGGCAAAAATTTTGGCCAATTCTTCAATTCTCCTTTGCAAGCTTTAGAAATCGCTTTTATGATAGGGGAATGCCCTCTTTCAATTTTCCCGTTAGCCTCAGGGTTATATGCAGTCGTAAGAGCTAAACGAATTCCATGCCTAGCAAAGAATTCCCTAGCCTCTTGCGCATCTAATTCGCCCCTATCGGCTACTATTTTTTCAATATACCCAAATCTCGAAATCACATCTTCTAAAAGAAATTTGCATACATTGAAAGTAGTTTTTGATCTAAGAGCTCGGCCTTCTACATGATTAGTAAGATCTTCACGAGCAAGAACTATGTATCTCATTCTATCGATACCTTTGGGCATGGTTACTAAGTCCACTACCCACTTATAGTGTATGCATGGTGGATACGTAGGATGTAGTGGATCCCTATGCTTAACCGATGAATAAACTTGACATACATCGCAAGAATCCACATAATTCTTTACATTAACATAAATACCTGGCCACCAGTAACACTCTCTAATTTTTTCATAAGTGGCAACAAAGCCTTTATGCCCGGCCCATAAAGTATCATGCATGCTCTTCATAACTTGCATCTGAAGATTCTTAGTACCTAGTACTCTTTGAGGCATTTTGATCTTCCCCCTTGCATGTCTCCAAAGCAATCCATTTTTTAAGAAAAAGTTAAATGCCCTTTTTCTAATATTTCTAAATCTGTTTGAAGACCATGAAGGTGATCTAACTAAAGTACTAAGATACTTTCCAATCTCTAGCCACTCTCCTTCATATTCATCTGATTTAAATTGTTCATATACATAAACTTGGGAATCATAATTTATCGTATTAGTATCTACTTTGGCTTCATCATTCTCATCATACCTAGCTCTTGAGAGCATATCAGCAACAGAGTTTGATTTTCCTGAAATATGAATTAAAACTGGATTTATAAATTTGATATAAGAAATCCAACGAAGCATTGCAATATCTGGTGAAGAACAGTTTGTGATCATTCCAATTAGCGGTAAACAATCTGTCTCCACAATCACATTTGCTCCTATGAAATATTCTTTATCGGACTTTAGAGCTGTGACTAAACCCCAAAGTTCTCTTTTAATTTGAGGATAATTTCTTTGAGTATTATGTAAAATCTTAGCTCCAAATCTAATAGCATATCTTCTACCCTCTTCATCATCTTGACTTATGACCCAGCCAATTCCAATAGGACTAGTATCAACAGTCAAAATAATAGGCTTATTATTCGTATAATCTACTCGTTTAAGGATTGGAGCTTCTTGAAGCAACTTCTTTAATCTACGCATTGCTTGAGTATGTTTTTCAGTCCATAAAAATTTTCTTTTCTTTCTTAATAAATCATAAAGACAGTCAGCTATATGTGCAAAATGTGGTATCCATATAACATAGAAGATACAGGCTCCTAAGAATCGTCGAACTTCACTCACATTTTGACATATCTCCAAAATCTTACTAATGGCATCAATTTTCTGAGGGTATGGCTTCCGTCCATAATGGCCACAAAGATGACCTACAATGAGGACCTCATTAACACCAAAAGTAGATTTTTCTATAGATAATGTTAAGCCAACTTGAATAAATCGCTCAAAGATTTTTTTGCAATCAAGAATATGAGCCTTTACAAATCTACGACAACCATCTTCATCTAGAGTGCTATCTTTCTCTTCTTCCAAGCAACCCTTAATGGGAATGTCATCGATAAAGGGCATAGTAATGTGAGGAATAAAATCGTGCAAAACCAAATTCATTGCACTCATCATGTGTGCTACTGAATTGGTCGCACCTTGAGGTAATGTACACATCCTAACTAATCCCAAAGGTGTTTTCATGGTAGTAATGTCTCTACTTTCTAATGACAATTGAAATTGATCATACCCAGAATAGAGATCACCCATTGAATATATAGAATTGCCTGAAAATGCTTCCGCAAATTCATCCACAATTGGACCTGTACCCACATTTCTAATGATAACTTTATTAACTGGCTGAAGATCTTGGATAAACCGAAGTTTTCCACTCTTCTTGGGCACAGTAAACCAACGGTTTGAATAGGGAGCTGAAGAGGATTCTAAAGAAACGTTTCCTACTATGTAATGAAGAAAAAATTTTCCTACTGCTTTAGACAAGAAACATAAAGAAAACTTTCCTACTATTGTGCAATAAAGAAAATTTTCTTACTTCTTTGCAACTAGAAAGCAAACTTTCCTTACTATTATGCAACAGAATAAGAAAAAAAATATACCTGATCAGCCAATTTGATGAAGAGGTTCGTTGTGAATGTGCTTAGTGCAAAATCTTTTCATGCATGTGCAATCGTCATTTTTATGAAAGTTGATGGATAAAGGTGACGTGACGAGGATCAATCAGCTGCAGCTACAATGGATGTCGATACGCCTTCTTCAATCGTCAAATTATCTATATATGCATATGCAAAACAGAATGTAAATATACCTTTATACCTACGGTGTCGTGCCGAACCTATATGTCGGGTTCACCAAGATGTCGGGAAGTTGCGGACATAAGGCTGGTGGATCAGTCAGCCAGTAAATCCCTCGGCACACGCAGGGTGTATGAGACAATCGTAGGTACAAGGGGATATATATATATATATATTTTTTAGTCTAAGATAAAAGAAATTCTAAGAATTAAACGTGCGAAAGATGCGAAAAATAAGTGATGGAAACAATTTTAATTACCTACTTTCCGAAAGGAATAAAAAGATTTTAAAGTCAACTAATGTGCAATACTTTTGGATACACATAATACTCTATGAACATCGACAATGAAGATGGAAAATAATATACTCTATGAACATCGACAATGAAGATGGAAAATAATAAATAAATTGATCAATGTCATAAGAATAATTTTCAACAATAGTTATTCAAATGCTAAATCTTTTTATATGATAAATTTCGCTAACAAGATAATGAATCCTAGTGAATTCGATACAAAGATAATGAGGTGAAGCTGTGAATGACCAGCTCCTATTCTCTGATCATGAAATGGCTTGATACTTTTCTTCAATCTTCTTCTTTCAATATTCTTTACTTCAATGTCTCCAAAAAAAACATTAGCTGATAAGTAACATTACAAGAAAATCATTAAGAAACATAAACTTACATTATCATGCACATGCATATGTTCATGCATACATTAAGACCTTCACATACTCATCATAATCACATACTTACTCTTATCACATATTTATATATATACCTACTAATAAGTTATCATGCATAATAATGCATCCATCCTCACATTTCCTAATGCATTTATTATTAACATGCCTTCACATTCTTAACTATGCTAATATATATCCCAATAAACTCTTTTAAGCATATTAGCATTCATGTTCGTGCATACTAATGCATTTACATATTCTCACGTATTTATACATATGCTTTTTCACTTATATGAATACATACCCTACTCATGCTTTTCATTATGTGCACATACATATGTATACTTATGCACATATATCTATGTACATATAAAATAAATTATCAATAAAATAAAAAAAATCAAACATATTATTATGTCTCTCTTTTCTCTCTATCGTTGTTTCTTTCTCTCTGTCTGTGCGCGTGTTTCTGGTTGTTTATGCAAGATGAAACCAGAGAGAATCTGTGAGCTTGTACCCACAGTGTGCATATAATAGTCGTTAGATAGAAATACTCGAGGAATGTCAAAAAGGGCATCATGCGATTATGGTGAGCCTCGATCTCGAGAGTGCCGAATGCATGAGTAGACGGAGAAGAAAGATGCAGAGGCTATTTTTTTCTGGTAAGAATAAGCAGAGACCGCTGAACTTATCCTTTTACGAAGACTATGTTCACAGATAGGTTCTACTGACGTCAAAATTCAAAAGACAGCTACCGACGGCAAACATCACAGACATTTCTCTTGCTGCTATTCCTACTCCTCCTTGATGTGCTTTTGATTGCTTTCGATGATTGGTGCTTGAAAGCTCTCCTCTCCGCTCGAAATGATACATGTACCTCCATCCCATGTGGAGATTGCACATTTTCTGCTCATAATCGCACATCATACTCCTTACCGGAATCCTTGCAAAATCAAAGTCTTAATACACTAAATCAATTCTGCAAGTCAGCTTCAATGAATCAACGTTACACATTTTTTTTGTGAAAATCATGCCAATACAAAAGCTTGTGATACAAAGCGTCAACAGAAGCGTGGACGAGGTCCCTCCTGCTTTTGCCTTGATGCTCTTATTCCAACCGTCACCTTACGAAGTGAGAGCTCTGGAAATACCTCTGACCTTTTCTATGTGACTCTATGTGCATTCCAAAAGTACAACGGGATTGGCCTTTTCCTCCGAACGTTGTACCATTGTGTGCTATGGACCTGCACAACGAGGGCGCTCTCCGAAGTATTTCTCTATGCCAACATAATAGAAGAAACTCCCAGGCACTTACGAAAAAGCTCAAAGAAGATACAGGTCATCCAAACATGATGCGCATACCCAGGTACGTGCTAATGTTATCTGTGGCAAGAGAACCATGTAAAAAAATTTTTACAGATTGTACATAACGCCTCGGTCCTGTCCAGATTAGATGGAACATGGATCCTTCTGCGTCTCTGGTGTTAAAGATATAGGAATATCATTACGCTCATGCTTATTTCAAGAAGCTTTGGCAGGATCAGAGAAGCAAAAGTGTGACCATGAGAAGGGTACACTATTCTATTGTTGTTGATGATGTAAGTCTGAATACCGGATATATCAAGCAACTTACTCAGGTTGTCGACACGGACTCCATCTGCATGCGACGCTCTGCGAACTTGCAGAGTGCGATGCTTTCCATGCGATGAGATGAGGCGATGAGAGCAGAGCGGGCCATCCATGCAGTCAATGCAGAAGTGGTTCTTCTCGTTCTTGTGAAATTGGTGTTTCTCACAGGGGCCGAAGTACGTGCAGTTCAGAAACTTCTCGCTCTGCACTCTTACCTCTGCGCAAGCATACCTAACTGCTACAAGGTCTACCTCTGTGTGAGTGCGGCAACCATCGGGTGGAGAGATTTCTTTCACTCTCTCTTTCTATTCTGTACAACATCTCTCTTAATCTTTCGCCCACGGCCCGCATACTTCCGACAAACAGATCCCACAGACGTGCTCAAAGCAGAGCTCGTTAGGAACAATAGAACAGAGATGAAGGCATGACAGACGTGCCACTTTTTCTCACTAAAGTGCCCCACTTTCTCTTCAGGTCCTCATGCTGACTACAGCCTGATTAATTTAAAATATCTCTTTATAAAATATGCCGCTAGCAAAAATTCACTCCAGCGTTGAGTTAAACATCAAGAGACAAATGTCATGCAAGCATATGTGCGCACTGGCGAACTCGTCGACCAAAAAGCAACGGAAGAGAAAAATGCAGGTTGTCTCTATAGAGGAAGGTAAGTAAGAACATAATCAAACAAACAGAGGAGGAAAAGAATACCTGCAAAAAAAACATTAGGAAATAACAGAGCTCTTCACACATATAAATACTTACACAAGTCATTTCTAAGCCACTCTTTTTCCCACTCATTTCAACCACACTTTTAATTAGCTTTTCTCACACAACCTCTCTTTTAATTACCCTCACACTCACCACTCTTTGTACACACCTTTTTTTACACTTTAAATGCATATTTTTTTTCTATCACTCTTTTAACTTGCACTCACAACTACCACACTTTGAAACTATTCATTTTAACTACTTTAATTACACACTGATTTCACACCATTCTTTAAACAACACTCACATACACCGCTCATTAATTATCCACTTCATTTTCATTTAAATTGAATTATCCTAAATTGCTTAATTAAATAATTCAGTTAAATTAACCTTAGTTTATGATTTTAATTCTTTAAAACCTTAGAAATAAAGGTACATACACTATGTAATTAATAAATTAAACCATAATTTATTGTTGTAAGTTAATCAATGTTTAGATATAGATCAATTTCATTAAACGTTAATTATTTTAACCCTTGAAACATCCTAAACCCTTAGAAAACCTACTTAAAACCCATCAGAAACTCATGAAAACCCTTTAAAACCCTAACTCTAACCCATGATAAATCATCTAAACCCTAGCTTTAACCCATTGGACTCATTTAAGATCCTTCAGATTAACCCTACTGACTTAAACTTATATAAACTTATGAAATCCTAGGGTTATAAACCCATGCTTCTTGCATGTATAAATAGAACAACTCATTAAATATGAAATTAGAGTAAACCCGAATATGAACATAAAAGGTTTGAAATCACCAATAAAGTTGTTTTCATTTTCTCTGTCATTAACTGGAAAGTTGAAAACTTTCCGACAACGTGCATATAAAGAAGCACATACACAATTGAATTTTGGTTCTCACCAACATTTCGTGCGGGAAATATGTACAAGTGATAAAAGGAAACATTAAATGTTTTGTCATCGGTCACGCGCAAACTCAAGCAAACCATGCAAATGATTAACACATAATCAACGAGTCAATTAAAAGATACAAATCACCATTCCATTTTCATACTAAACACATTTTGGTAGAGTTGAATCTCGCTCATCAAACCAACTTCCAGTTAGTTTGTAGGGTTGATCTTCAGTTCTCGACCACATCCACCCCCTCTGAACCTGTACATCCTCCGGATGTGCCAATCTGCATATAAACAATAAACAAGAACGAGCATCAAGTAGTCATGGAAAATAAACTCAAATTAAAGAGAATATACCTAACAAGTGAAAATGCATTAGACTTGGCATAAATCAAGAAAAGAAGGTAGACAAAAGCATCCCATAAAGAATATAGACAAAAGCATCCCATACAACATATCAAAATACACTAATGCACTTAGACTAGAAATCACATGAGTAAATCGAAAACTTCTTAGCTCTCTCGTTAACTCGACCCGGTCAGATTTAGTAGCCTATCCGAAGCATTTTCATATACCAGTGTTCACTAACTCGACTTATGAAACTCGCTTCTGGCTTCCCTATTGATCTCCCATCATCCAGACTCCCATCAGACCTTTTCTTATTTTTCTCTTATTTTTGTTCTATTTTTCTTTATTTTCGTTCTTTGAGCCAGCTCAGCCTTTATATTTTTGTTTTTATCTTTATTTGTTTATCCATACATATCGGCCTATGCCGAAATCGGATGCGACTGGTGGACCTGACCACCCGGCCAGGTTTAGCCCACCCATTTACCGACCCGACATAGCGCACGATGCACAATGTCAGCCTCATACGAAATCAACGTCAGCTCGTGGGTCTGACCACCCGATTAGAGTGACTTCACCCGCCTATCAACCCGTATGAGCGCATAACATGTAGGTTAGGCCATATGACACAGCTAGCCTCAACTCGTGGCCCTGATCACCCGACCAGGGTAGTCCCACCCGCCTACTAGCTCATCGCAGCGCCCAACGACACAAACACATACACAAAAATAGCTAGCTGGTATAAGAACTCTTTTCTCAAGACATAATCTGTTTGAAGATCAGGTCAGATGAGAGATCAAGATCAGAAGTCGAAGTGTCTCACTCATCAAGTGTCATAAACACTAGTACATACAGATACTTAGTCTAGGTCTTCCTTTCACCTTCCTCGGTCTTGTTCTCGAAAGTTCTAGTCCGTCTTCTAATCTTACTCGTATAATCCCAGTCCTTATACATCACATGTAATCTTATTAGTCGTATCAAATCCTTGGTCTACTTAGTTTTCTTATTTATGCATTTCTATATATATCATATGCTCAAATCATGCAGTCTTTTAATATATACATGTATACAAGAGAAAAACAAAATTGAAACAAAATTCATATTACCTTTATAGTGTCGATAGCCCCTCAAAATCTGCATTCTCGATCGCCTTTGTTCCTCCATTTTGAGTCATCACCTTTCAATTGCTCATATAGATTTCCTGTTTCTTTCTTCAAATCAAAGCAAAAAACGCCAGATATATACATTTCTATTTACAAAATCATTTCTTTAAACTTTAAGGAATTTTATTGAAAAAGATTCTGACCTTCCTTGATACATACTCACCAAAGAAGCTGTGCTTGAAAAGAAGCCATCTCTGAACTGCATCAATCATGGTAGCATTCTTAAATAAGTTAGATATGTGTACAAGCCACTTCATTTGCTTGTCTGTTCCTTGGTGGTTTCAATAGTAGTCATAGCTTTTGAAAAACTTGAAAATCCATGATTCAATCATTTGGGCATAGTCACCTTTGTTCATGATCCTCTCATATGCATCATATGAAAAGGTACATGATAAATGAAGAGCACATGTGTATAGATTTTTAAATTCTGAAGTGTTTAGATCATTACTAAAAAGATATTTCAATTATATATTTTTATTCATTTCACGCTTGAAGTCATTTGGGAAAATCTCTTTATTTGCATCATCTTGCATTAAACTCGTCTCTTCATTGGAATCACAATTTTGAATTGATTCATTAGATTCTCTCATTAGGTAGAAGTGCTCATCATCCTCGCACAACAATATATTTTTTTCATGCAATCTATCATGATTTCTTTCTATTCCAACGTCAGCAATTATCAAATCTGCTTCTCTTTCTAATCTTTCCAAGAATTTTTCATCATCGCTATGGTCCAAAACCATCTCTCCTTCAACATGAAGGGAATCCATATCTTCATAATCAAGAAAATCATAATCTTCAATTTCTTTATTTAAAATGCTATCAGAGGATTCTGAATCCATCTCCATCGCTTCTTCCTCATTCTCTTCAGATGATATACTTAGATCACATTCTTAATACATCTCCTCCATCATCGATTCTTGCTCAAATACTTCATCATGTGTAAATATCTGGGCACATTCATTTAAGTTAATTAAATCTCCATTTGTTAGATAGTATTTGAATCTAGCTTCATCAATGTAGCCATTTAGTTCAATTATTTTCTTGTTTTCTCCTTGCGGGTTCCATCTCTTAATCCTGAGAAGGATTATTAACTTTAGTAGAAATTAGCACCGCAGTAGAAGTAGGGTTTTGAACTTGGGTCAGAATTTGATTTGGTTGGATTATTGGTGTTTGGAATAGTGGAATTTCTTGAGTGGGTTGATTTATTTGTATTAGTTGATTTTGATTTGGTGGTTGAGTTTGAGCTTGTAAAGCTTCTACTTGATGCCAAGTTCTTCTTTTTTCTTCTTCACCTTCATTAGTTCTCATTTGTTTTTCATCCACTACTGCCTCGTGCTCCACTTAAGAGCATGAATAAGTAGCAACTGAGAGAGTATCTACAGGATCATTCCATCTAGTTACCCCTTGGATCTCATTGCTTGCCGACTTTAAGATTTCATGATGCATCTTGCCCTGATCTAGGGACTTTATCACTTTAGACCATGGTTCTATATCATTATTTTCATCAATTACTTGACGTGTGTAAGTATACGATGTTGAAGAAGCATTTTCAGATATGCCAGGGAAGAATACTCTCATGCCCCCCTGACCGAAGTTAATATTTACTTTTTCTCCAGAATTTGAGTTATAGATCATCTTTTCGTTGATAAGAACCAGATTCTTTACCAACGCTTCTTTGAAGCTCTCACACGAGTATCTGTTGTGCTCCAAAGAGTCACACGAGATGCATCTTTTGATTTCAGGAGCTTTTGGGTTTTTAGGTGTTGGTGCTTGTAAAGATTGAGATTCAATCATTTGTTTCATACTGTGGATCGTAAGATCACTAAATTTCTTAAACATATCCTCCATTGTATTAGTAGGCACAACATCCTTTGGTGCTAGTGGGTTTGTTTGAGGGTTCTGTATAAGTTGCTGAACAGTCTGGGCTTGTTCTTTCTGCACATCGTCATGCCAGCTCTGCATAAACTTAGACAAAGTCCTTTGCTTTTCAGCGTATCCTCTAACAGCTTCGTGCACATTATCCCAGTCTTCGATAAGACCAGACTCAGCTCCGACATGTTGCAATTGTGGGAAAAGTTCTTCTAGCGCCTTTGCATCTATAGCCCGAAGAAACAAGGATACCTTTTCTTGAGCTATAGCCCTCCTATCATATTTAGATAAATCTGCAAATTGTTGATCAAATTCCCTTTTTATATCTAAAATGGATTGGTCTTTAGGTTTATGTATGCACTTTAGGAGTGTGGACCTAGTCACTTTATCATTATCATCAAGCGCAAACATCCTTGCGAGTATTGTCTTGTATTGTGACCATCTTGTTTGCCCTTCTACAATTAGTCGAGGTGCGTCCACAACTAGTCGGTCACGCAGATGCAATTCTGAAACGTATACGAAATTATCTATAAGTTCTTGGTCACTTAATGGCATAAAGCCCGTGCCAAGATATCTTTCCTCTAATTTATACTCTTTACAGAAGCGAGTAACATTTTTGCCATTAAAATACCCGCTTCTTTTGATCACTCGCTCATTGAATGCCTCGATGGCACTCCACCTTTTTTCATCCTGTTGGAAGCGTAGGAGTTGGGTTATAACATCCATTGTACTGTCGCCCATAAATGATCAAACACAATGAGGTCTCTCAACCACACTACTTGGTAAATTGGAATCAGAATCTCTACACTCTCCTCCTTTCACATCGGGTTCACCAGGTATGTCGCGGAGTTCATATAAAGGAGGGAGGTGAGGAAGCAATAAAAGTGAAAACTTTAGAACATCTCATCATCATATTTGAAGCAAAAGAGAATACATTTATTTAGATGCATCAAAAGTGCATTGGGTCATTCGACTAGTTGGAGCAAAAGGTTTATGAGGTAATTGGTTGTCACATAAGAAAGCCTCAAGAAGCTTTGAGCACCTTGTACGCAGCTTGGGGTACATGTGAGGTACACTCAAGACTCGCATGAATAACATTCAAGCGGCTTCCCAATTTCTCTACAAACGGGTTTTGGTAAGTTTCGGGGAAGCTGATAAACTTTCTATTACATTCATTGAAGTGGGTGTGTTTATATATTATGCATCATACAAGTACTTGAAGTAATACGCAGTACAAAATATAACACATACAACCTTGATTTCAACCGCTTTTAACTTTGAATGCTTCTCCAATACTCTATTCGTGCACAAAGGTTAGCACATGCAAACATGCTCAACTTTTCGTAAGCTTTAGCGAACATTGAAAACTGAGGATATATGACAAACGTGAATCTATCCGAAGCAACACACAGCTAAGATGGTTGTGTCCAATTATGAATGAAATTTGCGAAATAAACAAAGCATTCGCACGCAACACATGCAATATGATCTAGAGATTTCACATTTTTCTTTTTCTTCTAATGAGCAATGATTTGGTTTACAAGCAGGAAACTTGCTGTTCGACATGTAATAGTAACCATGCTTAAATTCTAATAAGAATTCCCACCATAACTATTTATATTGTATAAGGTTCCAGTTTCTGAGTCGCTAATTTTCCATCCAGCTTCGATTGCATTACGCATTATTCTTGATAGTGAGCTGTGGAATATACCTAAATGGCATAGCCAAGCATGAAGCAAACTGCTAATATATTGCATAAAATGAACATCAATGTTCTTTATAGATATGGTTCAAAAACTTCCCAAATAGTACCCGAATTATTTTGTGTGACCAGTGTACCCATACATCTCCCATTTTTCACATTTGTGTGACCAGTGTACCCATACATCTCCCAGTGTACCCAAATGCAATAAGGCTGTGGTCCTCCCCATCTTTCTCCTTGCCGCAGTAGCTCGATCACTTTAGAAGTATAACATATGAAATGGTATAGGTGCTTTTCAAAACCAGACTCATAAACAGCATTGGCCTCTCCACGTTTTAGATAAAGTGACACACCTCTGAATAGGTAATAAGCAACTGGATTCATAATGAAGAGAAACTGAGCTACGATGCAGTTCTTGCACCATTAGAGTTACTTATGAAGCAAAAGTAGTATTCTCGACATAGTCCTCCTGTAGGTATCTGCCGTTTGAATCAATAGCAAAGATAGAAGATTCCAACAAGAGTAGCGCTGTAAGCAGTGTACCGTGAGGTGGGATTGGTAAGCAATATCGAAGACCCCTCTCGAAAAATACATGCGAGATCATAAAAAATAGCTTCTGTCTTCAAGCGCGTCCTCTCCAGCTGCTGTCCCCCGAGAAGGCTCTGCTTTTTCCCATGGGGACAGAATTTAAGACTGTTTCTGTCGGACGAATATAGCCCTCAACAAAGTCCTGAAGTAGACATTAGAACGTGATTCCGATCTGCTGCTTTAGATATGCAGAACGCATGTTTGCGGCATAAATCTTTTCTTGTTCTGCTTGGTAATCAGAGAACTAAAAGGACAATTCTCTTTTCGAAAAAAAAACCCCGAGTATCACTCAACAGCGCCCTGCTAAAAAAAAAATTCCCTCCGATTTTTCTCTGCTTCTTTAGACATGTCGCCAGCATAGAAGTGGAGCTGTTGGCCGTAAATGAAAAGCAGGCCTGCTTCGAGTCTCTTCCTCCCTCTGTTCATGTGTTTTTCCCGATCCTTGAACCATCCTTCCGTTTTCTTTCCTCTTCTATTAGAAAATCTAAGCTAAAAACTCCACGTACGCTACCCATTTCTTATTACAAACCCTCTTTTTCTTTAATACATTCTATTGCTTTCAAAAATAAATCTGAAAGTCACGAACACATACAGATGTTTTTTTACACATAAACTTCACCATACTCATTGACTTTCATATATATATATATATATATATATATATATATATATATATATATGCACAGACATTGGCATGGTTCATGCACATTAACAGGTTTACATATTTCTCATGCACATGTGAATAAACATAGTGCCGACGTGCATATAAAGAAGCACATACACAATTGAATTTCCGTTCTCACCAACATTTCGTGCGGGAAATATGTACAAGTGATATAAGGAAACATTTAATGTTTTGTCATCGGTCACGCGCAAACCCAAGCAAACCACGCAAATGATTAACACATAATCAACGAGTCAATTAAAAGATACAAATCACCATTCCATTTTCATACTAAACACATTTTGGTAGAGTTGAATCTCGCTCATCAAACTAACTTCCAGTTAGTTTGTAGGGGATCTTCAGTTCTCGACCACATCCACCCCCTCTGAACCTGTACATCCTCCGGATGTGCCAATCTGCATATAAACAATAAACAAGAACGAGCATCAAGTAGTCATGGAAAATAAACTCAAATTAAAGAGAATATACATAACAAGTGAAAATGCATTAGACTTGGCATAAATCAAGAAATGAAGGTAGACAAAAGCATCCCATACAACATATCAGAATACACTAATGCACTTAGACTAGAAATCACATGAGTAAATCAAAAACTTCTTAGCTCTCTCGTTAACTCGACCCGGTCAGATTTAGTAGCCTATCTGAAGCATTTGCATATACGAGTCTTCACTAACTCGACTTATGAAACTCGCTTCTAGCTTCCCTATTGATCTCCCATCATCCAGACTCCCATCAGACCTTTTCTTATTTTTCTCTTATTTTTGTTCTATTTTTCTTTATTATCATTGTTTGACCCAGCTCAGCCTTTATATTTTTGTTTTTATCTTTATTTGTTTATCCATACATATCGGCCTATGCCAAAATCGGATGCGACTCGTGGACCTGACCACCCGGCCAGGTTTAGTCCACCCATCTACCGACCCGACATAGCGCACGTTACGAAATCAACGTCAGCTCGTGGCTCAAACCACCGGGTCAGAGTGACTCCACCCGCGTATCAACCCGTATGAGCGCATAACAACATGTAGGTTAGGCCATAGGACACAGTTAGCATCAGCTCGTGGCCCTGATCACCCGACCAGGGTAGTCCCACCCGCCTACTAGCTCATCGTTGCGCCCAACGACACATACACATACACATACACATAAATAGCTAGCTGGTATAAGAACTCTTTTCTCAAGACATAATCTGTTTGAAGATCAGGTGAGATGAGAGATCAAGATCAGAAGTCGAAGTGTCTCACTCATCAAGTGTCATAAACACTAGTATATATAGATACTTAGTCTAGGTCTTCCTTTCACCTTCCTCGGTCTTGTTCTCGAAAGTTCTAGTCCGTCTTCTAATCTTACTCGTATAATCCCAGTCCTTATACATCACATGTAATCTTATTAGTCGTATCAAATCTTTGGTCTACTTCATATTCTTATTTATGCATTTCTATATATATCATATGCTCAAATCATGCAGTCTTTTAATATATACATGTATACAAGAGAAAAAGAAAATTGACACAAAATTCATATTACCTTTATAGTGTCGATAGCTCCTCGAAATCTGCATTCTCGATCGCCTTTGTTCCTTCATTTTGAGTCATCACTTTTCAATTGCTCATATAGATTTCCTGTTTCTTTCTTCAAATCGAAGCAGAAAACGCCAGATATATACATTTCTATTTGCAAAAACATTTCTTTAAACTTTAAGGAATTTTATTGAAAAAGATTCTGACCTTCTTTGATACATACTCACCAAAGAAGCTGTGCTTGAAAAGAAGCCATCTCTGAACTGCATCAATCATGGTAGCATTCTTAAATAAGTTAGATATGTGTACAAGCCACTTCATTTGCTTGTCTATTCCTTCGTGGTTTAAATAGTAGTCATAGCTGTTGAAAAACTTGAAAATCCATGATTCAATCATTTGGGCATAGTCACCTTTGTTCATGATCCTTTCATATGCATCATATGAAAAGACACATGATAAATGAAGAGCACATGTGTATAGATTTTTAAATTCTAAAGTGTTAAGATCATTACTAAAAAGATATTTCAAGTATATATTTTTATTCATTTCACGCTTGAAGTCATTTGGGAAAATCTCTTTATTTGCATCATCTTGCATTAAACTCGTCTCTTCATTGGATTCACAATTTTGAATTGATTCATTAGATTCTCTCATTAGGTAGAAGTGCTCATCATCCTCGCACAACAATATATTTTTGTCATGCAATCTATCATGATTTCTTTCTATTCCAACGTCAGCAATTATCAAATCTGCTTCTCTTTCTAATCTTTCCAAGAATTTTTCATCATCGCTATGGTCCAAAACCATCTCTCCTTCAACATGAAGGGAATCCATATCTTCATAATCAAGAAAATCATAATCTTCAATTTCTTTATTTAAAATGCTATCATAGGATTCCGAATCCATCTCCATCGCTTCTTGCTCATTCTCTTCAGACGATATACTTAGATCACATTCTTCATACATCTCCTCCATCATCGATTCTTGCTCAAATACTTCATCATGTGTAAATATCTGGGCACATTCATTTAAGTTAATTAAATCTCCATTTGTTAGATAGTATTTGAATCTAGCTTCATCAATGTAGACATTTAGTTCAATATTTTCTTGTTTTCTCCTTGCGGGTTCCATCTCTTGATCCTAAGAAGGATTATTAACTTTAGTAGAAATAAGCACCGCAATAGAAGTAGGGTTTTGAACTTGGGTTAGAATTTGATTTGGTTGGATTATTGGTGTTTGGAATAGTGGAAATTCTTCAGTGGGTTGATTTATTTGTATTAGTTGATTTTGATTTGGTGGTTGAGTTTGATCTTGTAAAGCTTCTACTTGATGCCAAGTTCTTCTTTTTTCTTCTTCACCTTCATTAGGTCTCATTTGTTTTTCGTCCACTACTGCCTCGTGCTCCACTAAAGAGCATGAATAAGTAGCAACTAAGAGAGTATCTACAGGATCATTCCATCTAGTTACCCCTTGGATCTCATTGCTTGCCGACTTTAAGATTTCATGATGCATCTTCCCTTGATCTAGGGACTTTATCACTTTAGACCATGGTTCTATATCATTATTTTCATCAATTACTTGACGTGTGTAAGTATACGATGTTGAAGTAGCATTTTCAGATATGCCAGGGAAGAATACTCTCATGCCTCCCTGACCGAAGTTAATATTTACTTTTTCTCCAGATTTTGAGTTATAGATCATCTTTTCGTTGATAAACACGAGATTCTTTACCAACGCTTCTTTAAAGCTCTCACACGAGTATCTGTTGTGCTCGAAAGAGTCACACTAGATGCATCTTTTGATTTCAAGAGCTTTTGGGTTTTTAGGTTTTGGTGCTTGTAAAGATTGAGATTCAATCATTTGTTTCATACTGTGGATCGTAAGATCACTAAATTTCTCAAACATATCCTCCATTGTATTAGTAGGCACAACATCCTTTGGTGCTAGTGGGTTTGTTTGAGGGTTCTGTATAGGTTGCTGAACAGTCTGGGCCTGTTCTTCCTGCACATCGTCATGCCGCTCTGCATAAACTTAGACAAAGTCCTTTGCTTTTCAGCGTATCCTCTAACAGCTTCGTCCACATTATCCCAGTCTTCGATAAGACCAGACTCAATTCTGACATGTTGCAATTTTGGGAAAAGTTCTTCTAGCGCCTTTGCATCTATAGCCCGAAGAAACAAGGATACCTTTTCTTGAGCTATACCCCTCCTATCATATTTAGATAAATCTGCAAATTGTTGATCAAATTCCCTTTTTATATCTAAAATGGATTGGTCTTTAGGTTTATGTATCCACTTTAGGAATGTGGACCTAGTCACTTTATCATTATCATCAAGCGCAAACATCCTTGTGAGTATTGTCTTGTATTGTGACCATCTTGTTTGCCCCTCTACAATTAGTCGAGGTGCGTCCACAATTAGTCGGTCATGCAGATGCAATTGAGAAACGTATACGAAATTATCTATAAGTTCTTGGTCACTTAATGGCATAAAGCCCGTGCCAAGATATCTTGCCTCTAATTCATACTCTTTACAGAAGCGAGTAACATTTTTGCCATTAAAATACCCGCTTCTTTTGATCACTCGCTCATTGAATGCCTCGACGGCACTCTGCCTTTTTTCATCTTGTTGGAAGTGTAGGAGTTGGATTATAACATCCATTGTAGTGTCGCCCATAAATGATCAAGCACAATCAGCTCTCTCAACCGCACTACTAGCTAAATTGGAATCAGAATCTCTACACTCTCCTCCTTTCACGTCGGGTTCACCAGGTATGTCGCGGAGTTCATATAAAGGAGGGAGGTGAGGAAGCAATAAAAGTGAAACCTTTAGAACATCTCATGATCATATTTGAAGCAAAAGGGAATACATTTATTTAGATGTATCAAAAGTGCATTGGGTCATTCGACTAGTTGGAGCAAAAGGTTTTATGAGGTAATTGGTTGTCACATAAGAAAGCCTCTAGAAGCTTTGAGCATCTTGTACGCAGCTTGGGGTACATGTGAGGTACACTCAAGACTCGCATGAATAACATTCATGCGGCTTCCCAATTTTTCTACAAATGGGTTTTGGTAAGTTTCAGGGAAGCTGATAAACTTTCCATTACATTCATTGAAGTGGGTGTGTTTATATATTATGCATTATACAAGTACTTGAAGAAATACGCAGTACAAAATATAACACACACAATCTTGATTTCAACCGCTTTTAACTTTGAATGCTTCTCCAATACGTTATTCGTGCACAAAGGTTAGCACATGCAAACATGCTCAACTTTTTGTAAGCTTTAGCGAACATTGAAAACTGAGGATATATGACAAACGTGAATCTATCCGAAGCAACACGCAACTAAGATGGTTGTGTCCAATTACGAATGAAATTTGCGTAATAAACAAAGCATTTGCACGCAACACATGCAATATCATCTAGAGATTTCACATTTTTCTTTTTCTTCTAATGAGCAATGATTTGGTTTACAAGCAGGAAACTTTCTGTTTGACATGTAATAGTAACCATGCTTAAATCCTAATAAGAATTCCCATGATAACTGTTTATATTGGATAAGGTTCCAGTTTCTGAGTCGCTAATTTTCCATCCAGCTTCGATTGCATTACGCATTATTCTTGATAGTGAGCTGTGGAATATACCTAAATGGCATAGCCAAGCATGAAGCAAACTGCTAATATATTGCATAAAACGAACATCAATGTTCTTTATAGATCTGGTTCAAAAACTTCCCAAATAGTACCCGAATTAATTTGTTTCACCAGTGTACCCATACATCTCCCATTTTTCACATTTGACAATCCACATGTAAGTCTAGGATGAGTACTGTTGCTCACACGCTAAATCTCTCACAAATACTTATGATGCATTTTTAATGCTTCAACTCACACATAAGCAGCTAGTAGAATGTGTGACGCGAAATCTCATCCATACTATAAAATGCCACAACTCTGGCCACTACTGAATAAAGGGTGATCCAAACTAATACAATCAAAAGTATTGCAGTCGTTGTGATACATCTCAAGGTAATGTACACATTTCATCTGACAAACAATTCCTAAGTGCATAGCCTGCAAACCTTCCTAGATCGTTCTTGAATCCTAATATAACAAAGAGGAAAGCAACAAACGCGCCAGTTTTACATTATGAATCATCTTTGATATTAAGACAACAAATCATTCTCAGAACATTGAAACCAAGCATTAGACTTCTTTCGATGCTAAACAACCACTGTTGGTCACATACTTATTCAGAAAACAACTCTAAAGAAAAGCGGATACGCTTATAGAAGAAAATCGCAAAGAAGAAGAAGAAACAAACTTTAATTGTACTGGGAGCACAACGTGCAGCTCAGTACATCGTAATTGGGCGTCACATTGGATCCTCCTCTGCTACGCCCATTCCACGAAAATGCAATAAGACTGTGGTCCTCCCCATCTTTCTCCTTGTCGCAGTAGCTCGATCACTTTAGAAGTATAACATATGAAATGGTATAGGTGCTTTTCAAAACCAGACTCATAAACAGCATTGGCCTCTCCATGTTTCAGATAAAGTGACACACCTCCGAATAGGTAATAAGCAACTGGATTCATAATGAAGAGAAATTGAGCTACGATGCAGTCCTTGCACCATTAGAGTTACTTATGAAGCAAAAGTAGTATTCTCGACATAGTCCTCCCGTACGTATCTGCCGTTTGAATCAACAGTAAAGATAGAAGATTCCAACAAGAGTAGCGCTGTAAGCATTTTACCGTGAGGTGGGATTGGTAAGCAATATCGAAGACGCCTCTCGAAAAATACATGCGAGATCATAAAAAATAGCTTCTGTCTTCAAGCGCGTCCTCTCCAGCTGTTGTCCCCCGAGACGGCTCTGCTTTTTCCCATGGGGACAGAATTTAAGACTGTTTCTGTCGGACGAATATAGCCCTCAACAAAGTCGTGAAGTAGACATTAGAACGTGATTTCGATCTGCTGCTTTAGATATGCAGAACGCATGTTTTGCGGCATTAATCTTTTCTTTTTCTGCTTGGTAATCAGAGAACTAAAAGGACAATTCTCTTTTCGAAAAAAAAACCCCGGGTATCACTCAACAGCGCCCTGCTAAAAAAAAAAAAATCCCTCCGATTTTTCTCTGCTTCTTTAGACATGTCGCCAGCATAGAAGTGGAGCTGTTGGCCGTAACTAAAAAGCAGGCCTGCTTCGAGTCTCTTCCTCCCTCTGTTCATGTGTTTTTCCCGATCCTTGAACCATCCTTCCGTTTTCTTTCCTCTTCTATTAGAAAATCTAAGCTAAAAACTCCACGTAGCGCTACCCATTTCTTATTACAAACACTCTTTTTCTTTAATACATTCTATTGCTTTCAAAAATAAATCTGAAAGTCACGAATACATACAGATGTTTTTGTACCCATAAACTTCACCATACTCATTGACTTTCATATATATATATATATATATATATATATATATATATATATATATATATATATATATATATATATATATATATATATATGCACAGACATTGGCATGGTTCATGCACATTAACAGGTATACATATTTCTCATGCACATGTGAATAAACATAGTGCCGACGTGCATATAAAGAAGCACATACACAATTGAATTTCGGTTCTCACCAACATTTCGTGCGGGAAATATGTACAAGTGATATAAGGAAACATTAAATGTTTTGTCATCGGTCACGCGCAAACCCAAGCAAACCATGCAAATGATTAACACATAATCAACGAGTCAATTAAAAGATACAAATCACCATTCCATTTTCATACTAAACACATTTTGGTAGAGTTGAATCTCGCTCATCAAACCAACTTCCAGTTGGTTTGTAGGGTTGATCTTTAGTTCTCGACCACATCCACCCCCTCTGAACCTGTACATCCTCCGGATGTGCCAATCTGCATATAAACAATAAACAAGAACGAGCATCAAGTAGTCATGGAAAATAAACTCAAATTAAAGAGAATATACCTAACAAGTGAAAATGCATTAGACTTGGCATAAATCAAGAAAAGAAGGTAGACAAAAGCATCCCATAAAGAAGATAGACAAAAGCATCCCATACAACATATCAAAATACACTAATGCACTTAGACTAGAAATCACATGAGTAAATCGAAAACTTCTTAGCTCTCTCGTTTACTCGACCCGGTTAGATTTAGTAGCCTATCCGAAGCATTTGCATATACCAGTGTTCACTAACTCGACTTATGAAACTCGCTTCTGGCTTCCCTATTGATCTCCCATCATCCAGACTCCCATCAGACCTTTTCTTAATTTTCTCTTATTTTTGTTCTATTTTTCTTTATTTTCGTTCTTTGAGCCAGCTCAGCCTTTATATTTTTGTTTTTATCTTTATTTGTTTATCCATACATATCGGCCTATGCCGAAATCGGATGCGACTGGTGGACCTGAACACCCGGCCAGGTTTAGCCCACCCATTTACCGACCCGAAATTGCGCACGATGCACAATGTCAGCCTCATACGAAATCAACGTCAGCTCGTGGCTCTGACCACCCGGTTAGAGTTACTTCACCCGCCTATCAACCCATATGAGCGCATAACATGTAGGTTAGGCCATATGACACAACTAGCGTCAACTGGTGGCCCTGATCACCCGACTAGGGTAGTCCCACCCACCTACTAGCTCATCGCAGCTCCCAACGACACATAGACATACACAAAAATAGCTAGCTGGTATAAGAACTCTTTTCTCAAGACATAATCTGTTTGAAGATCAGGTCAGATGAGAGATCAAGATCAGAAGTCGAAGTGTCTCACTCATCAAGTGTCATAAACACTAGTACATACAGATACTTAGTCTAGGTCTTCCTTTTACCTTCCTCGGTCTTGTTCTCGAAAGTTCTAGTCCGTCTTCTAATCTTACTCGTATAATCCCAGTCCTTATACATCACATGTAATCTTATTAGTCGTATCAAATCTTTGGTCTACTTAGTTTTCTTATTTATGCATTTCTATATATATCATATGCTCAAATCATGCAGTCTTTTAATATATACATGTATACAAGAGAAAAACAAACTTCAAACAAAATTCATATTACCTTTATAGTGTCGATAGCCCCTCGAAATCTGCATTCTCGATCGCCTTTGTTCCTCCATTTTGAGTCATCACTTTTCAATTGCTCATATAGATTTCCTGTTTCTTTCTTCAAATCGAAGCAAAAAACGCCAGATATATACATTTCTAGTTACAAGAACATTTCTTTAAACTTTAAGGAATTTTATTGAAAAAGATTCTGACCTTCTTTGAGTCATACTCACCAAAGAAGCTGTGCTTGAAAAGAAGCCATCTCTAAACTGCATCAATCATGGTAGCATTCTTAAATAAGTTAGATATGTGTACAAGCCACTTCATTTGCTTGTCTATTCCTTGGTGGTCTCAATAGTAGTCATAGCTTTTGAAAAACTTGAAAATCCATGATTCAATCATTTGGGCATAGTCACCTTTGTTCATGATCCGTAGTCATAGCTTTTGAAAAACTTGAAAATCCATGATTCAATCATTGGGGCATAGTCACCTTTGTTCATGATCCTTTCATATGCATCATATGAAAAGACACATGATAAATGAAGAGCACATGTGTATAGATTTTTAAATTCTAAAGTGTTTAGATCATTACTAAAAAGATATTTCAAGTATATGTTTTTATTCATTTCACGCTTGAAGTCATTTGGGAAAATCTCTTTATTTGCATCATCTTGCATTAAACTCATCTCTTCATTGGAATCACAATTTTGAATTGATTCATTAGATTCTCTCACTAGGTAGAAGTGCTCATCATCCTCGCACAGCAATATATTTTCGTCATGCAATCTATCATGATTTCTTTCTATTCCAACCTCAACAATTATCAAATCTGCTTCTCCTTCTAATCTTTCCAAGAATTTTTCATCATCGCTATGGTCCAAAACCATCTCTCCTTCAACATGAAGGGAATCCATATCTTCATAATCAAGAAAATCATAATCTTCAATTTCTTTATTTAAAATGCTATCATAGGATTCCGAATCCATCTCCATCGCTTCTTGCTCATTCTCTTCAGATGATATACTTAGATCACATTCTTCATACATCTCCTCCATCATCAATTCTTGCTCAAATACTTCATCATGTGTAAATATCTGGGCACATTCATTTAAGTTAATTAATTCTCCATTTGTTAGATAGTATTTGAATCTAGCTTCATCAATGTAGACATTTAGTTCAATATTTTCTTGTTTTCTCCTTGCGGGTTCCATCTCGTGATCCTGAGAAGGATTATTAACTTTAGTAGAAATAAGCACCGCAATAGAAGTAGGGTTTTGAACTTGGGTCAAAATTTGATTTGGTTGGATTATTGGTGTTTGGAATAGTGGAATTTCTTGAGTGGGTTGATTTATTTGTATTAGTTGTTTTTGATTTGGTGGTTGAGTTTGATCTTGTAAAGCTTCTACTTGATGCCAAGTTCGTCTTTTTTCTTCTTCACCTTCATTAGTTCTCATTTGTTTTTCGTCCACTATTGCCTCGTGCTCCACTAAAGAGCATGAATAAGTAGCAACTGAGAGAGTATCTACAGGATCATTCCATCTAGTTACCCCTTGGATCTCATTGGTTGCCGACTTTAAGATTTCATGATGCATCTTCCCCTGATCTAGGGACTTTATCACTTTAGACCATGGTTCTATATCATTATTTTCATCAATTACTTGATGTGTGTAAGTATACGATGTTGAAGTAGCATTTTCAGATATGCCAGGGAAGAATACTCTCATGCCTCCCTGACCGAAGTTAATATTTACTTTTTCTCTAGATTTTGAGTTATAGATCATCTTTTCGTTGATAAACACCAGATTCTTTAGCAACGCTTCTTTAAAGCTCTCACACGAGTATCTCTTGTGCTCGAAAGAGTCACACCAGATGCATCTTTTGATTTCAAGAGCTTTTGGATTTTTAGGTGTTGGTGCTTGTAAAGATTGACATTCAATCATTTGTTTCATACTCTGGATCGTAAGATCACTAAATTTCTCAAACATATCCTCCATTGTATTAGTAGGCACAACATCCTTTGGTGCTAGTGGGTTTGTTTGAGGGTTCTGTATAGGTTGCTGAACAGTCTGGGCTTGTTCTTCCTGCACATCATCATGCCGCTCTGCATAAACTTAGACAAAGTCCTTTGCTTTTCAGCGTATCCTCTAACAGCTTCGTCCACATTATCCCAGTCTTTGATAAGACCAGACTCAGTTCCGACATGTTGCAATTGTGGGAAAAGTTCTTCTAGCGCCTTTGCATCTTTAGCCCGAAGAAACAAGGATACCTTTTCTTGAGCTATAGCCCTCCTATCATATTTAGATAGATCTGCAAATTGTTTATCAAATTCCTATTTTTATATCTAAAATGGATTGGTCTTTAGGTTTATGTATCGACTTTAGGAATGTGGACCTAGTCACTTTATCATTATCATCAAGCGCAAACATCCTTGTGAGTATTGTCTTGTATTGTGACCATCTTGTTTGCCCCTCTACAATTAGTCGAGGTGCGTCCACAACTAGTCGGTCACGCAGATGCAATTCTGAAACGTATACGAAATTATCTATAAGTTCTTGGTCACTTAATGGCATAAAGCCCGTGCCAAGATATCTTGCCTCTAATTCATACTCTTTACAGAAGCGAGTAACATTTTTGCGATTAAAATACCCGCTTCTTTTGATCACTCGCTCATTGAAGGCCTCGATGGCACTCTGCCTTTTTTCATCCTGTTGGAAGCGTAGGAGTTGGGTTATAACATCCATTGTACTGTGGCCCATAAATGATCAAGCACAATGAGCTCTCTCAACCGCACTACTAGCTAAACTGGAATCAGAATCTCTACACTCTCCTCCTTTCACGTCGCGTTCACCAGGTATGTCGCGGAGTTCATATAAAGGAGGGAGGTGAGGAAGCAATAAAAGTGAAACCTTTAGAACATCTCATGATCATATTTGAAGCAAAAGGGAATACATTTATTTAGATGTATCAAAAGTGCATTGGGTCATTTGACTAGTTGGAGCAAAAGGTTTTATGAGGTAATTGGTTGTCACATAAGAAAGCCTCAAGAAGCTTTGAGCATCTTGTACGTAGCTTGGGGTACATGTGAGGTACACTCAAGACTCGCATGAATAACATTCAAGCGGCTTCCCAATTTTTCTACAAATGGGTTTTGGTAAGTTTCAGGGAAGCTGATAAACTTTCCATTACATTCATTGAAGTGGGTGTGTTTATATATTATGCATTATACAAGTACTTGAAGTAATACGCAGTACAAAATATAACACATACAATCTTGATTTCAACCGCTTTTAACTTTGAATGCTTCTCCAATACGTTATTCGTGCACAAAGGTTAGCACATGCAAACATGCTCAACTTTTCGTAAGCTTTAGCGAACATCGAAAACTGAGGATATATGACAAACGTGAATCTATCCGAAGCAACACGCAGCTAAGATGGTTGTGTCCAATTACGAATGAAATTTGCGAAATAAACAAAGCATTTGCACGCAACACATGCAATATCATCTAGAGATTTCACATTTTTCTTTTTCTTCTAATGAGCAATGATTTGGTTTACAAGCAAGAAACTTTCTGTTCAACATGTAATAGTAACCATGCTTAAATCCTAATAAGAATTCCCATGATAACTGTTTATATTGGATAAGGTTCCAGTTTTTGAGTCGCTAATTTTCCATCCAGCTTCGATTGCATTACGCATTATTCTTGATAGTGAGCTATGGAATATACCTAAATGGCATAGCCAAGCATGAAGCAAACTGCTAATATATTGCATAAAACGAACATCAATGTTCTTTATAGATCTGGTTCAAAAACTTCCCAAATAGTACCCAAATTAATTTGTGTGACCAGTGTACCCATACATCTCCCATTTTTCACATTTGACAATCCACATGTAAGTCTAGGATGAGTACTGTTGCTCACACGCTAAATCTCTCACAAATACTTATGATGCATTTTTAATGCTTCAACTCACACATAAGCAGCTAGTAGAATGTGTGAAGCGAAATCTCATCCATACTATAAAATGCCACAACTCTGGCCACTACTGAATAAAGGGTGATCCAAACTAATACAATCGAAAGTATTGCAGTTGTTGTGATACATCTCAAGGTAATGTACACATTTCATCTGACGAACAATTCCTAATTGCATAGCCTGCAAACCTTCCCAGATCGTTCTTGAATCCTAATATAACAAAGAGGAAAGCAACAAACGTGCCAGTTTTACATTATGAATCATCTTTGATATTAAGACAACAAATCATTCTCAGAACATTGAAACCAAGCATCATACCTCTTTCGATGCTAAACAACCACTGTTGGTCACATACTTATTCAGAAAACAACTCTAAAGAAAAGCGGATACGCTTATAGAAGAAAATCGCAAAGAAGAAGAAGAAACAAACTTTAATTGTATTGGGAGCACAACGTGCAGCTCAGTACATCGTAATTGGGCGTCACATTGGATCCTCCTCTGCTACGCCCATTCCACGAAAATGCAATAAGACTGTGGTCCTCCCCATCTTTCTCCTTGTCGCAGTAGCTCGATCACTTTAGAAGTATAACATATGAAATGGTATAGGTGCTTTTCAAAACCAGACTCATAAACAGCATTGGCCTCTCCACGTTTCAGATAAAGTGACACACCTCCGAATAGGTAATAAGCAGCTGGATTCATAATGAAGAGAAACTGAGCTACGATGCAGTCCTTGCAGCATTAGAGTTACTTATAAAGCAAAAGTAGTATTCTCGACATAGTCCTCCCGTAGGTATCTGCCGTTTGTATCAACAATAAAGATAGAAGATTCCAACAAGAGTAGCGCTGTAAGCATTTTACCGTGAGGTGGGATTGGTAAGCAATATCGAAGACGCCTCTCGAAAAATACATGCAAGATCATAAAAAACAGCTTTTGTCTTCAAGCGCGTCCTCTCCAGCTGCTGTCCCTCGAGACGGCTCTGCTTTTTCCCATGGGGACAGAATTTAAGACTGTTTCTGTCGGACGAATATAGCCCTCAACAAAGTCCTGAAGTGGACATTAGAACGTGATTTCGATCTGCTGCTTTAGATATGCAGAACGCATGTTTGCGGCATTAATGTTTTCTTTTTCTGCTTGGTAATCAGAGAACTAAAAGGACAATTCTCTTTTCGAAAAAAAAACCCTGAGTATCACTCAACAGCGCCCTGCTAAAAAAAAAAAATTTCCCTCCGATTTTTCTCTGCTTCTTTAGACATGTCGCCAGCATAGAAGTGGAGCTGTTGGCCGTAACTGAAAAGCAGGCCTGCTTCGAGTCTCTTCCTCCCTCTGTTCATGTGTTTTTCCTGATCCTTGAACCATCCTTCCGTTTTCTTTCCTCTTCTATTAGAAAATCTAAGCTAAAAACTCCACGTAGCGCTACCTATTTCTTATTACAAACCCTCTTTTTCTTTAATACATTCTATTTCAAAAATAAATCTGAAAGTCACGAATACATACAGATGTTTTTGTACCCATAAACTTCACCATACTCATTGACTTTCCTATATATATATATATATATATATATATATATATATATATATATATATATATATATATATATATATATATATATATATATATATATGCACAGACATTGGCATGGTTCATGCACATTAACAGGTATACATATTTCTCATGCACATGTGAATAAACATAGTGCCGACGTGCATATAAAGAAGCACATACACAATTGAATTTCGGTTCTCACCAACATTTCGTGCAGGAAATATGTACAAGTGATATAAGGAAACATTAAATGTTTTGTCATCGGTCATGCGCAAACCCAAGCAAACCATGCAAATGATTAACACATAATCAACGAGTCAATTAAAAGATACAAATCACCATTCCATTTTCATACTAAACACATTTTGGTAGAGTTGAATCTCGCTCATCAAACCAACTTCCAGTTAGTTTGTAGGGTTGATCTTCAGTTCTCGACCACATCCACCCCCTCTGAACCTGTACATCCTCCGGATGTGCCAATCTCCATATAAACAATAAACAAGAACGAGCATCAAGTAGTCATGGAAAATAAACTCAAATTAAAGAGAATATACCTAACAAGTGAAAATGCATTAGACTTGGCATAAATCAAGAAAAGAAGGTAGACAAAAGCATCCTATAAAGAAGATAGACAAAAGCATCCCATACAACATATCAAAATACACTAATGCACTTAGACTAGAAATCACATGAGTAAATCGAAAACTTCTTAGCTCTCTCGTTTACTCGACCCGGTTAGATTTAGTAGCCTATCCGAAGCATTTGCATATAGCAGTGTTCACTAACTCGACTTATGAAACTCGCTTCTGGCTTCCCTATTGATCTCCCATCATCCAGACTCCCATCAGACCTTTTCTTATTTTTCTCTTATTTTTGTTCTATTTTTCTTCATTGTTTGACCCAGCTCAGCCTTTATATTTTTGTTTTTATCTTTATTTGTTTATCCATACATATCTGCCTATGCAGAAATCGGATGCGACTCGTGGACCTGACCACCCGGCCAGGTTTAGCCCACCCATCTACCGACCCGACATAGCGCACGTTACGAAATCAACGTCAGCTCGTGGCTCAAACCACCCGGTCAGAGTGACTCCACCCGCCTATCAACCCGTATGAGCGCATAACAACATGTAGGTTAGGCCATACGACACAGCTAGCATCAGCTCGTGGCCCTGATCACCCGACCAGGGTAGTCCCACCCGCCTACTAGCTCATCGTTGCGCCCAACGACACATACACATACACATACACATAAATAGCTAGCTGGTATAAGAACTCTTTTCTCAAGACATAATCTGTTTGAAGATCAGGTGAGATGAGAGATCAAGATCAGAAGTCGAAGTGTCTCACTCATCAAGTGTCATAAACACTAGTACATATAGATACTTAGTCTAGGTCTTCCTTTCACCTTCCTCGGTCTTGTTCTCGAAAGTTCTAGTCCGTCTTCTAATCTTACTCGTATAATCCCAGTCCTTATACATCACATGTAATCTTATTAGTCGTATCAAATCTTTGGTCTACTTAATTTTCTTATTTATGCATTTCTATATATATCATATGCTCAAATCATGCAGTCTTTTAGTATATACATGTATACAAGAGAAAAAGAAAATTGAAACAAAATTCATATTACCTTTATAGTGTCGATAGCTCCTCGAAATCTGCATTCTCGATCGCCTTTGTTCCTTCATTTTGAGTCATCACTTTTCAATTGCTCATATAGATTTCCTGTTTCTTTCTTCAAATCGAAGCAGAAAACGCCAGATATATACATTTCTATTTGCAAAAACATTTCTTTAAACTTTAAGCAATTTTATTGAAAAAGATTCTGACCTTCTTTGATACATACTCACCAAAGAAGCTGTGCTTGAAAAGAAACCATCTCTGAACTGCATCAATCATGGTAGCATTCTTAAATAAGTTAGATATGTGTACAAGCTACTTCATTTGCTTGTCTATTCCTTCGTGGTTTAAATAGTAGTCATAGCTTTTGAAAAACTTGAAAATCCATGATTCAATCATTTGGGCATAGTCACCTTTGTTCATGATCCTTTCATATGCATCATATGAAAAGACACATGATAAATGAAGAGCACATGTGTATAGATTTTTAAATTCTAAAGTGTTTAGACCATTACTAAAAAGATATTTCAAGTATATATTTTTATTCATTTCACGCTTGAAGTCATTTGGGAAAATCTCTTTATTTGCATCATCTTGCATTAAACTCGTCTCTTCATTGGAATCACAATTTTGAATTGATTCATTAGATTCTCTCATTAGGTAGTAAGTGCTCATCATCCTCGCACAACAATATATTTTTGTCATGCAATCTATCATGATTTCTTTCTATTCCAACGTCAGCAATTATCAAATCTGCTTCTCTTTCTAATCTTTCCAAGAATTTTTCATCATCGCTATGGTCCAAAACCATCTCTCCTTCAACATGAAGGGAATCCATATCTTCATAATCAAGAAAATCATAATCTTCAATTTCTTTATTTAAAATGCTATCATAGGATTCCGAATCCATCTCCATCGCTTCTTGCTCATTCTCTTCAGTCGATATACTTAGATCACATTCTTCATACATCTCCTCCATCATCGATTCTTGCTCAAATACTTCATCATGTGTAAATATCTGGGCACATTCATTTAAGTTAATTAAATCTCCATTTGTTAGATAGTATTTGAATCTAGCTTCATCAATGTAGACATTTAGTTCAATATTTTCTTGTTTTCTCCTTGCGGGTTCCATCTCTTGATCCTGAGAAGGATTATTAACTTTAGTAGAAATAAGCACCGCAATAGAAGTAGGATTTTGGACTTGGGTCAGAATTTGATTTGGTTGGATTATTGGTGTTTGGAATAGTGGAATTTCTTGAGTGGGTTGATTTATTTGTATTAGTTGATTTTGATTTGGTGGTTGAGTTTGATCTTATAAAGCTTCTACTTGATGCCAAGTTCTTCTCTTTTCTTCTTCACCTTCATTAGTTCTCATTTGTTTTTCGTCCACTACTGCCTCGTGCTCCACTAAAGAGCATGAATAAGTAGCAACTGAGAGAGTATCTACAGGATCATTCCATCTAGTTACCCCTTGGATCTCATTGGTTGCCGACTTTAAGATTTCATGATGCATCTTCCCCTGATCTAGGGACTTTATCACTTTAGACAATGGTTCTATATCATTATTTTCATCAATTACTTGACGTGTGTAAGTATACGATGTTGAAGTAGCATTTTCAGATATGCCAGGGAAGAATACTCTCATGCCTCCCTGACCGAAGTTAATATTTACTTTTTCTCCAGATTTTGAGTTATAGATCATCTTTTCGTTGATAAACACCAGATTCTTTACCAACGCTTCTTTAAAGCTCTCACACGAGTATCTGTTGTGCTCCAAAGAGTCACACCAGATGCATCTTTTGATTTCAGGAGCTTTTGGGTTTTTAGGTGTTGGTGCTTGTAAAGATTGAGATTCAATCATTTGTTTCATACTGTGGATCGTAAGATCACGAAATTTCTCAAACATATCCTCCATTGTATTAGTAGGCACAACATCCTTTGGTGCTAGTGGGTTTGTTTGAGGGTTCTGTATAGGTTGTTGAACAGTCTGGGCTTGTTCTTCCTGCACATCGTCATGCCGCTCTGCATAAACTTAGACAAAGTCCTTTGCTTTTCAACGTATCCTCTAACAGCTTCGTCCACATTATCCCAGTCTTCGATAAGACCAGACTCAGTTCCGACATGTTGCAATTGTGGGAAAAGTTCTTCTAGCGCCTTTGCATCTATAGCCCGAAGAAACAAGGATACCTTTTCTTGAGCTATAGCCCTCCTATCATATTTAGATAAATCTGCAAATTGTTGATCAAATTCCCTTTTTATATCTAAAATGGATTGGTCTTTAGGTTTATGTATCCACTTTAGGAATGTGGACCTAGTCACTTTATCATTATCATCAATCGCAAACATCCTTGTGAGTATTGTCTTGTATTGTGACCATCTTGTTTGCCCCTCTACAATTAGTCGAGGTTCGTCCACAACTAGTCGGTCATGCAGATGCAATTTTGAAACGTATACGAAATTATCTATAAGTTCTTGGTCACTTAATGGCATAAAGCCCATGCCAAGATATCTTGCCTCTAATTCATACTCTTTACAGAAGCGAGTAACATTTTTGCCATTAAAATACCCGCTTCTTTTGATCACTCGCTCATTGAATGCCTCGATGGCACTCTGCCTTTTTTCATCCTGTTGGAAGCGTAGGAGTTGGGTTATAACATCCATTGTACTGTCGCCCATAAATGATCAAGCACAATGAGCTCTCTCAACCGCACTACTAGCTAAACTGGAATCAGAATCTCTACACTCTCCTCCTTTCACGTCGGGTTCACCAAGTATGTCGCGGAGTTCATATAAAGGAGGGAGGTGAGGAAGCAATAAAAGTGAAACCTTTAGAACATCTCATGATCATATTTGAAGCAAAAGGGAATACATTTATTTAGATGTATCAAAAGTGCATTGGGTCATTCGACTAGTTGGAGCAAAAGGTTTTATGAGGTAATTGGTTGTTACATAAGAAAGCCTCAAGAAGCTTTGAGCATCTTGTACGCAGCTTGGGGTACATGTGAGGTACACTCAAGACTCGCATGAATAACATTCAAGCGGCTTCCCATTTTTTCTACAAATGGGTTTTGGTAAATTTCAGGGAAGCTGATAAACTTTCCAAACTTTCCATTACATTCACTGAAGTGGGTGTGTTTATATATTATGCATTATACAAGTACTTGAAGCAATACGCAGTACAAAATATAACACATACAATCTTGATTTCAACCGCTTTTAACTTTGAATGCTTCTCCAATACGTTATTCGTGCACAAAGGTTAGCACATGCAAACATGCTCAACTTTTCGTAAGCTTTAGCGAACATTGAAAACTGAGGATATATAACAAACGTGAATCTATCCAAAGCAACATGCAGCTAAGATGGTTGTGTCCAATTACGAATGAAATTTGGGAAATAAACAAAGCATTTGCACGCAACACATGCAATATCATCTAGAGATTTCACATTTTTCTTTTTCTTCTAATGAGCAATGATTTGGTTTACAAGCAGGAAACTTTCTGTTCGACATATAATAGTAACCATGCTTAAATCCTAATAAGAATTCCCATGATAACTGTTTATATTGGATAAGGTTCCAGTTTTTGAGTCGCTAATTTTCCATCCAGCTTCGATTGCATTACGCATTATTCTTGATAGTGAGCTCTGGGAATATACCTAAATGGCATAGCCAAGCATGAAGCAAACTGCTAATATATTGCATAAAACGAACATCAATGTTCTTTATAGATCTGGTTCAAAAACTTCCCAAATATTACCCGAATTAATTTGTGTGACCAGTGTACCCATACATCTCCCATTTTTCACATTTGACAATCCACATGTAAGTCTAGGATGAGTACTGTTGCTCACACGCTAAATCTCTCACAAATACTTATGATGCATTTTTAATGCTTCAACTCACACATAAGCAGCTAGTAGAATGTGTGAAGCGAAATCTCATCCATACTGTAAAATGCCACAACTCTGGCCACTACTCAATAAAGGGTGATCCAAACTAATACAATCGAAAGTATTGCAGTCGTTGTGATACATCTCAAGATAATGTACACATTTCATCTGACAAACAATTCCTAATTGCATAGCCTGCAAACCTTCCCAGATCGTTCTTGAATCCGAATATAACAAAGAGGAAAGCAACAAACGCGCCAGTTTTACATTATGAATCATCTTTGATATTAAGACAACAAATCATTCTAAGAACATTGAAACCAAGCATCAGACTTCTTTCGATGCTAAACAACCACTGTTGGTCACATACTTATTCAGAGAACAACTCTAAAGAAAAGCGGATACGCTTATAGAAGAAAATCGCAAAGAAGAAGAAGAAACAAACTTTAATTGTACTGGGAGCACAACGTGCAGCTTAGTACATCGTAATTGGGCGTCACATTGGATCCTCCTCTGCTACGCCCATTACACGAAAATGCAATAAGACTATGGTCCTCCCCATCTTTCTCCTTGTCGCAGTAGCTCGATCACTTTAGAAGTATAAGATATGAAATGGTATAGGTGCTTTTTAAAACCAGACTCATAAACAGCATTGGCCTCTCCACGTTTCAGATAAAGTGACACACCTCCGAATAGGTAATAAGCAACTGGATTCATAATGAAGAGAAACTGAGCTACGATGCAGTCCTTGCACCATTAGAGTTACTTATGAAGCAAAAGTAGTATTCTCGACATAGTCCTCCCGTAGGTATCTGCCGTTTGAATCAACAGTAAAGATAGAAGATTCCAACAAGAGTAGCGCTGTAAGCATTGTACCGTGAGGTGGGATTGGTAAGCAATATCGAAGACGCCTCTCGAAAAATACATGCGAGATCATAAAAAACAGCTTCTGTCTTCAAGCGCGTCGTCTCCAGCTGCTGTCCCCTGAGAAGGCTCTGCTTTTTCCCATGGGGACAAAATTTAAGACTGTTTCTGTCGGACGAATATAGCCCTTAACAAAGTCCTGAAGTAGACATTAGAACGTGATTTCGATCTGCTGCTTTAGATATGCAGAACGCATGTTTGCGGCATTAATCTTTTCTTTTTCTGCTTGGTAATTAGAGAACTAAAAGGACAATTCTCTTTTCGAAAAAAAAACCCCGAGTATCACTCAACAGCGCCCTGCTAAAAAAAAAAATTCCCTCCGATTTTTCTCGCTTCTTTGGACATGTCGCCAGCATAGAAGTGGAGTTGTTGGCCGTAACTGAAAAGCAGGCCTGCTTCGAGTCTCTTCCTCCCTCTGTTCATGTGTTTTTCCCGATCCTTGAACCATCCTTCCGTTTTCTTTCCTTTTCTATTACAAAATCTAAGCTAAAAACTCCACGTAGCGCTACCCATTTCTTATTACAAACCCTCTTTTTCTTTAATACATTCTATTGCTTTCAAAAATAAATCTGAAAGTCACGAATACATACAGATGTTTTTGTACCCATAAACTTCACCATACTCATTGACTTTCATATATATATATATATATATATATATATATATATATATATATATAAATGTACAGACATTGGCATGGTTCATGCACATTAACACGTATACATATTTCTCATGCACATGTGAATAAACATAGTGCCGACGTGCATATAAAGAAGCACATACACAATTGAATTTCCGTTCTCACCAACATTTCGTGTGGGAAATATGTACAAGTGATATAAGGAAACATTAAATGTTTTGTCATCGGTCACGCGCAAACCCAAGCAAACCATGCAAATGATTAACACATAATCAACGAGTCAATTAAAAGATACAAATCACCATTCCATTTTCATACTAAACACATTTTGGTAGAGTTGAATCTCGCTCATCAAACCAACTTCCAGTTAGTTTGTAGGGTTGATCTTCAGTTCTCGACCACAACGTGAGGACTAGTATGAAGACCGTGAGCAAGTGAAGGCACAAGTGCATGAGTGAAAGCACACAAAGATGCACACACATACACACACACACGCAGAAGGTAAGATCAAATGGAGGAACAATGGAAGGACTTTGATTACGTAAGAGTTCTCTTACAAAAGCTCTATTCTCTAACAAGCTAACCTTAAAATTGAGCTCTCTAGCTCTTTTTATAGCTTTTTGACTAGTTTTGACCCTGTCCAGATTTAGTGTCCAGCCTAGTTAAAAATTAGGTTCCATGGCTTATTTGAGGGCTCAAACAAAGTCTAAAAATTATGAAAATTGGTAAGATGATACTTCTAATACTCCTCAAGCTCCAGGACTCCTCGGCTTGAACATAATGGAGTTGCAAAAATGGAAAATGGTATCTGCAATGGTTTTTAGTGATGAAAATCACTATTTTTGTAGGGATTTCTTCTGAAAATTTGACATACACTTCTTGGAGCTCCCTACTTGCTCCTCTTCTTATGTGTCCACTTCTTTGAAGCATTCCTTTGCCTTGTGCTTGGCCTTGAGTTCCAATAGTCAAGTTGATATGTATGCCAACCAAAATGTGCTGCTAAAGCAAGTATTGACCTAATAACAGTCATCCTAGACGTAGGAGCAAACGTCTCATCATAATCAACACCTTTTTGTTGTGCATATCCTTTGACAACCAATCTTGCTTTGTACCTGTCAATAGTACCATCTGCTTTCCTTTTAATTTTGAAGATCCATTTTACACCTATAGCTTTCTTTCCCTCTGGTAACTCACATAGCTGCCAAGTTTGATTCTTATGAATAGAATCAATCTCTTCTTGCATAGCTTTTCTCCAAATAGGAATGTTAAGTGCATCTTTAACACATGTAGGTTCATCTTCTACTTTTGTAAATGCCAAAATATCATGAATCTCAAAGTCTTCAGCAAAACTTACATGATCTTTTTGTTGTTGTTGTCTAGTTTGACTCCTTGTTCTTCTTGTAAAAGTTTTTATACCACTATCTTTCCAGGTCTGATATAACCATGTAGGTGTATCATTAAATAGTGGTGAAACTCTTTCTAATCCTTCAGTTTCCACAGGTTCTAGAACTTGTCCTTCTGAGATACTAGGACTTTTTAGAACTCTAGTACTTTCTTCCATTTCTGGAACCAAAGTCTCATGTGGAACTGACTTTGTAGAAGGTTGTGAATTCCTCTTTCTTCAACTCTTTCTTGAATCGTAGGAATTTTAACTCCGTCCTGACATGGTTGGACATGTAAATCCAAATTCCTTCTAAAAAATCATTGTTCACTAATGAACTCTGGAATTTTTGCTTCTTTATTATAAACCTTATTTTCAGCAATATAAGCATTGCATGAAAGAATAACTTCACCTCTCTCTGGAACATAAAACCTGTATCCTTTGCTCTCAATAGGATATCCAATAAAAACAGCTTTCTTTGCCTTTACATCTAGTTTGCCTTGGTCCTTTTTCTCAACATGTACATAAGAAAGTGATCCAAACACTCTGATGTTATACTTTATGGAGTATTTGGAATGAAGGTTTAATGCCTTGAGGATTTTAATGTGTTTTGTGGTTTGATTTAGCAGGTGGAGATCCACGAGGGTCTGAACAAATGTGAACGAGTGTGAACACACATGGATTTATTCAAATACTTTTGGAGATATTTAGAAGAGTATTTTTAGAGAATAAGTTATTTTTATAAGATAGTTATTTTTAGCTATTTTTGTAAATAAAGCAAAAGCATGCTATTTTTAATGTGGCCCTCATGTATCTTCAATTCAGGACATAATATGAATTACCTATAAATACGCAGACTCTCATAGAGTTGTCCATGAGAGCATGTGGGGGGAGATTGGACCCTATCTTGTGTTGTCTCTTTTCTCTCTCTTGTCTCTTGTTTATTTTCTGCGTATGTGCTCTGCGGGACATGATCGTCAACAGTAGTATCAGAGCTTGGTGTTCGCAGAGTTGATTTTCAAATTTTCGGCATATTATCCTCGTCTTGATGACATTTTGCATTTTTCTTGGCCATGGTGTCATCGTCTTCCTTATCATCGTCATTCTGCCACAATCATCACATGAAGCACCTTCATCGCGATTCGGGAAGATGGCGGAGGCCTCTGCAGGACGACGAGAAGTTAACGCTTTCTGTGGGTGGGCTTCTCTGCCCGGGATTTCAGGCCCCTGCCCATGTGCCCTTCATAATAGGATTTCAGGCCCCTGCCCATGTGCCCTTCATAATAGGGTATGCGCAGACCCCGGCCCCAGGATTTTGTTTTGTTTTTCTGTTTGTATTATGACTCATGAGGGTCACGAAGAGCCCATCATCCGAATTTTTCGGGGTTATTCTTAAAGAGCTGCCTGCTATGCCACAGCAGTCTCCGCACTTGGTTTGGTTTGAAATTATTTGAGGATCAATCCAATATTTAATATATGGGTTCGCAAACAGAAAATGTGGGATAGTTCAGAGAGCTCAGCTCCTCCATCGCAGCCGCGTAAAGTTTTAGCCGCGGTGGACACACGTAAGATGAACCGAGAGTGGCGCCCGAATATGTAGTAATCTTCATTTGAACATGATATATAGGATATACTTTTGCGCCTTTCAGAGCCAAGAGGACTACTTTGACGATGCTAGGTCTCGGTATGTGGGATAAGACGGAGCCAAACGCTCCACTCTTTGAGAGGAGGTCCGCAGAAGAGGGCAATTCGCCTTTGTTCTTGATTCCATACCCAATTAAGGAGTTTATTGAAGAACGACGATGACTAAAGTTTATTGAAGAACGACGATTACTAAAGTTTATTGAAGGCATAGTTACCAAATTAGAAAATTTGCACTGTATAACTTCACTTATTTGGCCCTAACTTGGGCATATTACCATCAATTTTGGAGATTTCTCTTTCTCTCAACTATTTTATTCTTATCAACTAAGGTCAGTTGCTCGACAATTGGGGGGCATGTTATACTTTATGGAATATTTGGAATGAAGGTTTAATGCTTTGAGGATTTTAATGTGTTTTGTGTTTTGATTTAGCAGGTGGAGATCCATGAGGGTCTGAACAAGTGTGAACGAGTGTGAATGCACATGGATTTATTCAAATATTTTTGGAGATATTTAGAAGAGTATTTTTAGAGAATAAGTTATTTTTATAAGATAGTTATTTTTAGCTATTTTTGTAAATAAAGCAAAAGCACACTATTTTTAGTGTGGCCCTCATGTATCTTCAATTCAGGACATAATATGAATTACCTATAAATACGCATGCTCTCATAGAGTTGTCCATGAGAGCATGTGGGGAGAGATTGGACCCTATCTTGTGTCATCTCTTTTCTCTCTCTCTTGTCTCTTGTTTATTTTCTGCGTATGTGGTCTACGGGACACGATCGTCAACATCTGAAGTAACTCACATTAGGTTTTCTACCAAAATAAGCTTCATAAGGTGTAATTACCTTTAAAGCTTTTGTAGATGACCTGTTTCTCCTTGGCAAAAGGATCCTTAACTGTAAGAAATCCCCCCCCCTTCAGGCATCATCAAGTACTCCTTTTGATCAATAACAAGCTTAAACCCAAGTGGCCCCACACGAGGGCGATGAGAGGGTGATTAACCTTCTTTGTAATGACATCTAAGCTCTGTAAAAGCTTTCCTTGCTTTGTGGGATTTGGGGGGTCCCGTGGGCACTAGTCCCCTTCTCTTGTACTTTTCTTTATTTAATTCAAGTCCGAGAGAGTAGGCTAATGCCGAACTTCCTATAAAAAATGTAATTAGCTATATGTACTGCATTAAACTAGAATTTTGGTGAAAGCTTTTTGGATGCCATCATGCTTCGCATCATCTCAACAAGTACTCTATTCTTTCTTTATGCAAAACCATTCTACTGAGGAGTATAAGCAATAGTAATGTGTTGAGTAATACCTTTCTCATCAAGAAATGTCAGGAACTCATTTGACAAGTACTCTCCACCTCTATTACTTCTGCGAATCAGGATAGTTTCTTGACTTCCATTTTCAACCATATCTACAAACTTCTTGAACATAGAAAAGACTTGTGACTTCAACTTAAGACCATAGATCCATGAGTATCTTGTAAAATCATCAACGAATAGAACAAAATACCTGAAACCCTGAATAGAGTCTACTCTCATAAGTCCATTCACATCTCAATGAATAATCTACAATTTCCTGGAAGCTATAATATGACCATGTTTCTTGAAAGGTAGTTTATGCATCTTACCTTTAAGACAACTTTCACATATATCTAAATCATCTGGTAGCTCGAATGAGGGTAAACTCTCAATCATACCTCTCTCTTTGATACTCTTGAGAGCTCCAAAACTAATATGTCCAAATCTTTCATGCCATAACTTCATATCTTCCACCAGTGATGAAGATTTGACTGCATATGCATGACTGATTTTGACAAAACAAAAATCCCTCCTCTATGCTCACCTTGCAAAATACACTTGTCTTCTTTGTGTGATAAGATTTTACAAAGATCTCTCTCAAATACAACTTCAAAACCATCACCTAAAAAAGCAGATACAGATAACAGATTCTTATTCATTTTAGGTACATATAGAACATCTGAAATCTGAAAATTACCACCTTCTCTTGACTTTAGGGTTACTGTACCTATTCCCACAACATCCAAATCCTTGCCGTCTGTAATAGTAACTCTTCTACCTATAGAATAGGAAAGGGAAGAAAACACATCTCTGCAACCTGTCCTATGCTTTGTAGCACCTGAGTCAAATATCCAAGGACTTGCTGAAAAAACTTGTAAAGCTGTCGGATCAAAAGCTACTTCCTCAATGGTGATACATGCATAAGAATCACCTTGAGATTTCCCTTTTTTATCATCTTCTACAACATCACCTGATGCCTTTTTCTTTTCTATTGCAATCCTTTTATAACAAGTTGACATAATATGTCAAGGTTTCTTGCAGTAATAACATATTACTTCCTTCTTCTGAGAAGACTTCTCTTTAGATGTAGTAGAAAGAGAATCTGAAGTAGAAGGTGAAAGGGACTTACTTTCCATCTTGGATTGTTTTTCCTTCTTCTCCTTCTTCTTCTTTTTACCCTTTGATGAAGATAAAAGTGCTTCTTCATTCTCTTCCATTCCCCTCAACTGATCTTCATCTTGAAGTAACAAGAATTCTAACTCTTTAAATGTTACCTCTCTATCTCTTGTGGTAAGGGTAAGAGTGGTTATGAAAGACCGATATGAAATAGGAAGTGAATTAATCATAGTATTTACCATTTCTTCATCTGATATTTCAACTCCTACATTTATAAGTTGATCTCTCAAGTCAACGAGTCTTGTAATGTGGGTTTGAATTGAGTCACTAGCCTTCATCCTTATATTTTCTAGTTATCTCCTCAAGTGTGCTTTCCTAGTAGGATTTCTGCTCTAAAAAAGATTCTCAAGCTTCAACAAAGCATGTCTAGAACTTTTGCAAGATCTGATCTATGGTAGAATATGCTTTTTGACACTCATTGCTATGTATGAGAGTGCTAAAGCATCTCTAGCATCCCATCTTTCCCGATCTTGAGAAGGAGGAACTATAGGTAAAGATCTACCTGTGACTCTGGATGTAGAAGTGGTTACCTCTTCTTCAATTGGTTCTCTGATAGTAACTCCAGTACCTCTTGAAGCTGTTGTAGCCCCTTCTTCACCTTCTCATCTTGGTCTTGTTAAGGATCCATTGATGATACTCCATAAATCCTTTGTCACTAACAAATTCATCATCATGAAACTCCACATGGGATAATTAGAAGATCCATCCAACTTGTCCTCAATCTCAATTCTAGTCTCACTCATCTTAACTAAGTTTGTATGTCAATTATGCTGTGATACCAAGTGTTGGAATTTGGGGCCCCAGGATTGTTCCAATACTAAAACCTTTTGAGCATACACACTTAATTAATTAAGATGATAAGTGAGAGATAGAAAGAAAGAAATCTTGAGACAAGGATAGGGAACATAAGCTTGATGCTTACTCACTAAAAAATAGATGTCCAAATTACAACATGGAAGTATTACTCAACCATATGATGTGGTGCACTCACTAATGGAAGAATACGAAGAAGATGATGATACAAAATTCAGATTATGCTATTATAATCTGAGTGTATGTGAAGTGAATGAGAAACGAAGCGAACCTAATTCTCACAAAATAGTGCAACAAATCTAAAAATCAGCAGGCCCTAATTCTGAAATTAGGGTACAAAAACCCTAAAAATAGAATATAAGGCTAACTTACAAAAGATAGCTACCTCCACCTTGTAGAAGACCTCCTGCTTCAAGAGAGTAGCCTCTCCTTCACCAAATCTTCACCTCCAAAGCTTCAGAACTCCAAGAGCTGGCTTGTGAATTATGTCCAAGAGTGTGTCTTATGCTCCTTATATAGTATTGCAGCCTCCTAATAAAGCTCCATCGTAGTTTCTACGAAAAAATCACTTTGCAAGTCATAAAAGCCTTCATCATAGAAAATAGCGATTGGTTTTTGCTTTTTCGCTTAAAATTAGTGATCGATTTTAATTTAGCTTTATTTTTAAATTGGATCGCTAAACTACTTGCTTTTGGAAAAATTTATCATATGACCTAGTTAATTTAAAGTCTAGACCTTATGAACTGCTTTTCCTCCATTTTGGGATAAATTAGGGTTTGTTTTATCTCCCTGTTCTGACCTCTGATAGAAAAAATGAAGCATACCTCTAGATAGCTCTCACCAATTTCTATCTATCTAGCCTAAAAAAGTTTTACCCAAACTGCACAAAAAATGCTAAGTCCAAAATTTAGAATTGTTGGAATGTTGACCATATGTACATTGACTTCCAACAAAGGGTGCTAGCTACCTTCACATTCTCCAAGTGAATTTCTTCAATATGTCCTGGACATACTTCCTTTGAGTAATGTAAATTCCAAAATTTGTGTAGACCAATTCAAGTCCAAGAAAATACTTTAGAAACCCTAGGTCAGTGATTTTGAACTCTTGCATCATTTGGTTCTTGATTTGTTTGATGCCATTGGCATCACTACCTATCAAGATGATGTCATCAACATACACACGTAAATATATCAATTCTAAGTTGCTCCTCTTGACAAATAGAGAAGAATCTGCCTTGCTCATTATGAATCCTTGATCTTGAAGATAGGGAGTTAACCTATGATTCCATGCCAGAGGTGCCTGCTTCAAACCATAAAGAGCTTTGTTTAATCTGCACACGTAATTTACCTTGCTTGGGTCTTCATAGCCAGGAGGTTGAGCCATGTAAACCTCCTCTGAAATCTAGCCATTGAGAAAATCATTTTCACATCCAATTGATACATATTCCAATTCCTTGATGCAACCACACTTACCAATACTCTGATGGTTGGCATTTTATCCATAGGTGAAAAAGTCTCTTCATAATCAACTCCTTGGGTTTGTGCAAAATGCTTTTCCACAAGTCTAGCTTTATAACTGTTTATGGATCCATGTGAGTTTCCCTTGATTTTCTAGATCCTATAGAACCAATTACCTTCATTGATGCCTTCTTGGGTACTAGCTCCCAAGTATCATTCTCTTGGAGTGCTTCTATTTCTTCATCCATAGCTTCCTTCCATTCTACCTTTGTCTTTGCCTCTTCATATGATGAAGGCTCTTCAAGTGATAAATCCTTAGCAAGATAAATGGAATGATTAGTTACTAATGAAGTATCATACCCATATCTGATTGGCTTCTTCCTCTCCCTTTGTGATCTCCTTAGAGCTTCTCATTTGAGATGTCTGATTTGGGGCATTTGCATTACTATTTGGGCATTCAATTTATGCAAGTTGATGGTGGAATGGCTTTCTGTCAAACGAAATATATTGACACATTATTGCAGCATTTTGGCCTTGAAAACTGACAACCTATTGCAACTCCTATGGAAACAGGTTTATGAGTGAGCCTTCATGATGATGGAGATGCATTAGATGCTGTTCTCTATCAACAGGTTGTTGGATGCTTGATTTACTAATGCATTACTCGACCAGATATTCAATTTGTTGTCTCATAGATGAGCTGGTTTATGCATTGCCCAGGAGTCAAGCATTGGCAAGCGATTAAGTGCATCTTTTGCTACTTGAGAGGTACTCGACTAGTTGGGTTGTTTTATCCCAAGGGGGGATCGCTACCGCCAGATTTGCATGCTTTTTGTGACTCTGATTGGGCTGGTTGCTATGACACTCGTGTGTCCACTAGTGGTTTTTGCTTCATGCTTGGTAGCTCATGCATATCTTGGTTGAGCAAGAAGCAGCCTACCGTGGCCACTTCCAGTTGTGAGGTTGAGTATAGGGCAACTTTCATAGCAACTGTTGAGTATGTGTAGCTTAGATCCCTTATGATTGATTTGGGTGTTGGTCAGTCTTCTACCACCACCATCTTCACTGATAGTCAGAGTGCATTGGAAGTTGCGAGGAACCCTATGTTCCATGATCGCACTAATCACATTGAGGTGCATTATCGTTATGTCAGGGAGAGGTTCTCTACTAGGGAGATCAACTTCGCATATGTGCCCATGCAAGAGAACATTGCAGGCCATTTCACGAAGGCTCTCCCTAAGGAGAAGTTTGAAGCTTTCCGCAAAGCTTTGGGCTTACTTCCTTTTGTGGAGTGATTTCCACATAGCTTGGTACTTCCTTATACATGAGTGCCAGCTCGTTGTTCACCGCATCACTCCTAGGGGGGATTTGTTGCTATATTTAGGTAGTGATGTGTGTGAACACACTACGATCGTCGGGGCACTTTTTTCCCTCTTTAGGAGATTTTTTCCCCCCGACTTATATATATGCCTATTGCCCTAATGTGCTACTTATCTTTGTACATTCTAGTGGTAATACATTTAGTATTGTGTGTTGAGCTCCACGCTTCTTCTTCTTCCTTCTGCTGTTCATGTGCTTCCGCAGATGTCTAACTCCAACACAAAGATATTAGTATCATTGGCAAAAAACCTCATGATCATCTGATCTTGATTGAGAGGTGGATTGAGGCCCTGAATACGTCCTAAGTGAGCTTGATGGTTAACAGGGTAGCTGAGACCACCATCCATGTTGAGAAAGAGAAGAGGGGACAATAGGTACCCTTGTGTATCTTGGTACAATTAGCAACCCTAACCTCTTGGCTAATTATTCTGGACTACACATCATTCCATTTCTTCACAAGAAAGAACTACATGTGAACCTATGGTAGTCTTTTTTTTGGCATAGTTACTTTGGATAAATGTAAAAGCAAAAGAAATAAGGAACCTCATGAAGTTCGGGAGATAAAACCATGACTCACGTACTAGGAAGAATCAATTCAAATCATTGCTAAAGTTTAGGATCACTTTTAGGTGAGCGAGAATTCAAATTCAAAATGAGAACATGTGTATAAATACACACATTTTTATTCACGTGATATGTAAGTCATTGTGAGGGACATTGAGTTAGATAAGTGAGCACACATTGAGCTCACTTCATGTATGAGAAGTCCATTACACTTCCTTTGTATCATATGTTCATTAGCATATACATGTTGATACATTTCTTCAAGTATATCTGTCTACTATTCTCTAATGCATCATCATCATTATAGTGATTTTGTGGAATCAACTTCTACGTATACTCACTCATTTTCCATGCTTAAACTTGGCTTAGTTAGATGGAAGTGTCCAATACTTTCATATCAATGTTCATCAGAATTGGTTCAGGTGATATCGAGATATGAATCATAGAAGGTGACTGTGTCTGCACATTTTCTAGATCATGAAATGTCGAGATGACCCCTATGACTTGTTACAATCACTTCTCAGTGTATGGTGTGGGTAAATTGATGAAATAAATTGCTTTAGTTAGCTACATATTCCAATTAGATTTGTGCAAAAGCTCTATGGTCAATTCATATAAGGTTGTGAGCTCTTAGCAAATTACTGAGCAGTTCTATTCCTAAAATAGAAGGTTTCTTCAAATTTTGAGTACATGCAAGTTATCAGTTTTGATGTAAGATTTTGGGAATGATGCTCCAAAGCACTTAGGAGTTACAAATGCATTATTGTGAAGCTAAATAAGTGCATTAAGGATCCCTATAGTTAACTTGGCAGTTGTAGAGTAGGTTTTGTGTAACACGAGCTCATCTCTGGAACATACCTATCTGTCTTCTCACAGTGGTATCAAAGCAACAACAAATCAACATGGGAGATGGATTTCCTTCATCAATAGACAAATTGGATTGACGTAACTACTCATCTTGGTCACTTAGAATGGAAGCTTGCCTTCAAGGGAGAAACCTCTATGGTTACATATCTGGAGATGAGATGATGCCAATCCTCATAAGCAAAGGACAACCTACTCAAGAAGAACAAGAGAGATTAACCAGATGGTGTTCAAAGGATGCTCTAGCAAGGTCATATATTCTTAACTGAATCTTTGATTTTTTATTTCCACACATAAAGAGTTGCAAGACTTCATAAGAGACTTGGAATGCTCTTGAAGCATTCTTCTCACTAAGTACCAAAGCAAGGAAGAATCAACTATGGATGGAGTTCACCACACTCAAGAAGATGCCCAAGCAAAGTGTCACTGATGTTTTCACCAAAATGGACATAGCATATCAATTTGGGAGCATCAGAGAGATCATTGATGAAGAGCAGATAGTAAGGAAAGTGATCAATGAAATAAAGGCAGATGAAAAATGGGAAGCTTTCACCACAACCACGGACCTATACATGGAGATGCAGGTTCTTGATTTCAACACCCTCATGGGACAATTGTTTGCACATGAGGTAGAGCTTATGAAGAATGGAGACATCTCAAAAGGTAATCACCTCTCTATATAGATAAAAATAGGAATATATATAGCAAAGGCAAAGGTAAAAATTCTAATGATGAGGGCATCACCTCTCAAGCAAACTTTGTAGGTAGAGGAAGAGGCTCAAGAGGAAGAGGTAGAGGAGGAAGACAAGGTACGGGGAGATCTGAAAGCTCCTCTTCATGTGCCATATGTGGCTTAATTAATCACATTACCAAGAATTGTTTCAGGAATCCAAGAAACCAAAGAGGAAGAGGTTACAATAGAGGAGGCTATAAAAGATGAAGAGGTAGATTCAACAACAAAAATGGTTTCAACAACAACTCATACAACAATAATACTTATTAAGGAGGATATAGAGGAAGTAGAGACTATAAAAATTATGCAGATGATCAAAATCAAGAGGATTCATTACTTTTGATGAATATGACTATGATGTAAGATAAAGCTGATGAACATGTATTATATATAGACTTAGATTGCTCAAATAATGTAGCATGGAATGTAGCTCTACTCTCAAACTTCTAGGATCCAAGGGATAGACATGAAGTCCAAACAGGAGAAGACACAAGGCATCTAGTGGAGAGGATATGCAATGTGAGGACTTTAGATGGCAATATGAACCTATTGAGCAAGGTATTGTATGTGCCAACTATTACCAAAAATCTCACAAGTGTAGGTCAGATTGCTGAGAAAGGATTGTAGGTGAGATTAACAAAGAATGGAGCATTTGTTGAGGATCCACATCAGGGATTCAAGAGGATAGAAAATGGATAAAAGTCAAGTAGACTATTTACTTTTGAGCTCCAAGATACTAGGAACATTGCCTCGTTCAATTATGGTTGTCAAACCTTATCAGAACACGAAATTTGGCACAAGAGGTTAGCTCATATAGGTAAAAGGGCTTTGAAGAAAATCAATAGGGATCAACGTGTGCTTGGTCTACCAAACATATCCAAACAACATATGATATAAAAATATAGTGCTTCTCAATTTGGCAAGTCTCATAAACAAGAATTCACAAAGAAGGGATACATTCATGGAGGTCTATTGGAGCTAATCTATACAGATGTATGGGTACCAAGCAAGGAGCCTTCAATATCTAGATCTAGGTATTATTTGTCATTCATTGATGATTTTAGTAGATGGAAAATACTATACTTTATGAAGCATAAAGATGAAGTGTTCTCTTGTTTCAATAAATATCTAGCACTTGTAGAAAATCAAACAGGTAAGACTTTGGAGACTAAGGTCAAATGGATGAGAAGAATATTTCTCCCATGACTTTGATTCTACTCTAGAGCAAAATGGAATGGTAGAGAGAAGAAATAGAACCATAGTGGGGGCTGCAAGATCAATGCTAAATGAGGAGAAGTTTCCCAATTACTTATGGATAGAGGGTATATCTAGAATCACCTATTTGATCAACAGACTCCCATCAGAAGCATTAGATGGGATGATACCTTATGAAGCATGGAATGGAAGAAGAACTACCCTTGATCATTGCAGGATCTTTGGGTGCATAGCATATGCACACATAACTTTAGAAATCAGAGGCAAATTAGATCAAAAGGCAGAGAAATGCATATTCATTGGTGATGACCTTAATCAAAAAGCTTATAGGCTATATAGTCCAAGCATTAAAGGTTTCATTGTAAGTAGAAATGTTGTGTTTGATGAAAACAAATCTTGGTTTGAAGATGATTGTAGAAAAATCAAACTTCCCTATGACCTAGAGGAAAACTTTCCAACATTTTCAAATAGGAATGAGCTTAAACATTAAGAATCAAGTGATTTTGATGATGATCAAAAGACTCCATGAAGGAAAATCAATTCTTGGAGCTCCAAAGCTAAAAAAAAAGTGCAAGAGATGAGAGATGTGGTAGAATCAACTCAAAAAACTATAAGAAGGTCTACTCGAGAGAAAAGGAAGCCAGAAAAGTATGGCTATGATACTTCTTTGGTCACTAAGCATTCTATTTACATAGCACAGGATACAAGCTCAGAAGAATCATATACATTTAAAACAGCCAAGAAGAAGCTATAATGGAGAGATGCCATGAAAGAAGAAATAGAAGCTCTACAAGAAAATCAAACTTGGGGATCGGTTCCTAAGAAACCATCTATTAAGGTCATTGGCTCAAGGTGGATTTACAAGGTAAAGAAGAATTCTCATCGCTCAATTAAGAGGTACAAACCAAGGCTTGTAGCCAAGGGTTTTGCACAAACCCAAGGCATTGACTATGAAGAGACATTCTCACCACAGTTAGAGTACTTATGAGTGTAGCATCTTCCAAGAATTGAATATCTATCAAATGGATGTTAAAAGTGCTTTTCTAAATGGTTGGATTTCAAGGAGGTGTATATGGCTCAACCTCTTGACTTTGAAGATCAATCATATCTAGAATATGTATGCAGGTTAAGGAAAGCATTGTATGGCTTGAAGCAAGCTTCTATATCTTGGAATCATAGACTTGTCACTTACTTCCAGGATAAAGGCTTTATGGTAAGCAAGGGAGATCCTTCCCTCTTCATCAAGAGAAACCACTAAGAGTTCATATACCTCTATGTATATGTGGATGATATAATCATTACAAGAAGTGATGGAGATGGAATCAGAAGGATCAAGGATCAAATGAAGGGAGAGTTCAAGATCTATAATCTTGGCCTACTCACATACTTCCTAGGTTTGGAAGTGGTATACATAGAGAAAAGTATGTTCCTCACTCAAAGAAAGTACATTGGAGATATGCTCACTAAGTTCAAGATAGAAAATACAAAGGTTGTAGATACACCCATGGAGGTAAATAAAAAATTAAGTGCTCATGATGGAGAAATCATTAAGGATGTAATTAGCTATCCAAGCTTAGTTGGAAGCTTGAAGTATGCTACTCCAACTAGAATAGATATATGCTTTGGACTTAGTGTGCTGAGTCAGTTCATGCACATTCCAAGGAAGTCTCACATGGAAGCAACCAAGAGAATTCTAAAGTATTTCAAGGTCACAATCACTGAAGGGTTGTACTACCCTTACACATCTGATATAGATGTTAAACTCTATTTTGATGCAGATTGGCCATGCTCTAAAGATGATAGAGAAGCACATCAAGGTACCTTACATTTGGAGGTACTAACTTGATCTCATGGTCTTCCAAGAAGCAACCTAGAATTGCTCTTTCATCAACAGAGGCTGAATACAGAGGACTTGCAAATGAAACACAAGAAGCTATGTCGATTAGAACCCTATACTTAGATTTAATGTTGAATACTTCGACTCCACATATATTTGGAGACAATATTAGCTCATTACATCTTGCTACTAACCCTATCTATCATGCCAAGATGAAACATATAGAATTCACTATCATTATGTTAGGGAAAAGATCACGAGTAAGGAGATACAACTTTCATATGTATCTACACATCAATAATGTGCAGATATGATGACAAATGCATTGGATGGAAGCAATTTGGATATGTTCAAATCAATGGTTGGATTAGAGGAAATCATGAAGGATTGCACTAAATCATCTTAGGCTTGAGGGGGATCTATTGGTACAGTTAGAAAGCATTAGTTCTTCGCTAACTATTTATGACTACACATCATTTCATTTCTTCACAAGAAATGACTACATGTGAATCTATGCTAGTCCTTTTTTGGCATAATAACTTTGGATAAATGTAAAGGCAAAAGAAATAAGGAATCTCCTGAAGTTAGGGAGCTGAACCTAGGGCTCATGTAGTAGGATGAATCGATTCAAATCACCCCTAAAGTGTAGGATCACTTTTAGGTGAGGGAAATTTCAAATTCAAAATGAGAATGTGTGTATGAATACACACATTTTTAGTCATGGGATATGTGAGTCATTCTGAGAGACATTGAGCTACATGAGTGAGCACACATTGAGCTCACATCATATATGAGTAGTCCATTACACCTCCCTTGTATCATATGTTCAATATCATATAGATTTTGATACATTTCTTCAAGTGTATCTCTGTCTACTATTCTTTGCTACATCTTCATCATTATAGTGACTTTGTGGAATTGATGTCTTTGCATATACTCATGCATCTACCATGCTTTAACTTGTCTTAGTTAGATGGAAGTGTCTACTACTTGTATATCATTTTGCATCATATTTGGTTCATGGGATCTTGAGATATGAATCATAGAAGGTGACTGTGAGTGCACATCCTCTAGATCCTGAAATGCTAGGATGACACCCCTAACTTGTTACAATCATTTCTCAGTTTATGTTTTGGATGAATTGATAAGATAACTTGCTTTGGTTAGATACACACTCCACTTAGATGTGTGCAAAAGCTCTCTGATAAATTCATTCTAGGTTATGAGCTCTTAGCAAATTACTAAGCACGTCTATTCCGAAAATAGAAGGCATCTTCACATTTTAGCACATGCAAGTTACCTATTTTGATGCAAAGTTTTGGGAATGATGATCCAAAGAATTTAGTGGTTCCAAATACATTATTGTAAAGCTAAAGGAGCCTATTAAGGATCCCTAGAGTAAACTGGGCAGGTGTAGAGTAGGTTTGTGCAACACCAACTCATCTGTGGAACATACCTATCCATCTTCTCACAGTTTGATAGAACATTTTAATCTAATTGCTTGAGAGAGTTGACCATTGATGTTTATCTGAGTAGTTGCATTTTGTAGCAAATTTGAGATCATCTTAACGAATTTTTGGTCATAGCCCATGTCTTTCAACAATTGAAGAATGAAGCCCCACTCGAGTCTTTCATAAGCTTTGATGAAGTCAATGTCAAGGAAGAGGACATCTTGCACTGATTCCTAAACAAAATCACTACAACATATCAGACGGACACCGAGGCTTCTACCGAGGAAAATGAACGAGCATGATTTTGCCCCAACGTCGGTGTAAGGGTCAGTGTAGGCATAAGAAATAAAGCATCGGTATAAGCGTCAGTATATGCTTCGGTATATGCTTTGGTATAAGAATCAGTATAAGCATCGGTATAAGTGATGGTATAAGCCATGGTATGCCCCTAGGCAAAATAGTCGGTATAAGCATCGGTATGTGCCTAGAGATACTGATGCTTACACCGTCGCCTATACCGATGACCATATCTGCAAATTCTTTTTTTTTGGGTAGAGTGTGTTGTCTCTTGCTACAGCAACATTCCCGTGCTATTGTGTAGCAAAAGAAAATACATTCCGCCCAAGAAAGACCCGATTACATGTTACATTTATGACAAGCACCAAAACCATGATTTGATAAAGGAAAACATATTGTCAAATACAAAAGACATGAGCGAAATGAATCATGAACCATGTACAAAGAAATGAGACACATTGACATGATATTTATAAACAACAACTAGAACACATGTATATGTGTGTATGCCTATGTATATACATGTGAATATGTATATGTATTATGTGTGTATATTTGTATATGTGTAAATATTTGTATGCATGTGTAAAAAACCTAAAACCCTAATCCCAAAGACTTAGACCTAAAACATGTGTATGTGTGTATTCTTGTGTATATACATGTATATGTGAATATATATATGTGTATGTGTGTGTATGCATATGTGCATCTATGTAAAAACCCTAACACCCTAATCCTGAAGACCTAGACCTAAAACATGTATATGTGTGTATGCATGTGTATATATATGTGTATGTGTATATATATGTGTATGTGTATATATATTATGTGTTTATACGGGTATATGTGTGTATGTATGTGTGTATATATGTAAAAGCCAAAAACCCTAATCCTAAAACCCTATAATAGGCCTCTTTTCTAGTGAAATAATTCATTTTGAAGTTTCTGAATTTCATTGTGGGGATAATGCTTAGAATGAATAATAAGGTCATTTTATGCATGTAGGAAAAATTTTGGGTTGACAAGTTTCATATTCTCTCTCTAGACCTTATTGGCATCATGTTTTCTAGTGGAATTTTGAAGGTGAAGATGAAAGAATTAAGGAAAACTCTGTATGAGAGAAAGGTAGAGCAAGTATAAGAGAATAAAAGTGCCTGTGAAATTTTTGTGAATCATGTTTTAAGTACCTCGTTCAGGGTCCTACATTTAGTTCATAATAAGAAAATGCCTTGATTTTACTCTCTCTAGAATTTTGAAACTTGCAGGGCTCAAAAGTGGCATTTAGAGGTGGATTCAGACCTCGGAGGTCTCTAACACTATTGTGCAGATAAAAAAATTGAATATAAGTGTCTCTCACAAGTTTAAGCTAATTCCTCACCATTTTTGAGTTACAGGGCTTTGAAAAGTGCCGTTTTCCAACACTTAAAAAAAATGAGGGCTTATCTAATTCTATTCGAATCCGTGATTATGATGCTCACATGTCACCATGTCTAATTATGGATATTTTTGGATATCTTTTTTTGGTGTTTTCCTCCTATTTTTGACAAGTACGCTAAAGAAAGAAAGCACACTACAATCACATTGCTTTTTGCGAAAGTTTTTGAGAAAGTCAACTTTTTGTAAAGTTGGTGGATACACTTCTTTAGGAGGGCAGCGATCAAACTCTGATATAGGGAGACCTACGCATCAACACAGGGGATGTACAGAAATATGAGAATTACCTTGCGATTGAGAGTGAGAGTGAGAGTGTGATTGAGAGTGCGAGTGTGAATGCGATCATGATAGCTCGGGGGTGGTGGGGAGGTAGAGGCTTCGTCAAGAAGCTATTGTCCAAAGCTATTGCCCAAAGCTATTGTAACCATTGATTCACATCTATAATATCAGAATTCTTCCTTCTGTGCATCAGATTTGTTTCTACTCTTCCACATCAGATTTTCTCTTACCTTGTGCAATCTCTGTGTTCTTCTCTCCTATGTTATTTTTGAGTGATCAAAAGATTGTGATTGGGGATAGATTGTGATTGAGGAAATGCTACAAGTGGTATCAGAGTAGAATCAGTCCTCGAGAACGATGGAAGGTCTAACACAAAAGATTCATGAACAAGAGGAGCTTATTCAAAAGCTTCTTGGACAATTGCACAAAGAACAAGGCGGAAAGCAACCAGAAGGAGCAAAAAATTTGTTTGTGGAGCTGAATGATGAAGTAGACGAAGGTGCGGGAAAAAGACTTGGTTTGTGTTTTCATTGTCGGGAGCAAGGGCATCGGACATATGAGTGCCCGAATAAGGCAGTCTTTTGACCCGCACAATCAAAAGCGATAAACATCATCGAGGAGGGTACAATTATTGAGGAAGCAGATGATGGAGGTAAGTGCCCTGACTCTACTTTACATTACATGGTGGTTAGTTCTTTCCGAAAGGATTTTGTAATCACGATTCCGAGTATGATTTCTGTGCATAAAATCAGATTTTTGATCGATTCAAGAAGTACCCATTGTTTTCTATCTTTCAAATTGGCACAAAACCTACGGCTAGCCCTAAATATGCAGATAACCAGACCTGTACAGATGGCCAATGGACGATTATACTACACGAAAGGATATATTGAAAACCTTGAATTTACTCTTTCTGATAGGTGCTTTTTTGGAAGTTTCCATGTAATTGAGATGAAACAGAGTGATTCAATCATAGGCATGGATTGGTTAGTTAAAACTTCTACGACGATTGATTGTGAACAAAGAACGATCACTTTAAAGCTAGATGATGAATCTATTCATATTCTAGGCGATGCCATATGTAAACAACATGCATGAAGAAGATAATGAGGAAAGTGTTCCGAATTATGTAGAAAGTCTTTTGAAAGAATACACAGATGTATTTCCAAAAGAGTTGCCTGGTATACCTCCACCTAGGCAGATTGACCATGCCATTGACCTATATCTAGAGAGTGAACCATATTCTAGAGAACCTTTAGATTTAACATGGATGAATTAAAGGAGCTTAAGATTCAATTAGATGATCTTTTGAAGAAAGACTTGATAAGACCGAGTGTATCACCTTGGGGTGCACCTGTTTTATTTCAGAAGAAGAAAGATGGCTCTTATAGATTATGCATTGACTATAGGGGGTTGAATATAAGAACAATTAAGAATAAGTATCCACTCTTTCACATAGATGACTTATTAGGTCAATTAAGTGGAGTGAATGTATTCACTAAGATTGACTTATGATCTGGATATCACCAAATTAAGATCAAAATAGAGGATATTCCTAAGACAACTTTTCGAACGCGATATGGTCGCTATGAGTTCACGGTTCTACCTTTTGGATTAACAAATGCTCTTGCCACATTTATGTGCTTGATGAATAATATTTTTCACAATTACCTAGATGAATTTATCTTATATTTGTATACTCTAAAGATGATTCTGAGCATGCGATACATCTCAAGAAGACTTTGCAAACTCTTAGGGAACACAAATTGTATGGAAAAAAGAGTAAGTGTTTCTTTGCTAAGGATAAACTTGTGTATCTAGGAAGATTAATATCAAAAGAAGGAATCCTTATAGATGAAGATAAGGTAAAAACAATAGTTGATTGCCGATTCCTAAGACTGTAAGGGATGTTCGAAGTTTTCTTGGGTTGGCACAATATGAAAGAGCACATATTAAGGATTTCTCTAAGATAGCTACTCCCCTCACAGAATCGACTAAAAAGAATGTAGGATTTGCATGGAGTGATGCTTGCAAAAAATCATTTGAAACATTGAAACAAAAATTCATTGAAAATTGTGTTTTGAAAATAGAAGAAATGGGAAAGCCTTTTATGGTTGCATGTGATGCAAGTGGTAGTCAGATGGGATGCGTTCGTTCACAGGATGGTAGGATGGTCGCATATGAGTCCAGAAAACTAAGAAAACATGAACTTAACTATCCTACTCATGATTTAGAAATGCTTGCTATTGTGCATGTACTTAAGCATTGGAGACATTTATTGTTAGGGGTTAAGTTTGAATTGAAAACAGATCATCAGAGTTTAAATACATCTTCACACAACCATTGCTTAACAACAAGCAGAAGCGTTGGATTGAATTATTAAGTGAGTATGATTTTGACATAAAGTATCTGGCAGGTAAGGAAAATAAGGTTGCTGATGCATTGAGTCGGAGACATTTGTGTAATCTTGTTTCTGTAATAAATTCTGATTTTCTCAATCAAATTCAAGAAGAGATAAAACAGGATCCTTTTTATGCACCTATTTCGAATTCTTTGAATGCAAACAGGGGATTGATACATGAGGAAAAATTTCATTTGCAGATTGGAACATTGTATTGTAACAATCGGCTATGCATTGTTGATATATTTAGGTAGTGATGTGTGTGAACACTCTAGGACTGCCGGGGGACTTTTTTCCCTCTTTAGGAGGTTTTTTTCCCCCGGCTTGTATATACGCCTATTGCCCTAATGGGCTACTTATCTTTGTACATTCTCTAGTAATACATTCAGTCTTGTGTGTTGTGCTCCAAGCTTCTTCTTCTTCCTTGTGCTGTTCGCGTGCTTCCACAGACGTCTAACTCCAACAATTCGTATCAGAGCAGGTCGTTGCTTCTTCTAGGGCGCCGTCGACACTCCTCCGTTTGCAGTCTCAGATTCGCACAAAATTTGGTGAGCATACTCAGGGTGTTTCTGAGCTCGTTTCGGCCTCCGAACGCACTATCGCAGTGCTTGTGCAGGCTATTTCGTCCTTTTGTGCCAAAGGTATATACCAGTTTCTGTTCGCCAGTTTAAGCGTCTCGAAGTCTGCTACAGGTCTAGCAGAACTCGTCTGGGCAGTTCTGTTCAACTTTTTGAGATACAGTCAATTTTCTGCATCAAGGTATTTTAGTCACCGGCCATGGCTGAAAGCAGTGATGTATTCCGTATGTTGGCTGTTGAGGATAAGTTGGATGGTACCAACTACCCATTATGGGCTTATATGATGCGACATGTACTGGTTGCAAAAGGATTGTGGAACATTGTGCAGGGTGTTGAAAGACGTCCTGTTACACCTATAACGACAGGTACTGCAAATACAGGTGTTGGAGCTGATGAAGATGGTGTCGAAGATGATATTCCGCAGATTCCTGTTCGTGCTGCTGTTTTTGTTGCACCTACTGCAGAGCAGATTTGTTGGGATGGCAGAGATGCCCAGGCACATGCATTGATAGCTTTGTCTGTCAAACGTGCCATTATTCCTCACATTCGCTCTTGCAGAACAGCAAAGGATGCTTGGGATACGCTTACACATTTGTACCAGGCTAGGAATGAGGCTCGTGTTGCTTACCTCCGAAAACAGTTGGAGAGTGAGCACATGAATGAAGGTGATTCTATGGACAGTTTTCTTACAAAGATCAAAGACCTGAAGGAACAATTGATTTCTGCTGATGAAGTTATACCAGATAGCTCACTTGTGCAAACCGTTCTGAATGGTCTTCCTGATTCATATCAGAGTTTTGCCTCTACTCTTCGGTTGATGATGAAAGGCAATCCGAATGCCTTGTCATTTGAGGAATTAGTCTCTGTTCTGTTGCAGGAAGATCAGTCCAGGCAGAACAGGTCCATTATGCGTGTTGCAGATCAAGCTTTCCTGGCTAGTCAGAAGGGCAAAGGAAAATGGAGCTCTTCTACTAGTAAGCAGAAATCTGCAAATGCTGCACAATCGAAGAACCAGGATAAAGATGAGAAGAAATCAGAAAAGCAGAGATTGTTCTGCAAGTACTGTAAAGGAAATGATCATATTATAAAGAACTGTCCAAAACTGGCTGCTAAAGAGGCAAAGAAGAAAGAGGCTGGAATGGTTGTTGCAGAGGCCTCTACACCAAAAACAGAGTCTGCAAATCTTGTGCAGGAAGAAGAATGGGCGTTTACTACTGTCTGCAGTTTTGACCCATCTTCTCATGATCAGTGCATGTCTGCAGTAGACTCAGATGTTTGCCAGTACTTTGACAGTGGGGCGACCAAACATATTACCTCGCAGCGCAGTTTCTTCTCTTCACTCGAGCCTGCCCCTACAGGGAATACTGTCACATGCGCCAATAACTCCTCTTATCCTGTTATGGGAGTTGGTAAGATCATTCTGACTACTGTTGATGGTAGTTCTTTCACTTTGTCAGATGCTTTATTTGTGCCAGGGATCAAAAAGAATCTGTTATCAGTTTCTGCATTAGCCAAGATTGGCTTGGTTGTGAAATTTGTTGATGACAGGTGTACAGTCCATGATCTCTCAAATGGCGATGTGATTATTGCTTCTGGCATTTTATGTCGTGGGCTGTATAAGCTCATAGACTATGAAAGATCTGTGAATGATTCGGCATGTGCAGTTCATGATTCTCAGGCTATGTCAGATGCAAAGCTTTGGCATGCACGCTTTGGTCATCTGAATTTTGCTAGTTTGTTACGCCTGCAGAAATCTGAAATGGTGTCCTCTTTGCCCAAACTTGAGGCACCTGGAGAACATGTTTGTGAAGGCTGTATTTTGGGCAAAATGCAGCATTCTTCCTTTCCAAAAGATGGTTCAGTTCGGGCTATGCAGAAATTGCAGCTTGTACATAGTGATATCTGTGGTCCTATGCAGACACCCTCTTTTGGAAATTACCTTTACTTCGTGACTTTCATTGATGATTTTTCCAGGCATGCATGGGTATATCCACTCAAAGAAAAGTCCGAAGTGTTCATGTGCTTCAAACAGTTTTTGGTTTTGGCTGAAAATCTGTCAGCATGTAAAATGGGCACCCTCCGTTCTGATCGAGGGGGGGAATATATGTCTTCAGATTTTAATGCATTTCTGGCTGAACGTGGGATAAAACACCACTATACGGTGCCGTATACACCTCAACAGAATGGAGTTGCTGAACGAAAGAACAGGTCACTCATGGAGATGGCGAGGTGCATGGTCAAAAGTCAGGCTTTACCACATAGTTTCTGGCTTCAGGCTGTCATGTGTGCAGCATATGTACTGAACAGGTGTCCCACCAAAGCGTTGCAGTCTATCACTCCATATGAGGCTTGGCATGACCGCAAGCCATCTGTTGCTCATTTGCGTGTTTTTGGTTGTTTGGCATATGCATTAGTGCCTGAACAACATCGCAGAAAATTGGATGATAAGGTAGTAAAATGTATTTTTGTTGGGTACAATTCTGAAAGTAAAGGCTATCGTCTGTATCATCCACAGACTAAACGCATTCTGGTTAGCCGTGATGTTGTCTTTGTGGAAGATGCTATTCAGCCATTGCTTTCATGTACTAATGAGACATCTATTAGCTCCAAAGACATGTATGATACTTTGATGCCTCTTTTTACAGGTGGACAGGCTAACGCTGGTCCTAATGAGGCAACTTCTCAGCCTTTGCAGGTTTCATATGATGATGCAGATCATTCCATTTCTGATGCAGATTTACATGATGCACTTGTTGATGAGAGAGCTCATATTGAACAGGCAAAAACTATGCCAAAATGGCTGGTGCAGCCTTTGCGTGACAGCAAATTGGATGCACCTTTGTCATATCGTACTCGTTCAGGCTCTCATAGTACCTCCTTTGCATCAGATTGCTATGCTATGGCTGCATCTAGTCTCTGTGATGAGAATGAGCCTGTTTCTTTTGATGAAGCACAAAATTCAGAAAATTGGATGGCTGCTATGCAATCTGAATATGATGCTATAATGAAGAATGGTACATGGTCTTTATGTGACTTGCCTCCTGGCAAGAAGGCCATTGGCACTAAGTGGGTATACAAGCTGAAGCGTAAACCTGATGGTACAGTTGACAGGTATAAGGCTAGGCTTGTTGCAAAGGGTTATGCGCAGGAAAGAGGCATTGATTTTGATGAGACCTTTGCACCTACATGCCGTATGACTACTGTTCGGAGCATTTGTGCACTTGCAGCCCATCATGGTTGGAATGTACATCAGTTGGACATTAAAACAACATTTCTGAATGGTGACTTGCATGAAGAAGTGTATGTTTTTCAGCCCCGTGGCTTTGTGCAGAAAGGGCATGAAAACCAGGTGTGCAGGTTAAAGAAGGCGTTATATGGTTTAAAGCAAGCACCACGTGCTTGGTATGAGAAAATACATGCCTATCTAATTGCACATGGTTTTGAGAACAGTCCAACTGAAAGCACCTTATATGTTAAGCGTGCTAATGATGTGCTTCTGATCATTGTTGTCTATGTAGACGACATGCTGCTCACTGGTCCTCTGAGAAGCATATTGCTGATTTTAAGGCTGATTTGCATGCCTCATTTGAGATGTCTGATTTGGGGCATTTGCATCACTATTTGGGCATTCAGTTTATGCATGTTGATGGTGGAATGGCTTTGTGTCAAACGAAATATATTGACACATTATTGCAGCGTTTTGGCCTTGAAGACTGTAAGCCTATTGCCACTCCTATGGAGACAGGTTTACGATTGAGTCTTCATGATGCTGGAGATGCATTTGATGCTGTTCTCTATCAGCAGGCTGTTGGATGCTTGATTTACTTATGCATTACTCGGCCAGATATTCAGTTTGCTGTCTCACAGATGAGCAGGTTCATGCATTGCCCAGGAGTCACGCATTGGAAAGCGGTTAAGCGCATCTTTCGCTACTTGAGTGGTACTCGGCTACTTGGGTTGTTTTATCCCAAGGGGGGATCACTACCGCCAGATTTGCATGCTTTTTCTGACTCAGATTGGGCTGGTTGGTATGACACTCGTGTGTCCACCAGTGGTTTTTGCTTCATGCTTGGTAGCTCATGTATATCTTGGTTGAGCAAGAAGCAGCCTACTGTGGCCACTTCCAGTTGTGAGGCTGAGTATAGGGCAGCTTTCACAGCGACTGTTGAGTGTGTGTGGCTCAGACGCCTTATGGCTGATTTGGGTGTTGGCCAGTCTTCTGCCACCACCATCTTCACTGACAGTCAGAGCGCATTGGCAGTTGCGAGGAACCCTGTGTTCCATGCTCGCACTAAGCACATTGAGGTGCATTATCACTATGTCAGGGAGAGGTTCTCTGCTGGGTAGATTAGCTTGGCATATGTGCCCACACAGGAGAACATTGCAGACCTTTTCACGAAGGCTCTGCCTAGGGAGAAGTTTGAAGCTTTCCGCAAAGCTTTGGGCTTACTTCGTTTTGTGGAGTGATTTCCACATAGCTTGGCACTTCCTTATACATGAGTGCCAGCTCCTTGTTCACCGCATCACTCCCAGGGGGGATTTGTTGATATATTTAGGTAGTGATGTGTGTGAACACTCTAGGACTGCCGGGGCACTTTTTTCCCTCTTTAGGAGGTTTTTTTCCCCCGGCTTGTATATACGCCTATTGCCCTAATGGGCTACTTATCTTTGTACATTCTCTAGTAATACATTCAGTCTTGTGTGTTGTGCTCCAAGCTTCTTCTTCTTCCTTGTGCTGTTCGCGTGCTTCCGCAGACGTCTAACTCCAACATGCATATCTTCTGAATCTCCATTAAAAGTTAAAATATTGCATGACTGTCATGATGCACGTTTTTCTGCACATCCAGGTTATTCAAGGATCTATGTTAAAACAAAGTATTCTTACTTCTGGCCTTGTATGAAGCGGGATATTAGAAAATATGTAAGTGAATGTTTGAAGTGCCAATAGGTGAAGTCTGAGTTTAAGAGGATGCCTGGAATGCTTCAATCTTTATATGTTCCAAATCAAAGTGGGAGTCTATTTCTATGGACTTTATCACTAAGCTACCTATGACTAGAAGTAAGCATGATACCATTTTTGTTGTAGTCAATCGGCTTACCAATATGGCACATTTCTTTCCTATGAAAAAGAATGATATTGCATTGAATGTTGCAAGAGTCTTTGTAAAAGAAAATTTTCAATTGCATGGAATGCCTAAAAGCATAATTTCTGATAGAGATTCTAGATTTACGTCAAACTTTTGGAGAGAAACATTTGAATCAATTGGAACTCAACTTCGTACAAGTACAGCTTTCCATCCACAAATTGATGGGGAAACTGAGAGGGTTAACAGGGTAGTTGAAGATATGTTGCGTATGTACGTGAATGAAAAGCAAGATAATTGGAGTGAATATTTACCCTTGGTTGAGTTTGCATACAATAGTGCATGGCATGCATCTATAAAAATGACTCCGTTTGAAGCTATGTATGGTTATAATTGTTTGACTCCACCTTCGTTTTTGGGTTTTCCAAATAAAGTAGAAGTTTCCAAAGAAATGCTTGATAAAATGGATGAAGAACTTGGGAAAATTAAGAAACACATAAAAGAAGCTCAGAAAAGACAAAAGAAATTCTATGATTTAAAGAGAAGACCACTTGAATTTCAAGTTGATGATATGGTATTTCTTAAAGTTGATCCTCACCAATCTAACTTGTTGCTAGGGAAGGATCATAGACTATCTCCTCGATATGCAGGTTCTTTTAAAGTTTTGAAAAAGATTGGATCTCTTGCTTATTTGCTAGAACTACCTAAACATTTAAATGTGCATCCTGTATATTAGATCATTTTATGCATGTAGGAAAAATTTTGGGTTGAGAAGTTTCATATTCTCTCTCTAGACCTTATTCGCATCATGTTTTCTACTGGAATTTTGAAGGTGAAGATGAAAGAATTAAGGAAAACTCTGAATGAGAGAAAGGTAAAGCAAGTATAAGAGAATAAAAGTGTATGTGTGAAATTTTTGTGAATCATGTTTTAAGTACCTCGTTCAGGGTCCTACATTTAGTTCATTATAAGAAAATGCCTTGATTTTACTCTCTCTAGAATTTTAAAACTTGTAGGGCTCAAAAGTGGCATTTGGAGGTGGATTTGGACCTCAGATGTCGCTAACACTATTGTACAGATAAAAAAATTGAATAAAAGTGTCTCTCACAAGCTTAAGCTAATTCCTCAATGTTTTTTGAGTTATAGGGCTGTGAAAAGTGTCGTTTTCCAACACTAAAAAAAAAACCAGGGCTTATCTAATTCTATTCGAATCCGTGATTCTGATGCTCATGTGTCACCATGTCTAATTATGGATATTTTCAAACATCTCTTTTTGGTGTTTTTCTCCTATGTTTGATAGGTACGCTAAAGAAAGAAAGCACACTATGATCGCATGGATTTTTACGAAAGTTTTGGAGAAACTCGACTTTTTGTAAATTTGGTGCATCGCACACTTCTTTAGGAGGGCAGCAATCAAACTCTGATATAGGGAGACCTGCGCATCAACACAGGGGATGTAGAGAAATCTGAGAATTACCTTGGGATTGAGAGTGAGAGTGAGAGTGAGAGTGTGATTGAGAGTGCAAGTGTGAATGCGATTGTCATAGCTCGGGGGTGGTCGGGAGGTAGAGGCTTCGTCAAGAAGCTATTGTCCAAAGCTCTTGTAACCATTGATTCACATCTACAATATCAGAATGCTTCCTTCTCTGCATCATATTTGTTTCTATTCTTCTACATCAGATTTTCTCTTACCTTGTGCAATCTCTACGTTCTTCTCTCCTTTGTTATTTTTGAGTGATCAAAAGATTGTGATTGGGGATAGATTGTGATTGAGGAAATGCTACAAATCCTAACCCTAAAACATGCATATGTGTGTATCTATATGTCATATGTGTGTATGTGTGTATGCATGTTTCTCTCTCTCTCTCTCTCTATATATATATATATATATATATATATATATACATACATATATATATATATATATATATATATATATATATATATATATATATATATATATATATATATATATATATATATGCGTGTGTGTATGTGTGTGCATACATGTGTGTGCATGTATATATATATATGTGTATGTGTATATGTATTATGTTTGTATATGTGTGTATGCATGTGTGTATTTATGTAAAAGCCAAAAACACTCATCTTAAAACCCTAACCCTAAAACATGCATATGTGTGTATGTATATGTCACATGTGTGTATGTGTGTATGCATGTAAATATATATATATATATATATATATATATATATATATATATATATATATATATATATATATATATATATATATATATATATATGTGTGTGTGTGTGTGTGTGTGTGTATGTATGTATCTGTGTGTATGTGTGTATGCATGTGTATATATATGTGTATGTGTATATGTATTATGTGTTTATATGTGTGTATGCATGTGTGTATATATGTAAAAGCCAAAACCCCTAATCCTAAAACCCTAACCCTAAAACATGCATATGTGTGTATGTATATATGATGTGTGTGTATGTGTATGTGTATGTGTATGTGTATGTGTATGTGTATGTGTATGTATGTACGTATGCATGTGTATATGTGTGCATGTGTGTATGTATTATGTGCGTATATGTGTAAAAGTCAAAAACCCTAATCCTAAAACCCTAACCCTAAAACATGTATATATGTATGTATGCATATGCATATGCATATGCATATGTAATATGTATGCATGCGTATATGTATCTCTATGTCTATCTCTTTCTCTCTATCTATATCTCTGTCTTTCTCTCTCTCTCTCTCTATCTCTATTTATAATAAGGAACAAAACAATCACTTACATTGATGTAACTCTTTTGATCGCTATCGTAAAAGCCCAATCGACGTCGTCTCTTTCCAAATTCCATAGAATCGATGCCAAAAAGCTCCTGCAAAACAAAAGAAAAGAGAAATTAAAAAGAGAAGACATAGAGAAAAAGAGAGAGTGAAAATTACACACATCACTTACCAAGATGCAAGAGAGAGAGAGAGAGAAAGAGATGTTTGTGTAGGGAGGGAGGGAGGGAGGGAGGGAGGGGGAGAGAGAGAGAGAGAGAGAGAGAGAGAGAGAGAGAGAGAGAGAGAGAGAGAGAGAGAGAGAGAGAGAGAGAGAGAGAGAGAGAGAGAGAGAGAGAGAGAGAGAGAGAGAGAGAGAGAGAGAGAGAGAGAGAGAGAGAGAGAGAGAGAGAGAGAGAGAGAGAGAGAGAGAGAGAGAGAGAGAGAGAGAGAGAGAGAGAGAGAGAGAGAGAGAGAGAGAGAGAGAGAGAGAGAGAGAGAGAGAGAGAGAGAGAGAGAGAGAGAGAGAGAGAGAGAGAGAGAGAGAGAGAGAGAGAGAGAGAGAGAGAGAGAGAGAGAGAGAGAGAGAGAGAGAGAGAGAGAGAGAGAGATGTGTGTGTTTAGGGGGAGAGAGAGAGAAAGGGATGTGTGTATGCATGTGTATATGTGTGCATGTGTGTATGTATTGTGTGTATATGTGTAAAAGTAAAAAACCATAATCCTAAAACCCTATACCTAAGACATGTATATGTGTGTATGTATATTTGATGTGTGGGTATGTGTATGTATGCATGTGTGTGTATACATATGTGAGTGTGTATATATATGTGCATGTGTATGTAATATGCGTGTGTGTATGTATGCATGTGTGTGTACATGCATATGTGTGTGTATGTATGTATGCATATGCATGTGTGTATGCACATATGTGTGTGTATACATATGTGAGTGTGTATGTATATGTGCATGTGTATGTATCTATGTGTGTGTACATGCAAATGTGTGTGTATGTATGTATGCATATGCGTGTGTGTATGTATAAATGTGTGTGTGTACATGTATGTATGTATATGTGTGTGTACATGTATGTATGTTAGTATGAGTATGCATATCTTTGTGTGTATGTATATGCATGTGTGTATGTAATATGCATGTATGTATGTATATGTGTGTATGCATATGCATGCGACTATGTAATATGTATGTGTATGTATATGCATGTGTGTATGTAATATGTATGTGAGTGTGTATGTAATATGCATGTGCGTATGTAACATGTATGTGAGTATGTGTATGCATACGTGTGTGTATGTATGTATGCATCTCTCTCGTTATCTGACTCTCTTTCTATTTCATATCTCTCTCTCTCTTTCATCTCTCTCTTTCGCTCTCTCTCTCTCTATCTCTCTCTTTCACTCTCTCTCTCTCTCTCTCACTCTTTATGTTTCTCTAGATCTCTCTCTTTGTTTTACCTCTCTCTCTCTATCTCTATCTATATCAATAAAAAACAAAACAATCACTTTCCTCAATGTAGTGGTTTGGAGTTTTGTCGTCAAAGACCAGTTAATGTTGTCCTTTGTCGAATTCCAAAGAACTCACGCCAGAAAGCTCCTGGAAAACTAAAGAGAAGAGAAATTAGAAAAGGGAAAACACAAAGAAAGAGAAAGGGTGCTACAGTATGTGCGATACTTACCAAAATTTCAGATCTAGAGAAATAGAGAGGTGTGTGTAGAGAGAGAGAGAGAGAAAGAGAGAGATGTGTGTACACAATATGCTCAAAATGTAGTTCGCATGTGCAAACGAGACTGTAGCAGACTTTCATTCAAAACACGAGCAAATGTCAAATTTTTGCTCTCAGCTTTGGTTAAAACGTTGCATCGGTATAAGCGTCAGTGTAAGCATTAGTATAAGCGTCGATAATTTCCAATAAATTACTGATGCGTATACCGATGCTTATACGATCGGTATTGCATCCGTGGTTTTTCAAGCATTTTCAACGGTCATACCAACGCTTAGGCATGACCGTCGATATGGACAACGTCGGTATGCCCCTCCTATGTTGTAGTGAATCAAACCTTTCCAAACATCAATGATAGCCTCAAGCATGGACCTCCCCTTAATGAACCCTTTTTGATCCTCACTCATCTAGTCTTGAAGGTGATAGGTAATACAGTTTGCAATCACCTTCACCACGATCTTGTAATCATTTTGTAGCATCGTAATTGGTTACCAATTTTTCATTCTATTTTGGCTTCTTTTTTTGTAAATGAGCTTGATGATGCACTCATTAAGACAATTGGGAAGCACACCAAAAGAAATAACTTCTTCTCATACCAACTATAAAGGAGTGGTGACCACATGCTTGAAGGTCTTGAAGAACTCATTGGTAAGGCCATCCAACCTCAGACTCTTGCCATTAGGAAGGGAATCAATCACCTCTAGAATCTGAGCATCCGAGATGGAAGCTTCACAAAGAGCTTTAAGGTTTTGCAGTCTTTTTCCTAGTTCTAAAGTGCGTGATGGTGGCCATTCAGTCATGTATGTGAGGAGAAAGAAGCATGGAAACCCCCAAGAGTTGGGTAAAGTGGTTGAAAATCAGTGTACTATTTTCTTCATCCGTTTTGCATTCAACCCATCAGCATCAATCATGAACAGAATCGCTTCCTTGGATTGCTTCTTCTTGAGAAGGCTGCACATCTCTTTAGTAGGCTTGTTCAACCTACTTGCCCAACAATCTTGAAAGTATATTTGTAGATTCTTTCTTTGAATTTCTTCTTCATATCTCATCATGCTTCTGATTTTTTGGATTCCATTTTGGTATTGTGAGTGGCCTTTGTTAACTTCTACCTCCAAAAGCGATAGCCTTCAATAAAGATTTTCCCTTCTTGCATGACAAATGGCTTGAAGATTCTTATGAGCCTTGGACAACATGTAATGAGTCTATAGGAAAACCCTCCTCCAACACGTGGCCAATGAGGAGAAGGAGGCAAAGGCCCTAATCCAAGCCTCAGTAATCTTGTGCTAGATTGAGGGGAGAGAGAAAGTGGTCAGATCGGCATGAAGCCAAGGGGCTTTCTTAAGATTGACAACTCGCTTCAAGGTAATCACAATCGGGTAGTGATCAGAGATGACCAGGTCCACACTTTAGGAGAGGGAAGGGGGACCCCATTTGTTGATGATATTCTATGAGATATACCTCCAGTCAAGTTTGGCTTTCTACGAGTCAGCATCATCTTGGAGGTTTGACCAAGGGAAACCAACAACATCCCTGACCTCCATTGTATCCAGGTGTAACTTGACTTGGTCCCAAACTTCCTTCTCCTGCCCATTAATCACCCGTCCCTTCCTTCCCCATCTATCAGAAAGTAATGATGTAAATCACAAGCCTACACATTTGGCTTGAAAGATATCTTGAAGATCTTACATATGTGGAGTAGCATAGGAACCATTGCTAGTGGTTAATTACCACTTTATCTCATTGTAAAAGTCAAATTGACTTGGAATCTCTTGTAATCACCTACCAAGAGGATTTGTGGAAACATTAGTTGTTTGATTGAAAGAATATCTCCAAGCATTTATGATCTTGATCATAGGGAGCCAAAAGTTTGAGTTTGAATTCAAATTTTTACTCATTCCTTATAAAAATGGACATGAAAAGTCGCGGGTAAGAGAGAGCACTCCCGAGCCTATCATTACTGGTTTTTGAGTGTGTGTGAGGTCTACACTCTAGCCCACAACTCTCTACACCATTTGGCAATGATATTCATGCCTATGGAGTTGTATATAAATGTTCCTTAATACATACATTCACATTGTCCATCTCTGAGTTCTCTGTTAGTCTACTCAAAAGTCTGTCAACTTGTCAAGGGCATATCTCGGTCAATTCTTCACCAAATTCAGTGATTCAAAATTTATTGGATTCGGCGTGAAGTAATCTATAGACATGCTGCCAAAGTTTGAAGACATTCTATTCATCATTTTTGGAGAAATCGGCATCGAGGTGATCTCTGGTCATTTTTTGCTACAGTCCTAAAAAGTCGGGGGTATAGCTTAACTTGCTAAATTGATTTCTCTTAGCATAGTTTATCTTTTTACATCATTCCACTTGGAATAGGTAGCTTACTAAGCTAATTAGATACCCCTAAAAGGAAGTTTTCCAATTCCTCCTGTGCTGGTCATACTGAGCAAAATACCGAGCAAGTGTCAAGCCATAAATATAAGTTTTTCTTGAGTTTGTTACTTCCAAATTTATCTGTTTTGATTCAATCATTGCACACATCATTGCAAAAGTACATAGGAAATTTTATGATATCATTGGAAAGCTAAGGAGGTCTAGTTATCAGCTCTGAAGCAAAAGAGGGTTGGTACAAAGCAGGTTTAGCAGTACCTACTCAGTCTCTTGGAGCATCCATCCATCTTTCCCAACAGTGGTATCAGAGCAAACTAAGGTAAAATGGGAGATGGTTTTCTTTCATTCATTGATAAATTGGACATGAACAACTATCAAGCATGGTCTCTAAGGATGAAGACCTACTTACAAGGAAGGTGTCTCTATGGATACATCTCAGGAGATGAGGAATTGCCCTCATTCAAAACAAGAGGATTACCAACCAAGGAAGAACATGAAAGGCTCAACACATGGTGTGCTAAGGATGCATTGGAAACGTCTTATTTACTCAATTCTATATCTGATTTTCTTTTTCCACATATTAGAAATTGTAAGACATCCCAAGAGACTTGGGAAACCTTGTCATCTTATTTTTCCTCCAACACAAGGGCTAGGAAAAATGAGTTGTGGTTTGAATTCACAACATTAAGGAAGCAACCTAAGAAAGCTGTTTTAGAATTTGTGACCAAGATTAAAGATGTAGCAGATCAGTTAGCAAGCATAGGAGAAGAGATTGAAGAAGAACAGATTGTAAGGCAAGTGATAAATGGGATCAAGGCTGATGACAAATGGGAAAGCTTTACCACAGCTATGGATCTTTACATGGACATGCACACTCCAGATCTTACAACTCTCATGGGACAATTGTTTACTCATGAAGCAAAGCTCAACAAGAATGGAGATACATCCAAAGGTAATAATTCTTCTGCCTTATACACTGATAAGAAGTCTAAAGATAAAGGCAAAAGCAAGAAAGTGGAAGATGAAGGTTCAACCTCTCAAGCCAACTATGGAGGGAGAGGTAGATCATCAAGAGGAAGGGGTAGAGGAGGTAAGCAAGGTAGGGGGAGATCTTATAACTCCTCACCATGCAACATTTGTGGTTTATCAAATCATACTACAGATGAGTGTTTCATGAATTACAAGAATCAGAGAGGAAGAGGATATCAAAGAGGTGGCTACTCACAGTCAAGAGGTAGATTCAACCATCACCAAGGCTACAACAATAACTACAACAATAATTACAATGGAAATTACCAAGGAGGATTCAAATCCAGGAAGGATTAAAACAACTACATAGAAGAGCAAGATGAATCTCTTGTAATCATGAACATGACTTCAAAATCAGGTACAAATGATGACCACCTATTCTACATTGACTCAGGATGTTCAAATCATGTGGCTGGCAATGTAGCATTACTCTGTGATCTTGAGGAACCAAAAGGTAAGCATCAAGTTCAAACAGGTGATGACACAAAGCATTCAGTAGTTAAAGTTGGAAATGTTAAGAATTGTGATGGAAATCAGAATTTGTTGAGCAGGGTACTCTGTGTACCAACCATTACCAAAAATTTGATGAGTGTTGGTCAGATTGTGGAGAAAGGGTTGCAGGTTAGATTCAATCAATATGGAGCATATGTGGAGGATCCAAGGCATGGGTTCAAGAGGATTGCTAAAGGAGAAAAATCAGGTAGACTTTTCACTTTTGAGTTGAAAGATACAAAGAATATTGCACTATATAGTTATAAAGATCAAACACTTTCAGAGCTTGAGATTTGGCACAAAAGGTTAGGGCACATAGGAGAAAGAACCTTGAAACAAATGTGCACGGACCAATGTGTGCTTGGGATACCTAATGTATCCAAGCAACATATGATTTATAAGTGTGGTGCTTGTCAATTTGGGAAGTCTCACAGGTTACCCTTCTCAAGGAAAGGATACATGCATGAAGACTACCTAGAGCTTGTCCACAGAGATGTATGGGGACCAAGCAAAGATCCCTCAGTCTCAGGTTCAAGGTACTATGTGTCTTTCATTGATGATTAATTGTATTTCATGAAGCACAAGGATGAGGTATTTAATTGCTTTAAAAAATATCTTGCATTAGTTGAGAATCAGACAGGAAGGAATTTGAAAAGGCTAAGCTCAGATGGAGGAGGTGAGTACTTCTCCAATGAATTTGAAAACTTCTTGCAAGACAGAGGCATCAAAAGAGAGATAACCACAAGGTATTCTCTTGAACAGAATGGGGTAGCTGAGAGAAGAAATAGATTAATTGTTGAGACTGCTAGGTCTATGTTGAATGAGAAAAAATTACCTAACTATCTATGGGCAGAAAGTGTTTCTACTGCCACTTACCTCATAAACAGGTTACCATCTAAATCTCTTGATGGCATGACACCCTATGAAGCATGGCATGGTAAGAGACCCTCACTTGACAATTGCAAAATATTTGGATGTGTAGCATATGTACACATTCCTTCTCAGATAAGAGGTAAGGTAGACCCAAAGGCTGAAAAATGCATCTTTATTGGTTATGATTTAAATTAGAAAGGTTACAGGTTTTATAATCCTATCAATAAAGGATTCATGGTAAGCAGAGATGTTGTCTTTGATGAAAATGATTCTTGGTATGAGAATGAATGCAGGAAGGTTAAGTTACCCTATGATTTGGAAGAGGAATTTCCGAGTCTTACAAAGGAGGAACCTACTCAGAATGAAGCCTCAAGTTCAGATGATGAAGATACTATCAACCTTGAAGAATTCAAAGCATGGAAGTCCAAAGGCAAAATGAAGATGAAGAAGCTTGAAGACATACCTGAATCTTCAACTCAACCATTTAGACGATCACAAAGAGAAAGCAAAAAACCTATCAGATATGGGTATGATACATCTCTTGTTACTAAACAATCTGTTTATCTTGCCAAAGATTTGTCAAATGAAGAACCAGGATCATATGAAGAAGCAATAACCAAATCAGAAAGGAAGCCTTGTCCTCCGATGACAGACCTACATTATTTACTACCAACGAGGGAAGAAAACCTACCATGAAGCAACTCACGGCAACCCAAAAAGCTAAAACTCACAAAAACATTGAAGCGACTGGTCAACAACCACTTCAATAAAAAGAATTCAAACGCACTAAGGAAAAAGAATTCAAGCCCTAAAGGAAAAAGGATCTTTTTGTTCCTTCTGAAAATCACATGCTACACGGAGAACCTATATGATAGAAACTTCTAGGAAGACGTGATGGACACTACACTCTATCTCTATCTCAAGGATACATCTCTCTAAGTTTATTGTGATGGATATGATGGGCAGAGTGATAAGCACTTCTCCCTTAGGGGGGCACATAGAAGGACGACGACATGAATGTTGATATATTTAGGTAGTGATGTGTGTGAACACTCTAGGACTGCTGGGGCACTTTTTTCCCTCTTTAGGAGGTTTTTTCCCCCGGCTTGTATATACGCCTATTGCCCTAATGGGCTACTTATCTTTGTACATTCTCTAGTAATACATTCAGTCTTGTGTGTTGTGCTCCAAGCTTCTTCTTCTTCCTTGTGCTGTTCGCGTGCTTCCGCAGACGTCTAACTCCAACAATTGGTATCAGAGCAGGTCGTCGCTTCCTCTAGGGCGCCGTCGACACTCCTCCGTTTGCAGTCTCAGATTTGCACGATATTTGGTGAGCATACTCAGGGTGTTTCCGAGATCAAAACTGCTTTGCTTTGTGGTGCCAAAATTGCGATCTGAGCTCGTTTCGGCCTCCGAACGCACTATCGCAGCACTTGTGCAGGCTATTTCGTCCTTTTGTGCCAAAGGTATATACCAATTTCTGTTCGCCAGTTTAAGCGTCTCGAAGTCTGCTACGTCTAGCAGAACTCGTTTGGGCAGTTCCGTTCAACTTTTTTAGATACAGTCAATTTTCTGCATCAAGGTATTTTAGTCACCGGCCATGGCTGAAAGCAGTGATGTATTCCGTATGTTGGCTGTTGAGGATAAGTTGGATGGTACCAACTACCCATTATGGGCTTATATGATGGGACATGTATTGGTTGCAAAAGGATTGTGGAACATTGTGCAGGGTGTTGAAAGACGTCCTGTTACACCTGTAACGACAGGTACTGCAAATACAGGTGTTGGAGCTGATGAAGATGGTGTCGAAGATGATATTCCGCAGATTCCTGTTCGTGCTGCTGTTTCTGTTGCACCTACTACAGACCAGATTCGTTGGGATGGTAGAGATGCCCAGGCACATGCATTGATAGCTTTGTCTGTCAAACGTGCCATTATTCCTCACATTCGCTCTTGCAGAACAGCAAAGGATGCTTGGGATACACTTACCACTTTGTACCAGGCTAGGAATGAGGCTCGTGTTGCTTACCTCCGAAAACAGTTGGAGAGTGAGCACATGAATGAAGGTGATTCTATGGAGAGTTTTCTTACAAACATCAAAGACCTGAAGGAACAATTGATTTCTGCTGATGAGGTTATACCAGATAGCTCACTTGTGCAGACCGTTCTGAATGGTCTTCCTGATTCATATCAGAGTTTTGCCTCTACTCTTCGGTTGATGATGAAAGGCAATCCGAATGCCTTGTCATTTGAGGAATTAGTCTCTGTTCTATTGCAGGAAGATCAGTCTAGGCAGAACAGGTCCATTATGCGTGTTGCAGATCAAGCTTTCCTAGCTAGTCAGAAGGGCAAAGGAAAATGGAGCTCTTCTACTAGTAAGCAGAAATCTGCAAATGCTGCACATTCAAAGAACCAAGACAAAGATGAGAAAAATCAGAAAAGCAAAAATTGTTTTGTAAGTACTGTAAAGGCAATGATCATATCATAAAGAACTGTCCAAAACTGGCTGCTAAAGAGGCAAAGAAGAAAGAGGCTAGAATGGTTGTTGCAGAGGCCTCTACACCAAAAACAGAGTCTGCAAATCTTGTGCAGGAAGAAGAATGGGCGTTTACTACTGTCTGCAGTTTTGACCCATCTTCTCCTGATCAGTGCATGTCTGCAGTAGACTCAGATGTTTGGTACTTTGACAGTGGGGCGACCAAACATATTACCTCGCAGCGCAGTTTCTTCTCTTCACTCGAGCCTGCTCCTACAGGGAATACTGTCACATGCGCCAATAACTCCTCTTATCCTGTTATGGGAGTTGGTAAGATCATTCTGACTACTGCTGATGGTAGTTCTTTCACTTTGTCAGATGCTTTATTTGTGCCAGGGATCAAAAATAATCTGTTATTAGTTTCTGCATTAGCCAAGATTGGCTTGGTTGTGAAATTTGTTGATGACAGGTGTACAGTCCATGATCTCTCAAATGGCGATGTGATTATTGCTTCTGACATTTTATGTCGTGGGATGTATAAGCTCATAGACTATGAAAGATCTCTGAATGATTCCGCATGTGCAGTTCATGATTCTCAGGCTATGTCAGATGCAAAGCTTTGGCATGCACGCTTTGGTCATCTGAATTTTGCTAGTTTGTTACGCCTGCAGAAATCTGAAATGGTGTCCTCTTTGCCCAAACTTGAGGCACCTGGAAAACATGTTTGTGAAGGCTGTATTTTGGGCAAAATGCAGTGTTCTTCCTTTCCAAAAGATGGTTCAGTTCGGGCTACGCAGAAATTGCAGCTTGTACATAGTGATGTCTGTGGTCCTATGCAGACACCCTCTTTTGGAAATTACCTTTACTTCGTGACTTTCATTGATGATTTTTCGAGGCATGCATGGGTATATCCACTCAAAGCAAAGTCCGAAGTGTTCATGTGCTTCAAACAGTTTTTGGTTTTGGCTGAAAATCTGTCAGCATGTAAAATGGGCACCCTCCATTCTGATCGAGGGGGGGAATATATGTCTTCAGATTTTAATGCATTTCTGGCTGAACGTGGGATAAAACACCAGTGTACAGTGCCGTTTACACCTCAACAGAATGGAGTTGCTGAACGGAAGAACAGGTCTCTCATGGAGATGGCGAGGTGTATGGTCAAGAGTCAGGCTTTACCTCATAGTTTCTGGCTTGAGGCTGTCATGTGTGCAGCATATGTACTGAACAGGTGTCCCACTAAAGCGTTGCAGTCTATCACTCCATATGAGGCTTGGCATGACCGCAAGACATCTGTTGCTCATCTGCGTGTTTTTGGTTGTTTGGCATATGCATTAGTGCCTGAACAACATCGCAGAAAATTGGACGATAAGGGAGTAAAATGTATTTTTGTTGGGTATAGTTCTGAAAGTAAAGGCTATCGTTTGTATCATCCACAGACTAAACGCATTCTCGTTAGCCGTGATGTTGTCTTTGTGGAAGATGCTATTCAGCCATTGCTTTCATGTACTAAGGAGACATCTGTTAGCTCCAAAGACATGTATGATACTTTGATGCCTCTTTTTACAGGTGGACAGTCTAGTGCTGGTCCTAATGAGTCAACTTCTCAGCCTTTGCAGGTTTCATATGATGATGCAGATCATTCCATTTCTGATGCAGATTTACATGATGCACTTGCTGATGAGAGAGCTGATATTGAGCAGGCAAAAACTATGCCAAAATGGCTGGTGCACACTTTGCGTGACAGCAAATTAGATGCACCTTTGTCATATCGTACTCGTTCAGGCTCTCATAGTGCCTCCTTTGCATCAGATTGCTATGCTATGGCTGCATCTAGTCTCTGTGATGAGAATGAGCCTGTTTCTTTTGATGAAGCACAAAATTCAGAAAATTGGATGGCTGCTATGCAATGTGAATATGATGCTATAATGAAGAATGGTACATGGTCTTTATGTGACTTGCCTCCTGGCAAGAAGGCCATTGGCACTAAGTGGGTATACAAGCTGAAGCGTAAACCTGATGGTACAGTTGACAGCTATAAGGCTAGGCTTGTTGCAAAGGGTTATGCGCAGGAAAGAGGCATTGATTTTGATGAGACCTTTGCACCTACATGCCGTATGACTACTGTTCGGAGCATTTGTGCACTTGCAGCCCATCATGGTTGGAATGTACATCAGTTGGACATTGAAACAGCATTTCTGAATGGTGACTTGCATGAAGAAGTGTATGTTTTTCAGCCCCGTGGCTTTGTGCAGAAAGGGCATGAAAACCAGGTGTGCAGGTTAAAGAAGGCGTTATATGGTTTAAAGCAAGCACCACGTGCTTGGTATGAGAAGATACATGCCTATCTAATTGCACATGGTTTTGAGAACAATCCAACTGAAAGCACCTTATATGTTAAGCGTGCTAATGATGTGCTTCTGATCATTGTTGTCTATGTTGATGACATGCTGCTCACTGGTCCTATTGAGACACATATTGCTGATTTTAAGGCTGATTTGCATGCCTCATTTGAGATGTCTGATTTGCGGCATTTGCATCACTATTTGGGCATTCAGTTTATGCACGTTGATGGTGGAATGGCTTTGTGTCAAACGAAATATATTGACACATTATTGCAGCGTTTTGGCCTTGAAGACTGTAAGCCTATTGCCACTCCTATGGAGACAGGTTTACGATTGAGTCTTCATGATGCTGGAGATGCATTTGATGATGTTCTCTATCAGCAAGCTGTTGGATGCTTGATTTACTTATGCATTACTCGGCCAGATATTCAGTTTGCTGTCTCACAGATGAGCAGGTTTATGCATTGCCCAGGAGTCACGCATTGGAAAGCGGTTAAGCGCATCTTTCGCTACTTGAGTGGTACTCGGCTACTTGGGTTGTTTTATCCCAAGGGGGGATCACTACTGCCAGATTTGCATGCTTTTTTTGACTCAGATTGGGCTGGTTGGTATGACACTCGTGTGTCCACCAGTGGTTTTTGCTTCATGCTTGGTAGCTCATGTATATCTTGGTTGAGCAAGAAGCAGCCTACTGTGGCCACTTCCAGTTGTGAGGCTGAGTATAGGGCAGCTTTCACAGCGACTGTTGAGTGTGTGTGGCTCAGACGCCTTATGGCTGATTTGGGTGTTGGCCAGTCTTCTGCCACCACCATCTTCACTAACAGTCAGAGCGCATTGGCAGTTGCGAGGAACCCTGTGTTCCATGCTCGCACTAAGCACATTGAGGTGCATTATCACTATGTCAGGGACAGGTTCTCTGGTGGGGAGATCAGCTTGGCATATGTGCCCACGCAGGAGAACATTGCAGACCTTTTCACGAAGGCTCTGCCTAGGGAGAAGTTTGAAGCTTTCCGCAAAGCTTTGGGCTTACTTCCTTTTGTGGAGTGATTTCCACATAGCTTGGCACTTCCTTATACATGAGTGCCAGCTCCTTGTTCACCGCATCACTCCCAGGGGGGATTTGTCGATATATTTAGGTAGTGATGTGTGTGAACACTCTAGGACTGCCGGGGCACTTTTTTCCCTCTTTAGGAGGTTATTTTCCCCCGGCTTGTATATACGCCTATTGCCCTAAGGGGCTACTTATCTTTGTACATTCTCTAGTAATACATTCAGTCTTGTGTGTTGTGCTCCAAGCTTCTTCTTCTTCCTTGTGCTGTTCGCGTGCTTCCGTAGACGTCTAACTCCAACAATGAAGTTCGATAAAAAAAGCTCTTTTTGATAGCATGGCAATGAAACCTGGCTGATGTGTATGGTGACCCTTGCTGATGTGTATTGTGAGCTTTGGGGTGATCCAAACAGAATATCACCCTTGTAAATTTTCCGTTCGGGTCAAGGAACCATTAAAAAAATAGACTATTTTTAATTTTTCCAATCTTTGCTGTGGTAGAATGCTTCTTTGTACTGAAAGAAGATAACAAATCACAAGGCGCATACAAGGCATCAACATAAATAATTCCCATTATTTAAAAAAAATGTCAAATCACAAGAAGTTACAGCGTGATAAGCTTTTTAATGCAAACCGTAAACTTGTTGTTTCATTTTCTTTACATTGCAATGACATTGCAATGAACATATGGATTTATTAAAAGAAATTATCTATGGAATTAAGACAAAATCAACGGATTTGAATTATGAAAAATTCAATGTATAGTGTTGAATAAAGAAAAAACATCAACATTTAGTTCAGTTTTGAATAATCTCGATTGATTGAACAAGGAAGTGGATTTGAGCTGAGTTTTGAATAATCTCGATTGATTGAACAAGGAAATGGATTTGAGCTCTCTTTGCATGCTAGTGTTGTATCAATTTAACGGACCAAAGTAGTAAATTTTGGTGTAAATTTCGCTAGTTGTGTTGATTAACAACATCATGTATGAGTTATCCATGTGCACCAAATTCTGGTCACTGGAAGGTCGGTGACCGTCATGCATGTGCCCATAACTATGGTGACCATAGTTCGTCAGATTCATTATACATGTGTCCCTAATGTTCCATTCAGTGAACCAAAGAGTGTAATCCGATCACTCAAAATAACATGCATGTGCCCTCACTATCTAGCTAAAATGCGATGGACAACACTCAAGGGGTGCGATGGATAGGCACTCACGGGGCACGATGGATAGACGGGGGGGGTGGGATGGACAATGGTCAAGGGGTGCGATCGTAGCACAATTTTGAAAAACTTTGATCTTGGAACCTTTAAAAAAAAAAATGGAAGTTCAGCCTTGGCCTATTCTCCCGGACTTTAATTAACATAAAGAAGAAAAGTTACACGTGAATGGGACTAGTGCCCATGGGACCCCCCAAATCCCATAATTTAGGGGACAAGTACGGTAAGCTAGAGGGCATTACAAATGAGGCGTACAAATCTTTCATCTCCCTCATGGGGAACCCATTTGGGTTTCAGCTTGTTATCAACGAGGAGATAAATACAGTGGTGCCTAAATGGTGGAGATCTCTTATCTCGGGAGATTCTTTTACCTAGAAGAAATAGGGATTTCTCAATCAACCATTCCTTTGGGGTTTGGCCAAAGTTGACAGCACATCGCTCCCTCAAAATCTTCCAAAGAGTCTCGCCCCTGATGGCATTCCACATCCTTGATGAGCAGCCAACCTCCTCACCCAACAATGCCTGTTGCCAATTGATTTGGTTTGAGAGTCTCAAAACCCGTGTCATGTGATGCCAGATAACTCAGGACTTGGGGGCAATCGAAGAAGAGGTGAGGAAGGTCTTCGATGCATCGATGACACTGCTTGCACCATGGAGGCACACCACAAGTTTTGTTGGCCCTTGCATTGTCCTAGGGACCCTTAGGCAAGATTTGCCACATGAGAACGGACTTCTTGATCTCAATAAGGGGGTGCCAAATATACATGAACTTAAGTTCCCACCGAAGCTTGGTCCAAGAAAGGCACAACACCTTGTTAAGAGTGTGATGACCATCTAAGTTTTCTTTGAAGTTGGGAATTCTGGATAGGTTCTTACCATTGCTCCATTTGATGCCCTCTAAGCAAGGAAGATCATGTCCATTGAGAAGGCAGGTAGTTGAGTGGTCCCACGCTAAACACATGTTTTGAAGCAGAGCCCATTCCTCGAGGGAAACTCTATGTCTCGGGTCTAAGTCTTCAAACCTAATCCATTGGCCGGTCTCTTGTTTCCAAAGCTGTTTCCATTGTTTGAACCCCTTGTTCCATAGCCGCTTAGCTGTTTAGAGGTTCCAAGACTTCGCCCTCCTTATGCCGCTGATCGAGAGCTAGATAGAGTCATTTTTTCTAGTCCCAGCAGCCGACTTCCACTCATCACTGATTCTAATGAGTTGTTTGGCTCTGTTCCAACAATTCCATAAGGAACACACAAGGCTAGAGCCTTTAGGGGACACCGGGTGGGGGGAGAACAAAAGCGTGAGGATCCCCATGTCCTTCCAACCGGGAAGACCAAATAAGGTAAGGTCTTTCAAATTTTTGAAGATCAATTTGGCCCAAGAAGACTCTCTATTGCTCCAAGCCTTGATAAACCACTTTGCTGCCAACTTGTCAGCCAGCCCAGCAATATCCAAAATACCCAGATCCCTCGAGTTTTTCGGGCTAATACAAGTTTCTCATTTGATTTTGGGAATCCCCCTCCTATTGGGGTCCCCAGTCCATAGGAAGTTTCTACAGATCCTTTCCACTTTGGCCAATTCTTTCTCCTTAGGTCTCCAACATGAGATATAGTAATTAGTCATAGAAAGCATAAAAGTGTTTACAACCAGTGCATGCCCTGCCAAGTTAACTTGCATACCTTTCCAACGATTTAGTTTGATATCTAGTTTGGATAGCACCCAGTTCCACCGTTGGTCCATTGAGATGTTGAAGCCCATCAGAATACTGAAGAGATGGAAGACTTGACCACTAGGGATAACTTGACACCCCTGATCAATCAACACTTGAGGTGGAGGACCATGGATTGCTCTGAAAGCAGTTTTAGCATGGTTGATTTTAGAACCTGACGCCACACAAAAGTGTCGAGGCAACTCCAAAACACCTCAATGCAGTTGATATCGTTAAGAACAAAGGCATTCATGTCAAACCCGACTGATAGTAAACACTGCCAACATGTGCAATGGACAGGCACGATTGACACCCACGCGCACACACCCATCAATCGTAGATCAAACCAACCAATCGCTGATGGACACTCCAACGATTGATCCTTAATCCCAGATTGCGAGATGGGCACTCAAAAAGAGGACTCAGTCGTCCATCGCCTGCTTCACGACTCAGCTTCAGTCGTTCGTACTCTCCTTCATGCCACAGCTCCTCTCATCTCCACAAAATGGCGACTTGGAGCAACGAGTTTAGAGACTCATATGTTTTATGAATGAAACATTTATATATTGGACTCGTGAACCAATAGCGTAGATGCTGTCTACAACAGTACAGAAACACTCGCTTTGTGTTTGCGATGTGTTTGCTCTCTCTCGCTTTGTGTTTGCGATGTGTTTTTATGATTTGGTTTGCTAGTGTTTTTGTTTCTTTCGATAGGATGTCTGATTATTACACAGCTCACTTCGTACAAATTAGCTGCGTCTTCACCCTCGCATCTATCTGTGATACAGCAACACAAGAATGCCGTCCTGTGGTCACGTGGGTTTTCCAGCACCGCCTACCAATTTCTATGACTAGAACTTATGAATACGGGGATGGCTTTTCACTAAATAGCTATGGTGAAAGATCAACGGCGCCTCTTTAATATTGCAAGTATTGAGTTTATGGGCATCAACAATGAGGAACGTATATCTCATAACAACTTCTGTTCTGATAAATTGAAAGCATTAGAGTCAAAAGAGGAAATGATAGGAAAGCACACACAGATCCTCTACGTGAATCCCGACTTCACCCGTGTTGAAACAGACAACCATCGTTGAAGCGTGAAAAGTGTAGCTACTTGTCCGTTGGATCTTATCCCAATACCATCAGCATACTTCCCTCAAGCACTTTTTTGATCACATAAATATCAAAGGTCTTGATAATTTTGAAAGAACATGCATTCGTGAGTCATTCACAAAATTATCAATTTCCGAATCGTCCAAGCTGTGCTCTTGGCACCATAGAAAACTAATAAAAAACACATCCAATTGCAAAGCTTTTCCCGAAGTAGATACGCAAGCATGATGAGTATTATTCCAGATCATACACCAGCCTCGAAAGCGAAACTCAAAAGTCGTTTAGGTTTAGTTGTTATCATACAATACACGAACCGTTTGGTCGCAAAAGATATTCTTCAAACGATTCATCTTAGCATGATGGAAATTCAAAAAAATGACAATAAATCAAGGTAGTAATCTCAGGAATCAATCATATGTCTCTGAATTTTCTGTTTCTTGAAAAACAAGCTTCGAGTGTCAACTAGCTGCATAATCTAAATACGATGGATTAGTAATTGAAACATATATATTTTCAGTCACTTCACTCGTAAATATTTTATGCCTCAAGTAGTAAGTTGTTGATATATTTTGGTAGTGATGTGTGTGAACACTCTAGGACTGTCGGGGCACTTTTTTCCCTCTTTAGGAGGTTTTTTTCCCCCGGCTTGTATATACGCCTATTGCCCTAATGGGCTACTTATCTTTGTACATTCTCTAGTAATAGATTCAGTCTTGTGTGTTGTGCTCCAAGCTTCTTTTTCTTCCTTGTGCTGTTCGCGTGCTTCCGCAGACGTCTAACTCCAACAATTGGTATCAGAGCAGGTCGTCGCTTCTTCTAGGGCGCCGTCGACACTCCTCCATTTGCAGTCTCAGATTCGCACGAAATTTGGTGAGCATACTCAGGGTGTTTCCGAGATCAAAACAGCTTTGCTGTGTGGTGCCAAAATCGCGATCTGAGCTCGTTTCCGCCTCCGAACGCACTATCGCAGCGCTTGTGCATGCTATTTCGTCCTTTTGTGCCAAAGGTATATACCAGTTTCTGTTCGCCAGTTTAAGCGTCTCGAAGTCTGCTACAGGTCTAGCAGAACTGGTTTGGGCAGTTCCGTTCAACTTTTTTAGATACAGTCAATTTTTTGCATCAAGGTATTTTAGTCACCGGCCATGGCTGAAAGCAGTGATGTATTCCGTATGTTGGCTGTTGAGGATAAGTTGGATGGTACCAACTACCCATTATGGGCTTATATGATGCGACATGTACTGGTTGCAAAAGGATTGTGGAACATTGTGCAAGGTGTTGAAAGACGTCCTGTTACACCTGTAACGACAGGTACTGCAAATACAGGTGTTGGAGCTGATGAAGATGGTGTCGAAGATGATATTCCGCAGATTCCTGTTCGTGCTGCTGTTTCTGTTGCACCTACTGCAGAGCAGATTCGTTGGGATGGCAGAGATGCCCAAGCACATGCATTGATAGCTTTGTCTGTCAAACGTGCCATTATTCCTCACATTTGCTCTTGCAGAACAACAAAGGATGCTTGGGATACACTTACCACTTTGTACCAGGCTAGGAATGAGGCTCGTGTTGCTTACCTCCGAAAACAGTTGGAGAGTGAGCACATGAATGAAGGTGATTCTATGGACAGTTTTCTTACAAAGATCAAAGACCTGAAGGAACAATTGATTTCTGCTGATGAGGTTATACCAGATAGCTCACTTGTGCAGACCGTTCTGAATGGTCTTCCTGATTCATATCAGAGTTTTGCCTCTACTCTTCGGTTGATGATGAAAGGCAATCCGAATGCCTTGTCATTTGAGGAATTAGTCTCTGTTCTGTTGCAGGAAGATCAGTCCAGGCAGAACAGGTCCATTATGCGTGTTGCAGATCAAGCTTTCCTGGCTAGTCAGAAGGGCAAAGGAAAATGGAGCTCTTCTACTAGTAAGCAGAAATCTGCAAATGCTGCACAATCGAAGAACCAGGATAAAGATGAAAAGAAATCAGAAAAGCAGAAATTGTTCTGCAAGTACTGTAAAGGAAATGATCATATTATTAAGAACTGTCCAAAACTAGCTGCTAAAGAGGCAAAGAAGAAAGAGGCTAGAATGGTTGTTGCAGAGGCCTCTACACCAAAAAGAGAGTCTGCAAATCTTGTGCAGGAAGAAGAATGGGCGTTTACTACTGTCTGCAGTTTTGACCCATCTTCTCATGATCAGTGCATGTCTGCAGTAGACTCAGATGTTTGGTACTTTGACAATGGGGCGACCAAACATATTACCTCGCAGCGCAGTTTCTTCTCTTCACTTGAGCCTGCTCCTACAGGGAATACTGTCACATGCGCCAATAACTCCTCTTATCCTGTTATGGGAGTTGGTAAGATCATTCTGACTACTGCTGATGGTAGTTCTTTCACTTTGTCAGATGCTTTATTTGTGCCAGGGATAAAAAAGAATCTGTTATCAGTTTCTGCATTAGCCAAGATTGGCTTGGTTGTGAAATTTGTTGATGACAGGTGTACAGTCCATGATCTCTCAAATGGCGATGTGATTATTGCTTCTGGCATTTTATGTCGTGGGCTGTATAAGCTCATAGACTATGAAAGATCTGTGAATGATTCGGCATGTGCAGTTCATGATTCTCAGGCTATGTCAGATGCAAAGCTTTGGCATGCACGCTTTGGTCATCTGAATTTTGCTAGTTTGTTACGCCTGCAGAAATCTGAAATGGTGTCCTCTTTGCCCAAACTTGAGGCACCTGGAAAACATGTTTGTGAAGGCTGTATTTTGGGCAAAATGTAGCGTTCTTCCTTTCCAAAAGATGGTTCAGTTCGGGCTACGCAGAAATTACAGCTTGTACATAGTGATGTCTGTGGTCCTATGCAGACACCCTCTTTTGGAAATTACCTTTACTTCGTGACTTTCATTGATGATTTTTCCAGGCATGCATGGGTATATCCACTCAAAGCAAAGTCCGAAGTGCTCATGTGCTTCAAACAGTTTTTGGTTTTGGCTAAAAATCTGTCAGCATGTAAAATGGGCACCCTCCGTTCTGATCGAGGGGGGGAATATATGTCTTCAGATTTTAATGCATTTCTGGCTGAACGTGGGATAAAACACCACTCTACAGTGCCGTATACACCTCAACCGAATGGAGTTGCTGAACGAAAGAACAGGTCACTCATGGAGATGGCGAGGTGCATGGTCAAAAGTCAGGCTTTACCACATAGTTTCTGGCTTGAGGCTGTCATGTGTGCAGCATATGTACTGAACAGGTGTCCCACTAAAGCATTGCAGTCTATCACTCCATATGAGGCTTGGCATGACCGCAAGCCATCTGTTGCTCATCTGCGTGTTTTTGGTTGTTTGGCATATGCATTAGTGCCTGAACAACATCGTAGAAAATTGGATGATAAGGCAGTAAAATGTATTTTTGTTGGGTACAGTTCTGAAAGTAAAGGCTATCGTCTGTATCATCCACAGACTAAACGCATTCTGGTTAGTCGTGATGTTGTCTTTGTGGAAGATGCTATTCAGCCATTGCTTTCATGTACTAAGGAGACATCTGTTAGCTCCAAAGACATGTATGATACTTTGATGCCTCTATTTACAGGTGGACAGGCTAGTGCTGGTCCTAATGAGGCAACTTCTCAGCCTTTGCAGGTTTCATATGATGATGCAGATCATTCCATTTCTGATGCAGATTTACATGATGCACTTGTTGATGAGAGAGTTGATATTGAGCAGGCAAAAACTATGCCAAAATGGCTGGTGCAGACTTTGCGTGACAGCAAATTAGATGCTCCTTTGTCATATCGTACTCGTTCAGGCTCTCATAGTGCCTCCTTTGCATCAGATTGCTATGCTATGGCTGCATCTAGTCTCTGTGATGAGAATGAGCCTGTTTCTTTTGATAAAGCACAAAATTCAGAAAATTGGATGGTTGCTATGCAATCTGAATATGATGCTATAATGAAGAATGGTACATGGTCTTTATGTGACTTGCCTCCTGGCAAGAAGGCCATTGGCACTAAGTGGGTATACAAGCTGAAGCGTAAACCTGATGGTACAGTTGACAGGTATAAGGCTAGGCTTGTTGCAAAGGGTTATGCGCAGGAAAGAGGCATTGATTTTGATGAGACCTTTGCACCTACATGCCGTATGACTACTGTTCGGAGCATTTGTGCACTTGCAGCCCATCATGGTTGGAATGTACATCAGTTGGACATTAAAACAACATTTCTGAATGGTGACTTGCATGAAGAAGTGTATGTTTTTCAGCCCCGTGGCTTTGTGCAGAAAGGGCATGAAAACCAGGTGTGCAGGTTAAAGAAGGCGTTATATGGTTTAAAGCAAGCACCATGTGCTTGGTATGAGAAGATACATGCCTATCTGATTGCACATGGTTTTGAGAACAGTCCAACTGAAAGCACCTTATATGTTAAGCGTGCTAATGATGTGCTTCTGATCATTGTTGTCTATGTTGATGACATGCTGCTCACTGGTCCTATTGAGACACATATTGCTGATTTTAAGGCTGATTTGCATGCCTCATTGGAGATGTCTGATTTGGGGCATTTGCATCACTATTTGGGCATTCAGTTTATGCACGTTGATGGTGGAATGGCTTTGTGTCAAACGAAATATATTGACACATTATTGCAGCGTTTTGGCCTTGAAGACTGTAAGCCTATTGCCACTCCTATGGAGACAGGTTTACGATTGAGTCTTCATGATGCTGGAGATGCATTTGATGCTGTTCTCTATCAGCAGGCTGTTGGATGCTTGATTTACTTATGCATTACTCGGCCAGATATTCAGTTTGCTGTCTCACAGATGAGCAGGTTCATGCATTGCCCAGGAGTCACGCATTGGAAAGCGGTTAAGCGCATCTTTCGCTACTTGAGTGGTACTCGGCTACTTGGGTTGTTTTATCCCAAGGGGGGATCACTACCGCCAGATTTGCATGCTTTTTCTGACTCAGATTGGGCTGGTTGCTATGACACTCGTGTGTCCACCAGTAGTTTTTGCTTCATGCTTGGTAGCTCATGTATATCTTGGTTGAGCAAGAAGCAGCCTACTGTGGCCACTTCCAGTTGTGAGGCTGAGTATAGGGCAGCTTTCACAGCGACTGTTGAGTGTGTGTGGCTCAGATGCCTTATGGCTGATTTGGGTGTTGGCCAGTCTTCTGCCACCACCATCTTCACTGACAGTCAGAGCGCATTGGCAGTTGCGAGGAACCCTGTGTTCCATGCTCGCACTAAGCACATTGAGGTGCATTATCACTATGTCGGGGAGAGGTTCTCTGCTGGGGAGATCAGCTTGGCATATGTGCCCACGCAGGAGAACATTGCAGACCTTTTCACGAAGGCTCTACCTAGGGAGAAGTTTGAAGCTTTCCGCAAAGCTTTGGGCTTACTTCCTTTTGTGGAGTGATTTCCACATAGCTTGGCACTTCCTTATACATGAGTGCCAGCTCCTTGTTCACCGCATCACTCCCAGGGGGGATTTGTTGATATATTTTGGTAGTGATGTGTGTGAACACTCTAGGACTGTCGGGGCACTTTTTTCCCTCTTTAGGAGGTTTTTTTCCCCCGGCTTGTATATACGCCTATTGCCCTAATGGGCTACTTATCTTTGTACATTCTCTAGTAATAGATTCAGTCTTGTGTGTTGTGCTCCAAGCTTCTTCTTCTTCCTTGTGCTGTTCGCGTGCTTCCGCAGACGTCTAACTCCAACATAAGTTACAAAGTTTGATAGCTTACTTTAATCATAATACAACGATGGAAAATGCTTGAACACAAAAATTCAAACGTACGGATTTATCAATCCATCCTGGGTCCATGCAAGACGTTAGGATCTTGCATACTGAAGCTGATTCCTTTGAAAAGCTCATGTGTAAACGGAACAAAATTAAAGGCATCGAATGCAAATGAAAGCTGCTTCGACAAAGGAGTACGAAAAGTAGTGCATGAAAAGAAGATAATGACAAAGATGAAAAAGGTCGAAGAATTGCTATTGTGGACAATCCTAACGAGATGAAATCTCCGAATGGTGAAATGAAGGGCTAAGTAAAACATATACCCATTTTCCTGAAAAACGAAGTTAGCACACGCAATGGACGAACCTATAAAACACATACGAAATACCATCCATGATCAGGATATAGGTAAAGGAGACCTTCATACTATGTTAGAACCAACATTTCAATGTGGTTCTATAAATCAGGCTCTTGGAAATGTATGTTAATCTCTTTATTGAAATTGACGTTATTCAATTATCCCTTGAATATAGTTTCATATTAATACACTTTTTCCTGTGACGTGTGAACAAAGTTGGAACTATCATGGAAATTTTCTTCTGTATTAACCAATCTTTCTCCCCAATTTCCATGTATGCCCATGACCCCCATGGGCTAATTATCTTTATATATTTTTACACTGACCAATACATTGTTCCTTGTGTTTCGTAATTGTCAAGTTCCAAAAATCTATATCAAAGCAAGTAATGGATTCACATGGTGCATCAGTGACCTAACTCTTCGGCTTTCTTATATTCTTAGAAGACTTGCTGAAATATTTTAGGTTGATATGTGCTTAAAACGGTATCTAAGGGCATCATATAGAGATAATAATGATTCAAACGCATTTCCGACACTACATCAATTATCATATCCAATGTCTACATACTTCAAAAGAATTTTTCTTGGGGGTTTGTGATGCGTGATAGAGGCAAATATAGACATTGCTACATGGTCTAATATTCCGTAGGACAAATATATTAGCTTTCTGAAGAACGTGTAATTTCCTACATCAGAAAATAGCACTAGCGATGGATGATAGGAGCTTTTTATTTTGTAGCAAAGTCCTTGAGGATAATTTTCATTGTTTCAACTACGTATTGTGATAATACACCATGGTCGATGTATTGGTTGCAAGAGTATTGTGAATTATTGTCTTAGATGTTAAACAAACACATTTCATATATAAGAATACTAAACGAGGTATAGTATGTAGGTGACATTGATGATATTATACGTTCTATCTCTTTTAATGTTCTTATTTAAGCTCCTCTTGTAATTCTTGGATTAGATATATGTTGCTCATGATAAATGGTATTTTGGCTGGGCTAGTATGTGATCCAAGCTAAAACTAGAGATCATTCAACTTACAAGCCCCATTTGGAGGTGTAATTGATTCTAGATCAAGAATCTAGGATCCATTTTGACCCTTTCAATTGAGAGGGACCATTTTGTTTCATATTAATGATTATGAAGTATGTTCACCCTTGATTAAATTATGTGTTGGTAGACCTAAGGTATAGATGATGTATGGGAAGTGGTTTTTTGAAGTCCCAATTTTCTACATTCAACTATCCTCTCAATCTTTCCCTTGCCCTTATGCACATCTAGATTGTTGTACAAGGTCCAAAAACGCCTTACATTCAACTGGCCCTTGCCCTTATGCACAACTACATTGTTGTATGAGGCGAGTCCAAAAATGCCTCATATCGCCACTTTGAGGAGACATAATAACCTCACAAATGGAAATAAAATCATGCTACAACCTTGGCTCTCCCAATCTATGGTCCTTGACCCATCTAGGGATATCAAGCAATGGAATTACACTAATGGTATATGATGGTGTCCTAAATAAATCTTAGAATCTCTCCCCCTTCTAATGATCATTGTACTGAATGATGGAGGGAAAATTTCTATGAATGAGAGCTTCTAATTCCCAAGTAGTATTTTTGAGTGGATGGCTGGTCCTTGCTATTTTATTCTAGTAAGGAGCAATTTTGCAACAAGGAGTGCTCCATCTTATCATGAACTCTAAAAGGAATATCTAGTTTAGATATTCTATCTCCTAAGGAAACTAGAGCATCTATATACTTCTCATCTCAAGAAATATATAGCCTCATCTTGGTAACATGGAAAACTAGATGAAATTTAGAGTTATCTACGGATTTTAACTTGTATCCGAGGTCACTATTCTTGATTATTTCAAATGTCCAGAAAATCTAGATGGTAACTTGGGTGTTTGGTGCACTATCAATCAAGAATGCAATGGAACTTGTAAGAACACATAACAAAATGTTTGGAGCATTTCTGGTGTGCATGTGTATCTACAAAAGATTCAACTCTCTTAATACCTTGCTTAAGATTCGATTGGTCTATCTTTAAATTATTTTTCATATATTTGAGAAACTTTGAAGTACTTAGATATTTTCTCCGTAGTCCTTTGGTTGCTTGACTATGCAAAACAAAAACACAAATTATTTAAAACATTTCTAGCTTCATAGGTCTTTATTTCCAAGTATTATAAGAGAGCTGTACCAAAGGAACTAAACTATCCCTATCTATCTGCTTTCCTAAAACATATGTCTCAAGCATATCATCAAGTATATAATTGTTTGCTTTTCTTAAACATATTCCCAAAGCATTCTCTCTAGCTTTGATCATTTATGTGTGCATACTCTCCACGAATTATCTTGAGTTGAAGTTATAACTTGTTAAACATGTGTTACCACAAATGTACTATGAATCTAGGATTTCTATATGAAACTATGGACTTAGATAGACCATGTATTCTGAAGATGTCCCAAATTAACTTTTACACAACTCGGAGAGCCTCCACTAATTAATTAGTAGGAATAAAGTGTGCCATTTTACTCAATAGATAAACCATTACATGAATAACATTACTTTGATAGTGTGTCCTAGGTAAATGCATAATAGATTAATCCATGGATATATTGTCACAACAATAGTACAATATTTCCATATGGTTGCAATAAACGTATGACATATCATCTCTCCTTAATTTACCTTAAACTTAAAATACGCACTCACATGATTCCTAACATCTCTGACCATCCTTTTCCACCAAAATGTGCATATGATCAGTTCTAAATTTTTCTCAATATGAGAATGTATTGTTCATGAGACACCATGGTTTTTAAAAATTACTTCCTTTTAGGATTACGCTTTTTCGGAACTAGGCACATATATCTTAACATTCTTTTGAACAAGCCTTGCTCAATTTGAAATTTAGAGAAATAAATATTCTCAATATTATTTGACAAGTTACTTACTATATGCTAACAATAATCATCCCAAACCCATGAGTTTGTAGTCTCACCTGAATAGAATTATTATCTAATACTCCAAAGTTAATCTCATGTAGATTATTAGATAATGCATCTACAGATATATTGTTCTTGGCTTTTATCTAAAGAATATCCATAGTAAATCGTCGTATAAACTCAACTCGTATAGTTTGTATTCCTTGTACATTACTATAGGAGCTAAAGTACTTCAAGGTATGATGATCTATGTAAATGTAAAGGTTGATCCATACAAATATTGTTTGTGTCTTCACAACATAAACTATAACATAAGGCTCCTATTCCCCGAAAAGATATTTTCGTTGAGAAAATGATATATATATATATATATATATATATATATATATATATATATATATATATATATATATATATATATATATATATATATATTGTTGGGAAAGATGGATGGATGCTCCAAGAGACTGAGTAGGTACTGCTAAACCTGCTTTGTACCAGCCCTCTTTTGCTTCAGAGTTGATAACTAGACCTCCTTAGCTTTCCAATGACACCATAAAATGTCCTATGTACTTTGGAAATGATGTGTGCAATGATTGAATCAAAACAGATAACTTTGGAAGTGACAAACTCAAGAAAACCTTCTATTTATGTCTTGACACCTGCTGAGTATATTGCTCAGTATGACCAGCATAGTAGGAATTGGAAAACTTCCTTTTAGGGGTATCTAAGTAGTGTACTAAGCTACCTATTCCAAGTGGAATGATGTAAAATGATAAACTATGCTAAGAGAAATCAATTTAGCAAGTTAAGCTATACCCCCGACTTTTTAGGACTGTAGTAGAAAATGACCAGAGATCACCTCGACGCAGATTTCTCCAAAATGGCTGAATAAAATGTCTTCAAAACTTTGCTAGCACGTAGATTACTTCAAGCGGAATCCAAAAAGCTTTGAATCACTGAAATTAGTGGAGAATTGACCGAGATATGCCCTTGACAAGTTGAAAGACTTTTGAGTAGACTAACATAGAACTCAGAGATGGACAATGTGAATGTATGTATTAATGAACATTTGTATACAACTCCATTGGCATGAATATCATTTCCAAATGGTGTAGAGAGGTTTGGGATAGAGTGTAGATCTCACACACACTCAAAAATTAGTAATGCTAGGCTCGGGAGTGCTCTCTCTTGCCCGCGACTTTTCATGTCCATTTTTATAAGGAATGAGTAAAAATTTGAATTCAAATTCACACTTTTGGCTCCCTATGATCAAGCTCCTAAATACTAGGAGATATTCTTTCAATCAAACAACTTATTTTTCCACGAATCCTTTTGGTAGGTGATTACAAGAGATTCGAAGTCCATTTGACTTTTACAATGAGGTAAAGTGGTAATTAACCACTAGCATATGTTCCTATGCTTTTTCATATGTGTGTGGACTTCAATGTATCCTTTGAGCCAAATGTATAGGCTTGTAATTTACACCAAGAGCTCCCCCTCAAGCCAAACATTTTGGCTTAAGTCTTCATCTTCAATCTTCAAGTATATCCTGCAATCCAATCATGGATTTGAACCTGCAAAGTTTGGTTCCATCCAAAGCTTTAGTCAACAAATCTGCACATTGCATCTTGGTTGATACATAGGTTAGTTGAATGTCCTTACTTATCAATTTCTCTCTCAGATTATGGTAATGGACCTCTATGTGTTTGGTCCTAGCATGATGAATAGGATTAGCTGCAAGGTGAAGAGAACTTGTATTATCTCCAAAGATAATTGGTGACCTAGTATATAAACCCAATTCTGTATACAAAAGCTTAATCCATATTGCTTCTTGTGTGGCATTAGCTAGTCCTCTATACTCTGCCTCTGTGGAAGACAATGCAACAGTGGGTTGCTTCTTTGAAGACCATGAAATTGGTTTGTCACCTGCAAAAGAAATATATCCAGAAGTGCTCCTCCTATCATCCTTGCATCCTCCCCAATCTGCATCTGAATAAATTTTGATATCAATATCTGAAGTGTAAGGGAAATACAAACCATGGTTCTGTGTACCCTTGAGATACTTCAAGATTCTCTTGGCAGCCTCTAAGTGAGGTATCCTTGGCTTGTGCATAAATTGACTTAGCACACTAACTCCATATGCAATATCTATCCTTGTTAAGGTAGCATAGTTCAAACTACCCACCATACTTTGATAACCTGTAATGTCTTTGACTTCATTACCTTCATGGGCACTTAGTTTTAGGTTTACCTCCATTGGAGTGCTTGCTACTTTAGCATCCTGCAAGTGAAACTTCTTCAACATATCCTATATATTTTTTTTATGGGTGATGTATATCCCTGAATTAGTGCAGACTAATTCAAGTCCCAAAAAATATTTCAATAGACCAAGATCATTGATCTTAAACTCCTTCATCATTTGACTTTTGATATATCTGATTCCATTGAAATCATTACCTGCAATGATGATGTCATCAACATAAACACAAAGTTATATTACCTCTGAATTACTTCTCTTAATGAACAGAGAAGTGTCTGCCTTGCTCATGACAAATCCTTGGTCTTGGAGGTATGTAGTTAACCTGTAATTCCATGCCCTAGGTGCCTGCTTCAATCCATATAAAGCCTTTTTTAATTAGCAAACATATGTTACCTTCTTAGGGTCTTCATAGCCAGGAGGTTGTGACATATATACCTCCTTCGAAATCCATCCATTCAAGAAAGCATTCTTGACATCCAGTTGGTACATATACCAATTTTTTGATGTAGCCACACTCACCAACACTTTGATGGTTGGCATCTTGGCCACAGGTGAGAATGTCTCTTCATAGTCAATGCCTTGGGTTTGTGCAAAACCCTTAGCTACCAATCTAGCTTTGTACCTATTAATTGTGCCATCAAAATTTCTTTTAAGCTTATACATCCATCTTGATCCTATTACCTTCATTGAGTCCTTCTTAGGTACTAACTCCCATGTGTCACTCTCTTTGAGGGCATCAATCTCCTCATCCATAGCTTCTTTCCATTCTGATTTGGTTATTGCTTCTTCATATGATCCTGGTTCTTCATTTGACAAATCTTTGGCAAGATAAACAGAATGTTTAGTAACAAGAGATGTATCATACCCATATCTGATAGGTTTCTTGCTTTCTCTTTGTGATCTTCTAAATGGTTGAGTTGAAGATTTAGGTATGTCTTCAAGCTTCTTCATCTTCATTTTGCCTTTGGACTTCCATGCTTTGAATTATTCAAGGTTGATAGTATCTTCATCATCTGAACTTGAGGCTTCATTCTGAGTAGGTTCATCCTTTGTAAGACTTGGAAATTCCTCTTCCAAATCATAGGGTAACTTAACCTTCCTACATTCATTCTCATACCAAGAATCAATGAAAACCATGAATCCCTTATTGATGGGATTATAAAACCTGTAAGCTTTTTGATTTAAATCATACCCAATAAAGATGCATTTTTCAGCCTTTGGGTCTAGCTTACCTCTTATCTGAGAAGGAATGTGTACATATGCTACACATCCAAATATTTTGCAATTGTCAAGTGAGGGTCTCTTACCATGCCATGCTTCATAGGGTGTCATACCATCAAGAGACTTAGATGGTAACCTGTTTATGAGGTAAGTGGCAGTGGAAACACTCTCTGCCCATAGATAGTTAGGTAAATTTTTCTCATTAAGCATAGATCTAGCTATCTCAACAATTAACCTATTTCTTCTCTCAGCTACCCCATTCTGTTCAGGAGAATACCTTGTGGTTATCTCTCTTTTGATGCCTCTGTCCTGCAAGAAGTCTTCAAATTCATTGGAGAAGTACTCACCTCCTCCATCTGACCTTAACCTCTTCAAATTCCTTCCTGTCTGGTTTTCAACTAATGCAAGATATTTTTTAAAGCACTTAAATACCTCATCCTTGTGCTTAATGAAATACAATACAGTCCATCTGCTTGAACCTGAGATAGAGGGATCTTTGATTGGTCCCCATACATGTGTGTGGACAAGCTCTAGGTAGTCTTCATGCATGTATCCTTTCCTTGAGAAGGGTAACCTGTGAGACTTACCAAATTGACAAGCACCACACTTGTAAATCATATGTTGCTTGGATACATTTGGTATCCCAAGCACACTTTGGTCCCTGCGCATTTGTTTCAAGGTTCTTTCTCCTACGTGCCCTAACCTTTTGTGCCAAATCTCAAGCTCTGAAAGTGTCTGATCTTTATAACTGTATAGTGCAATGTTGTTTGTATCTTCTAACTCAAAAGTGAAAAGTCTACCTGTTTTTTCTCCTTTAGCAATCCTCTTGAACCCATGTCTTGGATCCTCCACATATGCTCCATATTGTTTGAATCTAACCTGCAAACCTTTCTCCACAATCTGACCAACACTCATCAATTTTTTGGTAATGGTTGGTACATAGAGTACCCTGCTCAACAAATTCTGATTTCCATCACAAGTCTTAACATTTCCAACTTTAACTACTGAATGCTTTGTATCATCACCTGTTTGAACTTGATGCTTACCTTTTGGTTCCTCAAGATCAGAGAGTAATGCTACATTGCCAGACACATGATTTGAACATCCTGAGTCAATGTAGAATAGGTGGTCATCATTTGTACCTTATTTTGAAGTCATGTTCATGATTAGAAGAGAGTCATCCTGATCCTCTTTGTAGTTACTGTAGTCCTTCCTGGATTTGAATCCTCCTTGGTAGTTGCCATTGTAATTATTGTTGTAGTTGTTGTTGTAGTTATTGTTGTAGCCTTGGTGATGGTTGAATCTACCTCTTGACTGTGAGTATCCACCTCTTTGATATCCTCTTCCTCTCTGATTCTTGTAATTCTTGAAACACTTATCTGTGGTATGATCTGATAGACCACAAATGTTGCATGGTGAGGAGTTATAAGATCTCCCCCTACCTTGCCTACCTCCTCTGCCTCTTCCTCTTGAAGATCTACCTCTCCCTGCATAGTTGGCTTGAGAAGTAGAGCCTTCATCTTCCACCTTCTTGCTTTTGCCTTTATCTTTAGACTTCTTATCAGTGTATAGGGCATAAGAGTTATTACCTTTGGATGTGTCTCCATTTTTGTTGAGCTTTGCTTCATGAGTAAACAATTGTCCCATGAGAGTTGTAAGATCTGGAGTGTGCATGTCCATGTAAAGATCCATAGCTTTGGTGAAGCTTTCCCATTTGTCATCAGCCTTGATCCCATTTATCACTTGCATTACAATCTGTTCTTCTTCAATCTCTTCTCCTATGCTTGCTAACTCATCTGCTACATCTTTAATCTTGGTCACAAATTCTGAAACAGCTTGCTTAGGTTGCTTCCTTAATGTTGTGAATTCAATCCACAACTGATTTTTCCTAGCCCTTGTGTTGGAGGAAAAATATGATGACAAGGTTTCCCAAGTCTCTTGGGATGTCTTACAATTTCTAATATGTGGCAAAAGAAAATCAGATATAGAGTTGAGTAAATAAGACCTTGCCAATGCATCCTTAGCACACCATGTGTTGAGCTTTTCATCTTCTTCCTTGGTTGGTAATCCTCTTGTTTTGAATGAGGGCAACTCCTCATCTCCTGAGATGTATCCATAGAGACTCCTTCCTTGTAGATAGGTCTTCATCCTCAGAGACCATGCTTGATAATTGTTCCTATCCAATTTGTCAATAAATGAAGGAAAACCATCTCCCATTTTACCTTAGTTTGCTCTGATACCAGTGTTGGGAAAGATGGATGGATGCTCCAAGAGACTGAGTAGGTACTGCTAAACCTACTTTGTACCAGCCCTCTTTTGCTTCAGAGTTGATAACTAGACCTCCTTATCTTTCCAATGACACCATAAAATGTCCTATGTACTCTGGAAATGATGTGTGTAATGATTGAATCAAAACAGATAACTTTGGAAGTCACAAACTCAAGAAAACCTTCTATTTATGTCTTGACACTTGCTGAGTATATTGCTTAGTATGACCAGCACAGTAGCAATTGGAAAAATTCCTTTTAGGGGTATCTCATTAGCTTAGTAAGCTACGTATTCCAAGTGGAAGGATGTAAAATGATAATCTATGCTAAGAGAAATCAATTTAGCAAGTTTAGCTATACCCCCGACTTTTTAGGACTGTAGCAAAAAATGACCAGAGATCACCTGGACGCCAATTTCTCCAAAATGGCTGAATAGAATGTTTTAAAACTTTGATAGAATGTAGATTACTTCAAGCTTAATCCAACAAGCTTTGAAGCACTGAATGTGGTGAAGAATTGACTGAGATATGCCCTTTACAAGTTGACAGACTTTTGAGTAGACTAACAGAGAACTCAGAGATGGACAATGTGAATGTATGTATTAATGAACATTTGTATACAACTCCATTGGCATGAATATCATTGCCAAATGGTGTATAGAGGTGTGGGCTAGAGTCTAGACCTCACACACACTGAAAAATCAGTAATGCTAGGCTCGGGAGTGCCGTTTCTTGCCCGTGACTTTTGATGTCCATTTTTATAAGGAATGAGTAAAAATTTAATTTCAAATTCAAACTTTTGGCTCCCTATGATCAAGATCCTAAATGCTAGGAGATATTCTTTCAATCAAACAACTAAGTTTTCCATGAATACTTTTGGTAGGTGATTACAAGAGATTCCAAGTCAATTTGACTTTTACAATGAGGTAAAGTGGTAATTAACCACTAGCATATGTTCCTATGCTTCTTCATGTGTGTATGGACTTCAATGTATGCTTTGAGCCAAATGTGTAGGCTTGTAATTTACACCAACACACACACACACACACATATATATATATATATATATATATATATATATATATATATATATATATATATATATATATATATATATATATATGTATGTGTGTGTATATATATATATATATATATATGTGTGTGTGTATATATATATATGTGTATATATATATATATATATATATATATATATATATATATATATATATATATATATATATATATATACATACATACATACATACATACATACATACATACATACATACATACATACATACATACATACATACATACATACATACATACATACATACATACATACATACATACATACATACATACATACATACATACCAAGCACGTGGTGCTTGCTTCAAACTTAGTAATGCCTTTTTCAACCTACATGCTTTGTTTTTATGTCCTTTCTACACAAAACCACAGGGCTAGAAAACTTACACTTCTTCATGCAAGTCACCATTTAGAAATGTAGTTTTAATGTCCAACTTATGTACATTCCAACCACGATGAGCTACAAGTGCAGAGATGCTATGAACAATAGTAAGTCACCATGTAGGAGCATGGTCTCATCAATATCAATGGCCCTTTCTTGAGCATACCCTCTCCAACAAGCCTAGGCTTATACATTTGAACTATTCTATCAAGCTTATGATTCAACTTGTATACCCACTTACTACCAATGGCCTTCTTGCTAGGAGGAAAGTCACATAAAGACTTGGTACATTTCTCACGATAGCATCATATTCAGATTTCATGGCGGCCAGCCAATTTTCAAAATCTTTTGCTTCATCAAACAAAATAGGCTCGTTCTCATCACCAAGACTATAGGCAGCCATAACATAGCAATGTGATGCAAAAGAAGCACTATAAGAGCTTGAATGAGTATGATATGATAAAACTCAATCTAATTTGCTATCTTGCAAGGTCTATGCTAGCCATTTAGGCATAATTTTTGCCTCCTCTATACCAGTTCTCTCATCAATAGGGGCATCATGTAGATCTGCATTAGATATGGAATAATCTGCATCATCATATGAGAGACAAACAGATTCCATGATGATGAAAGAAATCTTTTGCCTCTCTCACATCTATCTCTCGTTGATTCGCAACCAATTTTTCAAGATACCCAAATCTTGATATCACTTCTTCTAAGAGGGATCTACACACATTATAAGTAGTATTCATGTGAAGAGATCGCCGTTCCTCATGGTTGGTCAATTCTTCTCTAGAAAGTAAAGTATGCCGCATTTTTTTTTATCCCCCTTGGGCATGGTTACAAGTTCCACGACCCATTTGTAATGAATACAAGGATGATAAGTCATATGTAATGGATCTCTATGCCTAACTCAAGAATCCACCTCACATGCGATACAAGTGCTCGCAAAGTCTGACACACTCACATATATCCCGGCTCACTAATAGACTTCCCTAATCCTTTCATACATTATCATAGTGATTTACATCTCTACATATCTAGAGTTTGAACCATCAATCTCCAAACCTCTAAAGAAAGACTTCCAACCCAAACGATAAAGATCATTGTTGGTCAAATATGATGAAAATTATTATTACACCATTGGAAAGTACTCATCAAGAGCTTTCCAACCATATATAATACTATGCCATTCATTCTAGAATGAGCCACTATGGTCCAAAATCATCATGAATAATTAGGATATATTTTCTTCTTTAGTGACCTTTTCAAGCAAACTTTGAGGGCCCCTTGGTTACGCCCATGGGTTCCAATGAGGTGACCTGAGTTTGATTCCCACATCGTTGTCATAGAGGGGTTCGAAGGTAGGCTGATGTTCTTCCAAAAGAATCACGCTAACCTAACCGTGTGACTGCACGCAGTGTACATAAATTATAAGTATGCCTAGGGCCTTCAATTGCTTTTGAGTTTAGGTGTGATAAAAACCTATATCTTTCTAATATATGGGAGTGCAAAATAAGAACTAATTATTTAGACTAGGGACCGTAAGGACGAGTGTTTCTATAATGTTCTATAGCTTCTAATTGATAAGACATAACTAAGTTCTCGTTTGTAATTTTATCTTTAATAAAATCAACTTCTTCGTTCTCAATTTGATTTGGGTTAGGTTTTCTAACTAAATTAGGTGGAAATAAGTCTGTTTTGTCCTCCGGTTCTGGCAAAACTCTGGTAATTAAAGGTAAAATTCTAGATAGAAGACGCTCGTAATCTAACGTGTGTAATGTTTCGTTAACTACTTTATCTTTAATAATCTCAACTTCTATATTTTCGTTATTATTTGAACTATCAATTGCAGATGGAAGCAAAGTTCCTATAATTAAGTTTTCTAATTCTTGATTTTTAATATCAGAATTGTTTGAAGATACTAGATTAGAACTACTTTTTGATCCTGACTCTTTAGACATATGCAAAAAGTAAAGAACACAACAATATAGAGAATTTTGAAATCAATTTATTTAAACCTATACAAATTATATTGAAAATTGAAAGTACTAGAGATCTTTAAGATTTAATCTTATACAAAAGCTAATACAATTCTCTTTTGGATAAACCTATACAACTTAAATAACAATCTTCAAGTAATGTATTTTTGTAATCCTGAAAATTTCTTATGCTTGTAAACTCGTAATCTCCTTTTGAAATCTCTTCAATGATTTGCAAAAAGGACATTAGAAAAACTTCAATAAAAAATGACACATATATATATATATATATATAGCTATAGTAAACTTGTACGTGTGCGTATAGATAACTAAATGTTAGAGTTAGTTAACTAGTTAGTTTAACTAGTTAACTAACATGCATACTAACTTAACTAACACACTTTTAGAGATAGACTAGAACTAACTTAAACTTTAAATCTCCTACGTATGAATTTCCTTTTTGTTTTATTTGAATGATATTTAATAAATAATTTTAGATCATTTACATAAACTAACGTTTATTATATTAATTCCTTTAGTTTATTAATTAAAATTTATATTACCTTACCTTAAATATAATAATAAGATATTTAAGTTATCATATAACATATCATACACTGACACTAATATAAATAGGTTTTTTAGCATTATAAAAAACTTATAACTGTTGATTCTATAGAAGTTAAAATACCCCATACCCATTCGCATGATTTCATAGATATAGTTGATTACATTCACATGCCTTTTCTCATAAATTTGCATGGGTAAACACTTATGGTTAATATTCATGCTCTTATAATGAAGATGCACTCTTTAAATGTATTATGGTTCTATCCATATGGTACCAAATATTAACCTCATAGACTAACATAAGCATACTTACAACATATTATCACACATGCACATATATCATCACTTATGGAAAACAACTCATGGGCTTAATAAAAAATATAAGATGAAGAGTAAGAGTAAGAATCAATTATCCTTTCATTCTACATATAATTTCTTCTTTTTCCTGCAGGTACTCAAGAGAAAAGGTTAGTCGTTTTGAACCAGTGAATTAAAATTTATGTGAGAGAGATATCAATTAATCAACTTTAAATCAAAACATTTTTATTTTTTCATATGACAATTCAAGTGAGGAAATCCTTCCGACATCTGCCCCCACCAAACCTGCACATCGCCCCCGATGGGCCAACTGCAGTTAAATAGGAAAGCAATATCAAATTCTTTTAAAAAACAACATTTCTTCAACTATTTTTAAACTTATATAAAATATGCACCTAAAGGTAAGTACATCTTCTGATAGTCAAGAAAAACGTTTAAAATTATGCAAACTTGAATCATAAACATTTTTGTTCAATGCATGAAATTGAAAATAAAATTTAGAAAGTCCCATAGAAATCAAGCAGACAGTTGTGATACTTGCCCTTCTATTAACCCGTTCAAAAGTAATAAATATTTTATATAAATGGTCTATCCCTGATTCCCTAGTCACTCGCCAAAAGATGCATCTTACTAATTCCTCTATAGCATAAATCCGCCTAATATTGCCCGTATAGAATTTCAGATGTGGTTTCGAGACCACAACTGAATCATGATAACTTTTTTCTTTTCTTTTCTTTTCTTTCTTTTTCTTTTTCTTTTTTAATTTTCTTTTTCTCATCTTGCAGTAGCCATTAATATACTGCTTGATGTTCTCAATTTTCTTTTTTCTTAATTTTTCTTCGCAATTTTTTTGTTTAAGAGGAAAGGCTTAACCCCTAATCAGAGCAGAGGTTCTAGAGGAATGCTAAAGTGGGAACTAGGAGCTCTTTAGCTAAATGGTTTGGAAGTTAAGGAAGTCTACCTATATAAAATAAACTTACTTCTACTAGGAATCACAAGTCAAGTGTTCCCTCTCCTATCCTTATGAAAGCCATAGGGTCTCTAATTCTTGTCTTCTCTTCATACACATCCCTACTTCAGTTTTAAACTCATTGTTTCATAATTTTAAAAATCTTCCTTTCCTATCAGAAGGATGTATATATCTACTCATGAAATGCATCAATAAAAAATCATATTAACAAGCTAATAAATAAGTAAAGTTTAGAACTCTTTCACCTGATCATTTTTATTCTTCTTCATTGTTGTCCTCCAAGAATTCTTCGTCCAATTCAAATTTACTGCTTTCTCTTCTTCGAAACAGTTTTATTCTTTTCCCTGCAATCAAATTCCTTGACATAGAACCATCAAATTCACGTAATTTATATGTACCTGTTTCATAAATTGAAACAACAACGTAAGGTCCGAACCAACATTTAGTTAGTTTCCGACGTGCATCATATTGAGTATCAAACGTACTATCATATACAAGCACCCAGTCACCACTCTCTATTGGTTGCGGTCTTAGTCTATGTTTCTTATCAAAATATAATTTATTTTTCAATCTAGATGTTTTTAATTTTTTTATTGCTTCTTTAAGATTTTCATTTCCTTGTTTTAATTGCTTAATTCTAAATGCTAATAAGTCCTCTCTTGAAATGTTATCTTTCCAACCTAAATTCATCCAATTAATTATCTGAATATGAATGGGAAATAATGGTTTCTAACAATACATGAGTTCAGCTGGCATAAAACCAGTTGTTCTCGTGTACGTCATGCGATCAGCCCAAAGAGCAAATGGAAGATATTTTGGCCATTGACTAATATCTCCGTGGCAAGCTTTAGAAATAGCCTTCACTATGGAAGGATGTCCTCATTCAATTTTACCATTTGCTTCTGGGTTATAGGCAGTCGCAAGAGACAATCGAATTCCATGTTGTGCAAATAATTCTCTCGCCTCTCTCGCATCTAACTCACCTCTATCCGCTACTACTTTTTCTATATATCCAAATCTGGATAATAATTCTTCTAAAAGGAATACACATACATTATAAGTAATATTGGAACGAAGCGCTCTACCTTCGGCATGATTTGTCAAATCCTCTCGTGCAAGAACGATGTATCTCATACCATCATTGCTTTTAGGCATGGTCACAAGGTCAACTACCCACTTGTAATGAATACAAGGTTGATAGGTCGGGTGAAGGGAATCTCTATGCTTGAAAGAGGAATGTAATTGGCACGTACTACAAGTGCTCACAAATTCTTTAACAATTACATACATCCTCGGCCACCAATAGCTTTCTCTAATCTTTTCATATGTAGCAACAAAACCTTTATGACCAGCCGGAAGGCTTTCGTGCATCTCTTGCATAACTTGCACTTCAAAAACCTTCAAACCTAGTACTCTTTGAGGGTTTCGAACCTTTCCTCTAGCATGTCTCCAAAGATATCCATCTTTCAAGAAGAAGTTGAAAGACTTCTTCCTGATGTTCCGGAATCGATTTGAAAACCAGCTTGGGGAAGGCTGAAATAAACTCAGATAGTTTCCTATATCTGGCCACTCTCCTTCATAATCACACTCTCTAAATCTTTCATACGTATAGGTAGATATTTCATAATTTATTAAATTAATATGATTATTTAATGCTTCACTATCATTGTCGAATTTTGCTCTTGAAATCATATCAACAACGGTATTATGTTTTCTGGCTATATGAACAAAAGCAGGATTAATGAATTTAATATAGGCTATCCATCGTAGCATAGCTATATCCGGAGACGAAGAATTAGCTATTAAACCTATTAATGGAAGACAATCGGTCTCTACTATTACATTAGCTCCTATAAAGTATTCTTTATCTGTTTTTAAAGGTGTAACTAATCCCCATAATTCTCTCTTAATTTGCGGGTAATTCTTTTGAGTATTATGAAGAATCTTTGCTCCAAAGCGAACTGCGTACCTTTGCTTTTCCTCATCATCCTGCCCAATGACCCAACCTAAACCAATAGGACTAGTGTCAACGGTTAGAATTACAGGCTTTTTTCTGTATAGTCAATACGTTTCAAAACAGGAGCCTTGATAAGCAATTGCTTTAGACGCTTCATAGTTCTGGAATGCTCATCAGTCCAAAAGAATTTCTTTCTTTTTCTCAATAAATCATAAAGGGGATTCGCTACATGAGCAAAGTGAGGGATCCAGATGACATAGAAAACACATGCACCTAGGAATCTCCTTACTTCATTTACATTGCGACATTTCTCAGAAATCCTACTAATGGCATCAACTTTTGCTGGATAGGGTCTACGACCATAATGGCCACATAAATGTCCAACTATTAGCACTTCATTAACACCAAAAGTTGATTTCTCTAAGGATAAAGTTAGTCCAACCTCTTCAAATCTTTCAAATATCTTTTCACAATCTGAAATATGGCTGCAAACGAACTTTCTGCAACCAGATGAATCTAAACTCTCATCCTTTTCTTTTTCCACACACCCTTTTATTGGAATGTCATCAATAAAAGGCATCGTCACTTTTGGAATAAAGTCATGTAGAACCAGATTCATAGCATTCATCATGTGGGCCACAGAATTCGTGGCTCCTTGTGGTAAAGTACACATACGTACTAACCCCAAAGGAGTCTTCATCGTGGTCACATCTCGACTCTCAATTGCTAATTGAAATTGATCATACCGTGAATACAGGTCTCCCATTGAATAGATGGAGTGACCTGCAAATGCCTCGGCAAACTCATCTACAATGAGTCCCGTTCCTACATTCCTAATAGTGACTTTATTCACAGGTTGCAAATCCTGAATAAAGCGTAGCTTCCCACTCTTTTTCGGTACCGTGAACCACCTATTAGAGTATGGTGCTGAGGATGGTTCCAAGATTCTCATGGCAATCTTCTCCTTTAACAATCTCATTAGCTTAGGTAAATGAGCCTTTGGGACTGGAATCGGAGGAAGATTATGCGGTACTGTAAAAATAATCATTGGAGCTACTAACTTTGGGTCTGCACATCCTATCTCATGTGGGAATAAAGAAAAAGCTTTACCATGACGAACAATCATCTTAGTAAACTGCTCTTTTTCAATTTGAGAAAGAAATTCATCACTGAATTTAATAAACTTCTTACTCTCATCAGTAAATATGTGACCTATCTTAGATCGATCTCTAAGAATAGGATCATTTGATACTCGACGAAGTATGTCATGACTATCTTTGGGTAAGGGTTGAGCTACAGGCTTTATCTTCTTTTCTACAGTTTTGTATTTGGTTTCTATGCTAACTTCATGTTCTAGGATGAATTCACTAATAATCTCATACTCTTGAATAGAGTTGAGAATTTCTAGATTTGATTCTAAGTTCTCATGAGAAACACTTTCTAGCTCTTCTAATAGAGTGGAACTTTTTGATTTCTAAATGTTTTGGGAAGGTTTTCACTAGTAATATAATGCAAACTAGTTGTAGGAGTACAAATTAGATAATTTTCAAATTTATGTTCATTGATAGGCGAGACATCAAAACAACGTCCACTATTGTCTCGCTCAATAGTGGAGTCTAGCAGAAATTTTGATCATAGTATGCTCCATATTCTCTTACAGTGAGTGGATCATTACATACATGACTGATCGAGTCAATAGGATTTCTTCTTAAGCTCTTTCTATTTCTAGTGTGGTTTGGGCAAACCGTCATAACTTGCAAAGAATCCATCCCTGATTTGGATCGAATTCTTGCATACACTGATCCGTCGTTCATTGCCTTTGTTTCCATCCTCATTTCAGCTATAAATGGCTGTCCAAGAATCACTTCATATGAGCAATTATCTTGAACAAAGAAGTGAAACTCTTCTCGAACACCACCTATCATAATAGGCACATTTGCACATGCACCCAACAAAATGCCAGAGCCATTGTCAGCTGTTCTCATCCGCCAACCGTGCTCTTGATCAATTGGCCACCTAAATTTTCCAAAGAACTTTTTTGAAATCACGTTTATCTCTGACCCCGAGTCAATGAGAGCCAAAGCTAAACAAGAATCTTTCTCATCTCCAATTCTAATCTTCACTTCTGGTCTGCCTCGTGCCCAGAAGGTAGAATTGTATTTACTTTCACTCTTTAACATTTCTTCATCAGGTTGTATAGGTCCTAGAAAATTTCTATTTACACTTCCTGTTGTAAATTTTTCATCATCCTCATAATCACTTTCACTCAATGTAACTACATCATTCATAGCTAGGGTTTCTTCTGCCACGTCTTGCATATCCTCGTCTTGTGGCAAAGGAAAGCGTCTTCTTCTAATAAGTCGAATAAAACTGTCCTTGAACTCTGGTTTCGCTATGGAAAACACTTGCTCAAGTGACATCGTTACTTGACTTTTTAGAAGAATATCATTTAAAATCTCCCTAGCATCATTTTTCTTTTCGAGCTCAGAAATCATAATAGCACGTGGAGCTCTTCTACCCTTCTTCTTCCCTTTCTCTTCATTTTGCTTTTGATCCTCTTTATTTTCAGGTTTAGAAGTTTCTTTTTCTACTTTCTTCTGTTCTTCTTGGGATTGAACATTTTCATCAGTCGGCTTTTTGCCTTCCTTTATCATTTTTCTCTTCTCTTCTTGAGATAAATTTGATTCATCAAATTGAACTTTTTTATCAGTTTTCTTTTCATCTTCTCTTGTTTGTCGCCTAGTTACCCTCCTATCACCTTCTTCTACATAATCCTGTTGATCTTCTCGTCTCCGTTTTTCCTCAACATTAGCAATGTGAGAAAAGACAGAGGATTGATCTACAGGAGTTTTCCATGCGGTCTTGTACATTATTTCATCTCTAGCTCGAACCAGTGCCTCTATTGAATATGGATTTTGGCTAGGTTTTGAAGAAGGCCTATCCTCGGCCGGCTCTAGTCTTGCAGCCGAAGTACTGGCAGTTGCATCTGAGACTGTTAAATTTTCGTAAAGCTTTTTCATTCCACCTTTGCCCCAATTGACAGACAAAGGAAGACGTGATTTAAAGTCACACAGTCTTCTATCTATTTCAACGACTAATTGATTTGCCTTAGCACTTTTTAACTCTTCACAAGCAAATGATGTGTGTTCGAGACTATCGCACCAAACACAGCGCTTCACGCCTGTCCCTCTTCTCTCATTAGTTCTTTGAAAAGGTGGCTGTACAGCAACCTGAGGAGTCTGCTGTGGTACTGGCTGAAAGACTGGTTGTGGTGGAACATATTGAGGCATAACTTGTTGATTAGGCAGTACTTGTGCTGCACTACTACTGCTAGCCCCTGGATCATTAAAGCTCATAGAATAAACTTGTTTATTTAAGTTAGCAACCTCTTTTGAAAGAGATGCTTGCATTTCATGACATTCTCCATCTGTTTACATAAAATATCCAATTGAAATTCTATGGGAGCTTTAGTAGTAGTTGCATTATTTGCCGTAGCTATAGTAGGAAGCATTGGCATGTCAACTTGCCTTGTAGTAGGAATCTCTCTAGGCTGAGAATCATCAGATTTAGCATACAAAAGCGTTTGTCTTTGCTTCATTTGAGCAATAGCCTCTATCTCTTTTTTGACTTTCTCCAAGTCATCAGTTAGCCCATACCTTTTTCCTGGCTCCTCTATTCGTCTTTCAATTTCGGCCCTATCTTCAGGATTAAGTATCTTAAGAAAATATATAATTACATCTGGATTAATAGCATTTCTATCATCTTCGGGAAGTTGAGCCAAACATCTCATAAACTCACCGTGAAGATGAGTTAAAGACTCATTGCTCTTAACAGTTTTTAACCACCGCAAAAAACCTTCTCGACTGTGCTGGCTAAAATCCTCGAGGTAGAACATTTTATGAAGTTCCTTTCTAAATTCCTCCCAAGTTTTATCAGCGTGTTCTTGTATAGATTCTAGAATTGAACTAGAAACTACACGTCCAAAGTATTTTACTAGCACATCTTCAGGTAATCCCTGGATTTGCACTTGCTCCTCAAATGCATCCAAGTATTCTGTAATGTTCAATCTAGTAAATTTTCCTTTCTCTTTTAGAATAGCTTGGACTGTACGTGTCCCTTGCTTTTCTATCATCATGTTCCTAAACATCTCCTCCATCTTGCGTTCTTGATAACGCTTCGAATGAAGAAGAAGTTCCCTAATAGCCGGATCTAATTGCTCTCTAAATTGTCTAAATCTATCACTAGTTGATAAAGCCAGGGTTGGCTTTACCCTAGTCCTAGGCTTTACTAATTCTAATCTTCTTTTTCTAAAGTCTATTTGATTTCTTTAACCTAGATTTTGTCTCTTTTTATTCCAAAAACTTAATAAAGTAGTTTTTATAAATATTCTTGATTTAAGTATTTTAGTTTAATATTAATTTTCTTTTTAAAATAATTTGATTGGGAAAATTCAAGCATTACCTATAAATCAAAAGTAAACTAAATATAATCTATTTTTATGCTAAAAGCTTTCTTCTTTATGCAATGAAAATAAAGCAAACAATCTTTCTTTTTCAAAATTTAAAATGTTTTTCTTTTTGATGATGCAAAATATAATAGCTTTTCCTAAAATGCAGATATTTAAATTCATTAGGTAAAATGTATATTTCCTAAATACAAAAGAAGAATTCAAATACTCTTTAAATGTGAATGTGAAAGTGCTTGGATCCTAAGTGCAGATGAAAACAACTTTTCTTTTAAAGTGATGTGTATAAACTAAAACTAAAGAACTTAAAATAAAACACCTTACTTGATGATATCTTTTGCTGAAGAGGTTCAAAAGTAAACGTTAAAACAATTTAAAACACAAAATTTATCTTGATTCTATTGAAATGTTGAGGGGGGGGGGGTTTGAAACGACGAAGCTCCACCAGTTGGAAATCCTTTTTCCATGGTTTTGTCACAGCTTCAATCTTCAATTTTTCTGCATACAAGAAGAAAGTGAAATTAGAGATTTAAATCAAATCTGAAAATGTAACGTAAGTCCTAGGCACACTATCGTCAGGTTTCACGTCGGGTTCATCAAATCTGTCGTAGAGGGGTGTGAAGGTAGGTTGACGTTCTTCCAAAAGAATCACGCTAACCTAACCGTGTGACTGCACGCAGGGTGCTTCTAAGTATGCCTAGGGCCTTCGGTTGCTTTTTCAGTTTAGGTGTGATAAAAACCTATATCTTTCTAATATATGGGAGTGCAAAATAAGAACTAATTATTTAGACTAGGGACCGTAAGGACGAGCGTTTCTATAATGTTCTATAGCTTCTAATTGATAAGACATAACTACGTTCTCGTTTGTAATTTTATCTTTAATAAAATCAACTTCTTCGTTCTCAATTTGATTTGGGTTAGGATTTCTAACTAAATTAGGTGGAAATAAGTCTGTTTTGTCCTCTGGTTCTTGCAAAGCTATGGTAAGTAAAGGTAAAATTCTAGAAAGAAGACGATCGTAATCTAACGTGTGTAACGTTTCGTTAACTACTTTATCTTTAATAATCTCAACTTCTATATTTTTGTTATAACTGTTGATTCTATAGAAGTTAAAATACCCCATACCCATTCACATGATTTCATAGATATAGTTGATTACATTCACATGCCTTTTCTCATAAATTTGCATGGGTAAACACTTATGGTTAATATTCATGCTCTTATAATGAAGATGCACTCTTTAAATGTATTATGGTTCTATTCATATGGTACCAAATATTAACCTCATAGACTAACATAAGCATACTTACAACATATTATCACACATGCACATATATGATCACTTATGGAAAACAACTCATGGGCTTAATAAAAAATATAAGATGAAGAGCAAGAGTAAGAATCAATTATCCTTTCATTCTGCATATAATTTCTTCTTTTTCCTGCACGTACTCAAGAGAAAAGGTTAGTCATTTTGAACCAGTGAATTAAAATTTATGTGAGAGAGATATCAATTAATCAACTTTAAATCAAAACATTTTTATTTTTCCATATGACAATTCAAGTGAGGAAATCCTTCCGACATCGTGCAATCGGCACAGTGGAATATTTTAGACAATTATTTTTTGCTATGCATTTTGATGGCTGAGACTGACCCTATTTGTCAATTTTCTTAATGTGTCATTAGTAAATGGTGCTTTTTCTTGCAATTTCCACCCTAATGAATTCATCAAGAAGAGTACCTCTATGTTTTAGGTAAAAGATATCTTTTCAGCTTCATTGCATCAAAGGGGAGGTTCAAAGGAGCTATAAGGCATCATGGCTTATCTCAATGCTCAGATTGAGAAGGTTGAAAAGGGAAACTACTAACTATTGTGATTTAGAATAAGCAATTTTTTAATGGGGAAAGGTTTGTGGGGACTCATGGGTGGTGGAGAACCAATGACAAGAGAAGTGCATTAAGAGAGTGGGACAAAAGAGAAGGACGAGTAATTTGTATTTTATCTTGGCATATTATCACTTCCATGATACGACATATTCAAGGTTTGGATACATCAAAGAAGGTGTGGGAGTGCTTGGAGAGATTGTGCACAACCTCCATAAAAAGTAGGAAATTAAGCTCAAGATTGATCTAAATAATCTTAAGAAAGGCCCTTCTCAAGGCATTAATGATTATATAGTAAATTTTAAAGAGATTGCAGATGCACTAAGGTCAATTAGTTGTGCCCTAGATGATGACGATCTTGTAGCCCACACCCTAAATGGACTTACGGATGATGAAAAATGAAGGATCTTCACAACTTCACTGTCTGTAAGGGAATATCTTCCTCATTTTGATCAACTAATCACTGTCATGGTGACAGAGGAGATGAACCTTGGTGGTCATAATGCTAAGGATATTCAAGGTGCTACAAGAGGAAGAGGAAGACATGAAAGAAAAGAAGGAGTTCAAGGACAATAATGAAATGTAGGTCAAAGAGATGGAAGACCAACAAATAGATGAAGAGGACAACCCACTTCAAGTGGATGCTTTGTATTGGTTCATTTTGCAAATGAATGTAACCATAAATCTCTAAATCCAATCAAGTTGTCCAAAAGCTTTCATATTTATCACACCTAAATATCTCTACATAATAGCGTCTTAATGAACTTTCAAGCCTCATGGACTAATTTTTTGAATGCTATCTTTTTGTGGAATATCTTAGATCCGAAAGGAATGCAGAAAATATCTTGAAATTCCAAAAATTGATTCATGCTCTCCATTTTTTTTCATGAGAATTCTTGAGTTTCATGGAAAAAGATTTTGAGGAAATGTTTCTCCCTCCCTCACAAAGGAAAGATACTTTTTATGTGTATGGATTGAACTCTATCAAGAAGTGAGCCGAATAACAAGTGTGGTGAATAAGGAGCCCAAGGAAAACCATGATAGATTATTATTTCCAAATCAAAACATTATCTGAACTTCCATTAATATGAAAAAAACGAGATTATCCCTAGATGGTATGTGATTCAACCTCTAAATGTAGCTCCAGAATATTCTTGTCCCTCAAAAGATAACTTTTTTTGATAGAAGTACAATGTCTTGAATAGTTCTCTAGTTTCATTTAGAATTTTACTTTGATGTTTGGTTAGTTACAAATACACATACCATGCCAAGTAACATGTGTGGAATCACTCCAAGTATGGTGTAAAGTATGGTGAACGAGATGCTACAAGATAGACTACTTTATAGTTCAAGCATGCTCAATGCCACATGATCAAAGTGTAGTATTTGATAATGTTCTCGTAAATATATGCCAAAAATTGATTGTAGACCTACAATAGATAAAAGGAAGTTATATTTGAGTTCAACACGCAATTAATTTTCTGAAATGGACTTAAGAATAAAGAGAAATTATCTAAGGAGATTAGATCTCCTTAGTGCTTACACAAACACACCATGTAATAAGCTATGGTGGACATCATCCTCGATAACGAGAAACTAGAGGGCTTGTTTAGCTAGACATTTGCTTCGTCAGTTCTATTAATGATCTCGACTTATAAGGAAATATATTAAATACCTCCCTTTTTTTAGGATCTAACTATCAATCATTTAGTGATTTTTTACATGCTTAGTAATCAAATTCCTTTGGGGACACTTCAAAATAATTGAATTGTAACATTTTCATCCTCTTCTGATTAGTTCATGCTCTTCTTTCATGTGCCATGTAGGTTTCTAATGTTGCAACTTAATTTTTAGAACTCGCCCTTAGGCATCAACATAGATCCTTCATGTCGATGCACCTCTTGATTTTGGTAAGATCTATTCTATCAAGAGCCCATATGAACATGTATCCATATTAATATTTTTTTATCACATGTACCACTTCTAATTCAACTTCAATCAATTTTTCCCTATCAAAGGATTGTGCACCTCAACGTGTTTCAATCTTGCATCAATGGCTGGATTTTATGCACATTATACACTACTCAAGTTGTCATGTAGACTTGTACCTATTTCAATTGAAATGAAATTCCAAAAAGAATTTTTTGATCCAAATAACCTCATAAAAGACTTTGGATAATGCTCTATACTATAGGCTAGTAGATGAATGTGCTGCTATGGGTTGTTTCATGGATCAACAAGTGAAAATCTTTCTCGCAAGCATAAACACATAACCACATGCTTGTATCGTCTTTGAGGCAAGCCTTTTGACTTACAAATGGTGCTCATATGGATAGAAAGGGGCTTCAGTTACTATTCACTATAAGTACCTTAGCATACTTTTTGCTACAAGTAGATGTGAAAGTTTCTGCGTCTCCATATACTGAGATAACAAAAAAGTTACATATGCCAAATCACGTGTTGTGTTATGAATAATTCAATGATTGAGCTATAGAATTTAAAATCCTTTATATTTTCTCCATGATGAAGACCTCCATCATAGTTCTTTTGTACCTTGTATAACAATTTCTTTACAATTAACTTCATATCCTTGCTTCTTGGCACTAGAATCCATTCTTTTTCTTTCTAATTTTAGTAATTCCTACTCTATGGATTTTATTCCATTTTTCATGCTCATTTTGCTCTTCAAATTTATTAGGTTCTTCAGAAGCTACCACTTGACTCATATAAGCATGATGTTTGGCAATGAAAGAGTCATAAAGCATTCTTTGTACTAGATATGTTTGTCTCAAAGAGCTTCTAGTCACTCTAGGGTATGTCCTAAGGATTCATATCCTTGTAGTCTTTCATGTTGTATAAGAAAGAGTTTCAATATAATCGATTTCTTCATCACATTCCTCATCTAAATACACCCATAGGTTGTAATTATTGTCCATTTTGCCCTTGTGATTGGAGTTGTTCTTCCCTCGAATACTTGTTGAGTCCTTTGATATCTGTTTCCATGGTCAATAAGTACCAAAAATAGCCTCTCAAGTTGTACTTGAAGTTGTTGCTCCACTTATGTCTATACTCGCTTAAATTTGGTTGCACTTCTTCCGTTTTGTTCATTGGAGTACCCAATAAATATGGATCAAAGATTTTACGCATCTTACCATACCATGTTTTATAGGGTACGAAATAGTGTATTGCTATTGTCGAAGTATTGCTATTGTCGACAATCTTAACAACAAGAAATTTTTGAATGGTAAAATGAAGTGCTTAGTAAAAGATATACCCTTTTGTATGTAGAACACAGTAAATATGCAAAATTGGAGAACATGTAAGAAACATGCGAAATACCATAAATGATCAATTCTAGGTAAAGAAGACCTTCACACAATGTAAGAACCAACATTTGAAACGTGGTTCTAAAAATAAGACTCTTGGAAATGATATGCTAATCTCTTTATGGAACTTGATGTCTATCACCTACTGCAAATAAGCACAAATGATTCAAATGTTACTAGAATATAGTTTGAGGTAGATGGATGATCCGATGGTCAAACTAACATATGCGGTAGATGGATGATCAATGATCTAACTAAGAGTTGAGGTAGAATAGTATATCCATTATAAACGATCGTCTTTATAGCACCTTGGATTTATCTGCATATATAGAAGCAAACACAATGTTATGATTACTTTTTGATGCAATATTGTTTTACGAAGAAATATTCTGAAATATTTTAAAAGACTGATAGGATGGAAGAACAAATAAAATAAATATTTCGCAACAAGGACAAACTATAATGCAAATTCTACATAAAATCAATTACAGATTTGCTAGTGGATAAATCCTAACTACCTCAAAAGAGAAGATGGAAAGAGAAGAACAGACGGATACACACACACATATATATATGTCTATCCCCTACTGCAAATAAACACAAATGATTCAAATGTTACTTGAATAAAGTTTGAGGTAGATGGATGATCCTATGATCCAACTAAAATATGAGGTAGATGGATGATCAATGATGTAGCTAACATTTGAGATAGAATAGTGTTTTCATTATAAATGGTCGTCTTTATAGCACCTTGGATTTATCTGCATACACACTGAAACACTACAGAGTTTATAGATTCATATTTTTAATGAATGAAACATTTATATATTGGACTCATGAACCAATAGCATAGATGCTGTCTACAACAATACAGAAACACAAATCTGATGTAAACCATCTCTCTCTCTCTCTCTGTGTTTGCGATATGCTTTTATGATTCGGTTTTCTGGTGTTTCGTTTTTTCTTGATAGGATGTCTGATTATACGCAGCTCACCTCGTACAATCTAGCTGCGTCTTCACCCTCGCATCTATCTGTGATACAGTAACACAAGAATGCCGTCCTGTTTTCACGTTGTTATTCTAGCACCGCCTACCAATTTCTATGACTACACACGAATACGGGGATGGCTTTTCACTAAATAGTTATGATGAGAGATCAACATAACCTCTTCAAAATTGCAAGTATTACACCTCGGGATTCGGGGGATCCCGAGGGCACTACTCCCCTTCTCTTGTAATTTTCTTTTATCTAATTCAAATCCCGGAGAGTAGGCTAAGGCCGAACTTCCTTTATTTAAAAAAAAGATTGCAAGTATTGAGTTTATGGCCTCAACAATGAGGAACGTATATCTCATAACAACTTCTGTTCTGATAAATCGAAAGCATTAGAGAAAAGAGGAAATGGTGGGACATGGTAGAAAAGAGGAAATCCTCTACTTGAAACGGACAACCATCATTGAAGCGTGAAAGGATCAGGCACGTTTTTTATCTTATCCCAATACCATCAGCATACTTCCCTCAAGTTTTTTTTGAAAAGATCAATCACTTTTTTGATCACATAAAACTCAAAGGTCTTGATAATTTTGAAAGAACATGCATTCGTGCGTCATTCAGAAATTATCAGTTTCCGAATCGTGCAAGCTGTGCTGTTGGCACCGTAGGAAACTAATAAAAGACACATCCAATTGCCAAGCTTTTCCGGAAGTAGATGCGCAAGCATGAGGAGTATCATTCCAGATCATACACCATCCTCGAAAGCGAAACTCAAAAGTCGTAAAGGTTTGGTTGTTATCGTACAATACACGAACCCTTTGAATGTAAAAATTTATCATCCCCCAACGATTCATCTTAGCATGATGGAAATTTATAAAAATGACAATAAATCAAGGTAGTAATCTCAGGAATCAATCATATGTCTCTGAGTTTTCTGTTTCTTGAAAAACAAGCTTCGAGTATCAACTAAATGCATAATCTAAATACGATGGATTTGTAACTGAAACATATATATTTTCAATCACTTCCCTCGTAAATATTTCATGCGTCAAGTAGTAAGTTACAAAGTTTGATAGGTTACTTCATAGGAACAAAATCAAGGTATTCAGTTCCCAATAGCTATTTAATCATAATACAACGATGGAAAATGCATGAACACAAAAATTCATGCAAGACGTTAGGAGCTTGCATACTGGAGGTTGCATACTGAAGCTTGCATATGGATATATCAATCCATCCTGGGTCCATGCAAGACGTTAGGAGCTTGCATACTGAAGCTGATTCCTTTGAAAAGCTTATATGTAAAAGGAACAAAATTAAAGGCATGTAATGCACATGAAAGTTGCTTCGACAAAGAAGTACGAAAAGTAGTGCATGAAAAGAATATAATGACAAAGATGAAAAAGGTCGAAGTATTGCTATTGTGGACAATCCTAACGAGATGAAATCTCCGAATGGTGAAATGAAGGGCTAAGTAAAACATATACCCATTTTCCTGAAAAACGAAGTTAGCACACGCAATGGGCGAACCTATAAAACACGTACGAAATACCATCAATGATCAGGATGTAGGTAAAGGAGACCTTCAGACTATGTAACAACCAATATTTCAATGTGCTTCTATAAATCAGGCTTTTGGATGAAGTAAAAGTAAGTCCAAAGAGAAAGGGAAGAACAAGAAGGTTGAAGATGAAGGAACTACCTCCCAAGCCAACTATGCAGGGAGAGGTAGAACCTCAAGAGGAAGGGGCAGAGGAGGTAAGCAAGGTAGGGGGAGACCTTATAACTCCTCACGATGCAATATTGTGGATTGTCAAATCTTACTACAGATGAGTGTTACAGGAACTTCAAGAATCAGAGAGGTAGAGGATATCAAAGAGGTGGATATACACAATCAAGAGGAAGATTCAATCACCATCAAGGATACAACAACAACTATAGTAGCAATTACCAAGGAGGCTACAAATCAAGGAAGCATTACAACAACTATACATAGGAGAAAGATGATTCTCTTCTGATTATGAACATGGCTCCAAAACCAGGTATAAATGATGATCATCTCTTCTACATTGACTCAGGATGCTCAAACCATGTGGTAGGCAATGTAGCTCTTCTTTCTGACCTTGAGGAACCAAAGGGTAAGCATCAGGTACAAATAGATGATGACACCAAGCACTCAGTGATTAAAGTAGGGAATGTTAAGACCTCTGATGGAAACAAGAATCTGTTGAGTAGGGTTCTATATGTACCTATAATTACCAAGAATTTGATGAGTGTTGGGCAGATTGTGGAAAAGGGTTTGCAGGTTAGATTCAACCAATATGGAGCATTTGTGGAGGATCCCCAACATGGATTCAAGAGAATTGCCAAAGGAGAAAAGGCAGGTAGATTATTCACTTTTGAGCTTAAGGATACAAGGATCATTGCACTTTATAGTTATAAAGACCAAACATTATCAGAGCTTGAAATTTGGCATAAGAGATTAGGGCATGTTGGTGAAAGAACCTTAAAACAAATATGTAGAGATCAATGTGTTCTTGGGATACCTAATGTATCCAAGCAACACATGATTTATAAATGTGGTTCTTGTCAGTTTGGAAGATCCCACAGGTTATCCTTCTCAAGGAAAGGCTACATGCATGAGGACTACCTAGAGCTTGTCCATACAGATGTTTGGGGACCAAGTAAGGATCCCTCAATCTCTCGATCAAGGTATTATGTATCTTTCATTGATGATTACAGTAGGTGGACTCTATTGTACTTTATGAAGCACAAAGATGAAGTATTTCGTTGCCTTAAAAAGTGTCTTGCACTTGTTGAAAACCAAACAGGGAGAAACCTAAAGAGACTAAGGTCAGAGGGAGGAGGTAAGTACTTCTCAAATGAGTTTGATATATTCTTGCAGGAGAGAGGGGGCAGAGTGATAAACACTTCTCTCTTAGGGGGGCACATGGAAGGATGACGACCTAAAGTTCCATAAAAAAAGCTCTTTTTGATAGCATGGAAATGAAAGCTAGCTGCTGTGTATGGTGACCCTTGCTGATGTGTATGGTGAGCTTTGGGGTGATCCAAAGAGAATATCACCCTCCTAAATTTTCCGTTCGGGTCAAGGAACAATTAAAAAAATAGGTTATTTAGAATTTTTCCAATCTTTGCCGTGGTAGAATGTTTCTTTGTATTGAAAGAAGATAACAAATCACAAGGCGCATACAAGGCATCAACATAAATAATTCCCATTATTTTAAAAAAAATTCAAATCAGATGAAGTTACAGCGTGATAAGCTTTTTAATGCAAACCGTAAACTTGTTCGTTCGTTTTCTTTACATTGCAATGACATTGCAATGAACATGTAGATTTATTAAAAGAAATTATCTATGGATTAAGACAAAATTAACGGATTTGAATTATGAAAAATTCAACGTATAGTGTTGAATAAAGAAAAAACATCAACATTTAGTTGAGTTTTGAATAATCTCGATTGATTGAACAAGGAAGTGGATTGGAGCTCTATTTGCATGCTAGTGTTGTATCAATTTAACGGACCAAAGTAGTAAATTTTGGTGTAAATTTCACTAGTTGTGTTGATTAACAACATCATGTATGAGTTATCCATGTGCACCAAATTCTGATCACCGGAAGCTCAGTGATTGTCATGCATGTGCCCATAACTATGGTGACCATAGTTTGTCAGATTCATTATAGATGTGTCCCTAATGTTCCATTCAGTGAACCAAAGGATGTAATCCGATCACTCGAAATCATGCATGTGCCCTCCCTATATAGCTAAAATGCGATGGAGAACACTCAAGGGGTGCGATGGATAGGCACTCACGGGGCACGATGGACAGACCGCGGGGGGGGGGGGGGGGGGGGGGGGGGGGGGGGGGGGGGGGGGGGGGGTGGACGGACAACGCTCGGGGGGCAGGGGGTGCGATCGTAGCACAATTTTGAAAAACTTCGGTCTTTGATCTTTGAAAAAGCAAACCCGACTGATAATAAACACTCCCAACATGTGCAATGGACAGGCACGATTGATACCCACGCGCACACACTCATTAACCGTAGATCAAACCAATCAATCGCTGATGGACACTCCAATGATTGATCCTTAATCCCAGATTGCGAGATGGGCACTCAAAAGAGGACTCAGTCGTCCATCGCCTGCTTCACGACTCAGCTTCAGTCGTTCGTAGTCTCCTTCATGCCACAACTCCTCTCATCTCCACAAAATGGCGACTTGGAGCAACGAGTTTAGAGACTCTTATGTTTTATGAATGAAACATTTATATAATGGACTCGTGAACCAATTGCGTAGATGCTGTCTACAACAGTACAGAAACACAAATCTGATATAAACCATCTCTCTCTCGCTTTGTGTTTGCGATGTGTTTTTATGATTTGGTTTTCTAGTGTTTTTGTTTCTTTCGATAGGATGTCTGATTATTACACAGCTCACTTCGTACAAATTAGCTGCGTCTTCACCCTCGCATCTATCTGTGATACAGCAACACAAGAATGCCGTCCTGTGTTCACGTGGGTTTTCCAGTACCGCCTACTAATTTCTATGACTAGACACGAATACGGGTATGGCTTTTCACTAAATAGTTATGATGAAAGATCAACAGAGCCTCTTAAAAATTGCAAGTATTGAGTTTATGCGCATCGACAATGAGGAACGTACATCTCATAACAACTTCTGTTCTGATAAATTGAAAGCATTAGAGCCAAAAGAGGAAATGATAGGAAAGCACACACAAATCCTCTACGTGAGTCCAGACTTCACCCGTGTTGAAACAGACAACCATCGTTGAAGCGTGAAAAGTCTAGCTGCTTGTCCGATGGATCTTATCCCAATACCATCAGCATACTTCCCTCGAGCACTTTCTGAAAGGACCAAGCACTTTTCCGGTAGTAGATGCGCAAGCATGATGAGTATCATTTCAGATCATACACCAGCCTCGAAAGCGAAACTCAAAAGTCGTTAAGGTTTAGTTGTTATCATACAATACACGAACCGTTTGGTCGCAAAAGATATTCTTCAAACGATTCATCTTAGCATGATGGAAATTTTTACAAAAGTGACAATAAATCAAGGTAGTAATCTCCGGAAACAATCATATGTCTCTGAATTTTCTGTTTCTTGAGAAACAAGCTTCCGGTGTCAACCAGCTGCATAATCTAAATACGATGGATTAGTAATTGAAACATATATATTTTCTATCACTTCATTCGTAATTTTTCCATGCCTCAAGTAGTAAGTTACAAAGAATGATAGCTTACTTCATAGGAACAAAATCAAGGTATTGAGTTCCCAATAACTCTTTAATCATAATACAACGATGGAAACTGCTTGAACACAAAAAATCAAACGTACGGATATATCAATCCATCCTGGGTCCATGCAAGACGTTAGGATCTTGCATACTGAAGCTGATTCCTTTGAAAAGCTTATGTGTAAAAGGAACAAAATTAAAGGCATGGAATGCACATGAAAGCTGCTTCGACAAAGAAGTACGAAGAGTAGTGCATGAAAAGAAGATAATGACAAAGATGAGAAAGGTCGAAGTATTACTATTGTGGAAAATCCTAACGAGATGAAATCTCCGAATGGTGAAATGAAGGGCTAAGTAAAACCTATACCCATTTTCCTGAAAAACGAAGTTATCACACGCAATGGGCCAACCTATAAAACACATACGAAATACCATCAATGATCAGGATGTAGGTAAAGAAGACCTTCAGACTATGTAACAACCAACATTTCAATGTGGTTCTATAAATAAGGCTCTTGGAAATGATATGTTAATCTCTTTATTGAACTTGACGTTTTTCAATTATCAACAAGGTCCAAAAATGACTTACATTCAACTGGACCTTGCCCTTATGCACATCTATATTGTTGTATAAGTTGGGTCCAAAAATGCCTCATATGCCCACTTTGAGGAGACATAATAACCTCACAAATGGAAATAAACTCATGCTACAGCCTTGAATCCTCCAATCTATGGTCATTGACCCATCTAGGGACATCAAGCAATGGAATTACCCTAATGGTATATGATGGCGTCCTAAATAAATCTTAGAATCTCTCCCCCTTCTAATGATCATTGTACTGAATGATGGAGGGAAAATGTCTATGAATGAGAGCTTCTAATTCCCCAGTAGTATTTTTGAGTGGATGGCTGGTCCTTGCTACTAAATTCTAGTAAGGAGAACTTTTGCAACAAGGAGTGCTCCCTCTTATCATGAACTCTAAAAGGAATATCTAGTTTAGATATTCTATCTCCGAAAGCAACTAAAGCATCTATATATTGTTGACGACATGATTGCTCCTACTTCATCTAAATTTGTATCTGCATGAGTGCATCTCCATTTTGTATCCATGAGGCACTCCATTTCTAGTCTATTTCCATTTTATATTGTATTTCCTTTGTATTTCGGTACCTTGCCATGTGATTCTACCAGTTGTATTCATTCTCCTTTCAGGAGACTTATCCCACATATGATGTACTTTTGAGAGCCCCTCTCAAATCTACATAAGGAGGGCCTCTCCCCTCATTTGTACTTGGTTAGAAGCTTGAGGAGCCTACTCCATGCTCTTGGCAAGCTCATTTCTTATCCACATGAGTTTACCCATGTCATGGTCTACTCATTTTGTGTCTCACACATTCTTTGTTTTGTGAGAGTACTTTACTTTTCATTTTGCTTCCGCATGCATACTCTCGACATGGTATCAGAGCGCTAGGTGGAGGTTTTGGTGGTGTGGTTGGTGGTCGCTTTGGTGGTGGTGATGCTTCATTTTGGAGTCGTGCTTTCTCCTCATTGAGAAAGGCCTTTTGCCATCAGTTTTGGGATTCATTTTGCCCATTTGCCCACGGTCCGACCCATTTTTTCATTTGTTTGTCCACCATTTAACCTCAAGTCCCCTCGCACCCACCCTCTTTCGTGGCACCCGTTGCTAGTCAATTTTCTTGTTGTGACTATTTTTATAGTTCTCCTTCGTAGTTGATGGAAAATCTCACATTCATGTAGTGTTTATAAACACTCTTTATCATATTTTTTTATATAGATCGAGCTGGTGTAGAGTTTTGAGGAAATTACTCCTAAGATATGTGATGAATCTCTACATTTAAACTGGGTTGTACCACTATTGTACTTTATTTTCCTTAACATAGCATGTTTCCATTGGGATAGGTTATCTCTTGGAATCTTTCCTACATTGGATCTCAGTTTTCCTCTATCTCTATGAAGATCGATAATGCCACATTCATTGAAGAATGTAAGTGCACAGCTTTGAACTCCTGGGCCACGGATTTCGACTGCTGGGGTATGTGATGGCGCGCACTCATGTTCCTTCTCGCTGCTAGGAATGCTCTACGACTGCCACATCTGAATACTATATTTGTCCTACATTCAATGCTGGCTTGCATCCGATTCTCACGTCATTCTCATAGTGGCTCTGATAGAATAGCACACACTCGTCATGTGCAATGAGCACTCGCCACTCAATTTGTCAAAGAGCATTTGTTTCTCATGCTCGAGCTCTAGAGGTATTGACAGTGAGGCTACTACATGGTAGTTTGAGATTGGGGCCACCACGTCATATTCTATCCATGCATGGTCGACATCGTATGCGATGCTAATTTTGACATCAGTTCTGATGTCAATGTCAATGTGATTATTTGGGTTCACTCAATAGAAAAATACGAAAAAAACATGAGGATGTTCCAAATCTCTGACATGCAACATGTGAAGGTTCTTCACATTCAACGTTACTGATCCCCTCGTGAATTAATCTAATGCACATGCCAGGTCCATTGAATCATGAATCGTCTTCAGAGAGATGAATTCTTGTGAGGAGTCGCCTGGTGGAGAAGGAGGACTGTGGGGATAGAAAAGAGTGTCCAGTTCATGTTGAGTGTATTCACTCTTTTGCTGGCTACAAGAGGCCTTCTCCCTCCCTCTCTATCTCTCAGAGAGCAAATGCATGCAAGTGGCTTCAAAAGTTGAGGGAGAACGGATCTTCGGCACACTAGCACTCTATTTCTCTCCCTCGATGCTATTCGCAGAAGAGATGATGTTTCTCTCTCAACACCTCCTGGTGTGCTTGTTAGTAGAAGGACGAAGATAGGGTGTTTCTCCTTCAGCGCCTCTTGGTGTGCTTGTTAGCAGAAGGACGAAGATAAGGTGTTTCTCCTTCAATGCCCCCTAGTGTGCTTGTTAACAGAAGAGGTGGTGGCCTCACAGAATTCTTGCTTCTTGCTGTCCAACATTTACATGATTTTTCCATGCATTTGATTCTAGCTTTGTTCATGAATCTCTGTGGATGATGCCTAAATTGCTCGGTGGAATTTTCTGATGTGCTTACAAGTGTCAATACTGTGTGTTCCTGAGCGACATAATTCAGAAATTGCCACTAACCTCACAAATGTGCAGAGGTTTGAGGATTGAGCCACAGTGCTCACTATCTCCACGTACTCAGCAGCGAATCTCGATTGTAGAAGTTTTTGTTTGTTGCACTATGTCCTTGGCTTGCTACTATGTCTCTCAATTCTGCCTCTAGAGCATTGTCTCAGACTTTGGAAAAGAAAGAGAACAACACAAATGCAAAATGTAGATGATCTCAATGACATGCGTGATGCTTGTTAAAATTATCCTCTTTACTCCTTATAAAGATTTTTTACCGTTTTTCTTATGGTTAACTTATTCACTTATCATTTTGTATTAAGGTTTTGCCTTTAGTTTATGGCACAACATTTTCCTTTCTGAGCATCCAACATCAAGACACTATTTTGTAATTCCTCAATTGGAGTCATTTTTATTCTCCAAGGGTCACAACCCTAGACTTTTCCACACTTTGGCACTTAGTGCCCCATATAAGTTGTAACTCAATCATAAGAAAGTAGAATCCTGTGTGTGCATTGTTCTAGGTTGGAGGCTAGTTTAAGCCCGCCCACAATCTCCTTTGAGTTCCAAGCCTACTCTAAGGCTCAGTTGGTGTGCAACGGTCTAATCTAAGCCCTCTCCTCTCGCGTTGAATTATCTTGGTGTTGTACAAGTGCAGGGCTACTCTAAGCCCCCCCCCCCCCCCCCCCCCCCCCCCCCCCAAGAATTTTAAGTGTGGTGTCAAGTTGTTCATTTCATGCTTTGCAATTATTTTGAAGCGGTACTTTTGGCAAGTATCTTTGATAGTGTTTCTAAATACTTTACCCTCAAAGCTTTGTAATGAACAAAAGTGAAGGTAGCTCATCATCTATGGGTAACTCCTTACCCTCTTTCACCCATATTCTTATGCCTAAGGATGAACGCCTCAATGGACAAGATTACAATCTATGGAAATATATCATGCGTGCATATCTCTACATGAATATTAGCTCATTACATCTTGCTGCTAACCCTATCTATCATGCCAAGATGAAACATATAGAATTCACTATCAGTATGTTAGGGAAAAGATCACGAGTAAGGAGATACAACTTTCATATGTATCTACACATCAATAATGTGCAAATATGATGACAAATGCATTGGATGGAAGCAATTTGGATATGTTCAAATCAATGGTTGGATTAGAGGAAATCATGAAGGATTGCACTAAAGCATCTTAGGCTTGAGGGGGATCTATTGGTACAATTGGAAAGCATTAGTTCTTCGCTAATTATTTAGGACTACACATCATTTCATTTCTTCACAAGAAAGGACTACATGTGAATCTATGCTAGTCCTTTTTTGGCATAATAACTTTGGATAAATGTAAAGGCAAAAGAAATAAGGAATCTCCTGAAGTTAGGGAGCTGAACCTAGGGCTCATGTAGTAGGATGAATCGATTCAAATCACCCCTAAAGTGTAGGATCACTTTTATGTGAGGGAAATTTCAAATTCAAAATGAGAACGTGTGTATGAATACACACATTTTTAGTCATGGGATATGTGAGTCATTCTGAGAGACATTGAGCTACATGAGTGAGCACACATTGAGCTCACAGCATATATGAGTAGTCCATTACACCTCCCTTGTATCATATGTTCAATATCATATAGATTTTGATACATTTCTTCAAGTGTATCTCTGTCTACTATTCTTTGCTGCATCTTCATCATTATAGTGACTTTGTGGAATTGATGTCTTTGCATATAATCATGCATCTACCATGCTTTAACTTGTCTTAGTTAGATGGAAGTGTCTACTACTTGTATATCATTTTGCATCACATTTGGTTCATGGGATCTTGAGATATGAATCATAGGAGGTGACTGTGTGTGCACATCCTCTAGATCCTGAAATGCTAGGATGACACCCCTAACTTGTTACAATCATTTCTCAATTTATGGTTTGGATGAATTGATAAGATAACTTGCTTTGGTTAGATACACACTCCACTTAGATGTGTGCAAAAGCTCTCTGATAAATTCGTTCTAGGTTATGAGCTCTTAGCAAATTACTAAGCACGTCTATTCTGAAAATAGAAGGCATCTTCACATTTTAGCACATGCAAGTTACCTATTTTGATGCAAAGTTTTGGGAATGATGATCCAAAGAATTTAGTGGTTCCAAATACATTATTGTAAAGCTAAAGGAGCCTATTAAGGATCCCTAGAGTAAACTGGGCAGGTGTAGAGTAGGTTTGTGCAACACCAACTCATCTGTGGAACATACCTATCCATCTTCTCACAGTTTGATAGAACATTTTAATCTAATTGCTTGAGAGAGTTGACCATTGATGTTTATCTGAGTAGTTGCATTTTGTAGCAAATTTGAGATCATCTTAACGAATTTTTGGTCATAGCCCATGTCTTTCAACAATTGAAGAATGAAGCCCCACTCGAGTCTTTCATAAGGTTTGATGAAGTCAATGTCAAGGAAGAGGACATCTTGCACTGATTCCTACACAAAATCACTACAACATATCAGACGGACACCGAGGTTCTACCGAGGAAAATGAACGAGCCTGATTTTGCCCCAACGTTGGTGTAAGGGTCAGTGTAGGCATAAGAAATAAAGCATCGGTATAAGCGTCAGTATATGCTTCGGTATATGCTTATTGAGGAAGCAGATGATGGAGGTAAGTGCCCTGACTCTACTTTACATTACATGGTGGTTAGTTCTTTCCGAAAGGATTTTGTAATCAATGTGTTCTTGGGATACCTAATGTATCCAAGCAACACATGATTTATAAATGTGGTTCTTGTCAGTTTGGAAAATCCCACAGGTTATCCTTCTCAAGGAAAGGCTACATGCATGAGGACTACCTAGAGTTTGCCCATACAGATGTATGGGGACCAAGTAAGGATCCCTCAATCTCTCGATCAAGGTATTATGTATCTTTCATTGATGATTACAGTAGGTGGACTGTATTGTACTTTATGAAGCACAAAGATGAAGTATTTCGTTGCCTTAAAAAGTGTCTTGCACTTGTTGTAAACCAAACAGGGAGAAACCTAAAGAGACTAAGGTCAGAGGGAGGAGGTAAGTACTTCTCAAATGAGTTTGATATATTCTTGCAGGAGAGAGGGGGCAGAGTGATAAACACTTCTCTCTTAGGGGGCACATGGAAGGACGACGACCTAAAGTTCCATAAAAAAAGCTCTTTTTGATAGCATGGAAATGAAAACTAGCTGCTGTGTATGGTGACCCTTGCTGATGTGTATGGTGAGCTTTGGGGTGATCCAAAGAGAATATCACCCTCCTAAATTTTCCGTTCGGGTCAAGGAACAATTAAAAAAATAGGTTATTTATAATTTTTCCAATCTTTGCCGTGGTAGAATGCTTCTTTGTATTGAAAGAAGATAACAAATCACAAGGCGCATACAAGGCATCAACATAAATAATTCCCATTATTTTAAAAAAATGTCAAATCAGAAGAAGTTACAGCGTGATAAGCTTTTTAATGCAAGCCGTAAACTTGTTCTTTCATTTGCTTTACATTGCAATGACATTGCAATGAACATGTAGATTTATTAAAATAAATTATCTATGGATTAAGACAAAATTAACGGATTTGAATTCTGAAAAATTCAATGTATAGTGTTGAATAAAGAAAAAACATCAACATTTAGTTGAGTTTTGAATAATCTCGATTGATTAAACAAGGAAGTGGATTGGAGCTCTCTTTGCATGCTAGTGTTGTATCAATTTAAAGGACCAAAGTAGTAAATTTTGGTGTAAATTTCACTAGTTGTGTTGATTAACAACATCATGTATAAGTTATCCATGTGCATGTGTCCATAACTATGGTGACCATAGTTTGTCAAATTCATTATAGATGTGTCCCTAATGTTCCATTCAGTGAACCAAAAAATGTAATCCGATCACTCGAAATCATGCATTTGCCCTCCCTATATAGCTAAAATGCGATGGAGAACACTCAAGGGGTGCGATGGATAGGCACTCACGGGGCACGATGGACAGACCGCGGGGGGGTGGGGGGGGGGGGGGGGGGGGGGGACGGACAACGCTCGGGGGGCAGGGGGTGCGATCGTAGCACAATTTTGAAAAACTTCGGTCTTTGATCTTTGAAAAAGCAAACCCGACTGATAATAAACACTCCCAACATGTGCAATGGACAGGCACGATTGATACCCACGCGCACACACTCATTAACCGTAGATCAAACCAATCAATCGCTGATGGACACTCCAATGATTGATCCTTAATCCCAGATTGCGAGATGGGCACTCAAAAGAGGACTCAGTCGTCCATCGCCTGCTTCACGACTCAGCTTCAGTCGTTCGTAGTCTCCTTCATGCCACAACTCCTCTCATCTCCACAAAATGGCGACTTGGAGCAACGAGTTTAGAGACTCTTATGTTTTATGAATGAAACATTTATATAATGGACTCGTGAACCAATTGCGTAGATGCTGTCTACAACAGTACAGAAACACAAATCTGATATAAACCATCTCTCTCTCGCTTTGTGTTTGCGATGTGTTTTTATGATTTGGTTTTCTAGTGTTTTTGTTTCTTTCGATAGGATGTCTGATTATTACACAGCTCACTTCGTACAAATTAGCTGCGTCTTCACCCTCGCATCTATCTGTGATACAGCCACACAAGAATGCCGTCCTGTGTTCACGTGGGTTTTCCAGTACCGCCTACTAATTTCTATGACTAGACACGAATACGGGTATGGCTTTTCACTAAATAGTTATGATGAAAGATCAACAGAGCCTCTTAAAAATTGCAAGTATTGAGTTTATGCGCATCGACAATGAGGAACGTACATCTCATAACAACTTCTGTTCTGATAAATTGAAAGCATTAGAGCCAAAAGAGGAAATGATAGGAAAGCACACACAAATCCTCTACGTGAGTCCAGACTTCACCCGTGTTGAAACAGACAACCATCGTTGAAGCGTGAAAAGTGTAGCTACTTGTCCGATGGATCTTATCCCAATACCATCAGCATACTTCCCTCGAGCACTTTCTGAAAGGACCAAGCACTTTTCCGGTAGTAGATGCGCAAGCATGATGAGTATCATTTCAGATCATACACCAGCCTCGAAAGCGAAACTCAAAAGTCGTTAAGGTTTAGTTGTTATCATACAATACACGAACCGTTTGGTCGCAAAAGATATTCTTCAAACGATTCATCTTAGCATGATGGAAATTTTTACAAAAGTGACAATAAATCAAGGTAGTAATCTCCGGAAACAATCATATGTCTCTGAATTTTCTGTTTCTTGAAAAACAAGCTTCCGGTGTCAACTAGCTGCATAATCTAAATACGATGGATTAGTAATTGAAACATATATATTTTCTATCACTTCATTCGTAATTTTTCCATGCCTCAAGTAGTAAGTTACAAAGAATGATAGCTTACTTCATAGGAACAAAATCAAGGTATTGAGTTCCCAATAACTCTTTAATCATAATACAACGATGGAAACTGCTTGAACACAAAAAATCAAACGTACGGATATATCAATCCATCCTGGGTCCATGCAAGACGTTAGGATCTTGCATACTGAAGCTGATTCCTTTAAAAGCTTATGTGTAAAAGGAACAAAATTAAAGGCATGGAATGCACATGAAAGCTGCTTCGACAAAGAAGTACGAAGAGTAGTGCATGAAAAGAAGATAATGACAAAGATGAGAAAGGTCGAAGTATTACTATTGTGGAAAATCCTAACGAGATGAAATCTCCGAATGGTGAAATGAAGGGCTAAGTAAAACCTATACCCATTTTCCTGAAAAACGAAGTTATCACACGCAATGGGCCAACCTATAAAACACATACGAAATACCATCAATGATCAGGATGTAGGTAAAGAAGACCTTCAGACTATGTAAGAACCAACATTTCAATGTGGTTCTATAAATAAGGCTCTTGGAAATGATATGTTAATCTCTTTATTGAACTTGACGTTTTTCAATTATCAACAAGGTCCAAAAATGACTTACATTCAACTGGACCTTGCCCTTATGCACATCTATATTGTTGTATAAGTTGGGTCCAAAAATGCCTCATATGCCCACTTTGAGGAGACATAATAACCTCACAAATGGAAATAAACTCATGCTACAGCCTTGAATCCTCCAATCTATGGTCATTGACCCATCTAGGGACATCAAGCAATGGAATTACCCTAATGGTATATGATGGCGTCCTAAATAAATCTTAGAATCTCTCCCCCTTCTAATGATCATTGTACTGAATGATGGAGGGAAAATGTCTATGAATGAGAGCTTCTAATTCCCCAGTAGTATTTTTGAGTGGATGGCTGGTCCTTGCTACTAAATTCTAGTAAGGAGCACTTTTGCAACAAGGAGTGCTCCCTCTTATCATGAACTCTAAAAGGAATATCTAGTTTAGATATTCTATCTCCGAAAGCAACTAAAGCATCTATATATTGTTGACGACATGATTGCTCCTACTTCATCTAAATTTGTATCTGCATGAGTGCATCTCCATTTTGTATCCATGAGGCACTCCATTTCTAGTCTATTTCCATTTTATATTGTATTTCCTTTGTATTTCGGTACCTTGCCATGTGATTCTACCAGTTGTATTCATTCTCCTTTCAGGAGACTTATCCCACATATGATGTACTTTTGAGAGCCCCTCTCAAATCTACATAAGGAGGGCCTCTCCCCTCATTTGTACTTGGTTAGAAGCTTGAGGAGCCTACTCCATGCTCTTGGCAAGCTCATTTCTTATCCACATGAGTTTACCCATGTCATGGTCTACTCATTTTGTGTCTCACACATTCTTTGTTTTGTGAGAGTACTTTACTTTTCATTTTGCTTCCGCATGCATACTCTCGACATGGTATCAGAGCGCTAGGTGGAGGTTTTGGTGGTGTGGTTGGTGGTCGCTTTGGTGGTGGTGATGCTTCATTTTGGAGTCGTGCTTTCTCCTCATTGAGAAAGGCCTTTTGCCATCAGTTTTGGGATTCATTTTGCCCATTTGCCCACGGTCCGACCCATTTTTTCATTTGTTTGTCCACCATTTAACCTCAAGTCCCCTCGCACCCACCCTCTTTCGTGGCACCCGTTGCTAGTCAATTTTCTTGTTGTGACTATTTTTATAGTTCTCCTTCGTAGTTGATTGAAAATCTCACATTCATGTAGTGTTTATAAACACTCTTTATCATATTTTTTTATATAGATCGAGCTGGTGTAGAGTTTTGAGGAAATTACTCCTAAGATATGTGATGAATCTCTACATTTAAACTGGGTTGTACCACTATTGTACTTTATTTTCCTTAACATAGCATGTTTCCATTGGGATAGGTTATCTCTTGGAATCTTTCCTACATTGGATCTCAGTTTTCCTCTATCTCTATGAAGATCGATAATGCCACATTCATTGAAGAATGTAAGTGCACAGCTTTGAACTCCTGGGCCACGGATTTCGACTGCTGGGGTATGTGATGGCGCGCACTCATGTTCCTTCTCACTGCTAGGAATGCTCTACGACTGCCACATCTGAATACTATATTTGTCCTACATTCAATGCTGGCTTGCATCCGATTCTCACGTCATTCTCATAGTGGCTCTGATAGAATAGCACACACTCGTCATGTGCAATGAGCACTCGCCACTCAATTTGTCAAAGAGCATTTGTTTCTCATGCTCGAGCTCTAGAGGTATTGACAGTGAGGCTACTACATGGTAGTTTGAGATTGGGGCCACCACGTCATATTCTATCCATGCATGGTCGACATCGTATGCGATGCTAATTTTGACATCAGTTCTGATGTCAATGTCAATGTGATTATTTGGGTTCACTCAATAGAAAAATACGAAAAAAACATGAGGATGTTCCAAATCTCTGACATGCAACATGTGAAGGTTCTTCACATTCAACGTTACTGATCCCCTCGTGAATTAATCTAATGCACATGCCAGGTCCATTGAATCATGAATCGTCTTCAGAGAGATGAATTCTTGTGAGGAGTCGCCTGGTGGAGAAGGAGGACTGTGGGGATAGAAAAGAGTGTCCAGTTCATGTTGAGTGTATTCACTCTTTTGCTGGCTACAAGAGGCCTTCTCCCTCCCTCTCTATCTCTCAGAGAGCAAATGCATGCAAGTGGCTTCAAAAGTTGAGGGAGAACGGATCTTCGGCACACTAGCACTCTATTTCTCTCCCTCGATGCTATTCGCAGAAGAGATGATGTTTCTCTCTCAACACCTCCTGGTGTGCTTGTTAGTAGAAGGACGAAGATAGGGTGTTTCTCCTTCAGCGCCTCTTGGTGTGCTTGTTAGCAAAAGGACGAAGATAAGGTGTTTCTCCTTCAATGCCCCCTAGTGTGCTTGTTAACAGAAGAGGTGGTGGCCTCACAGAATTCTTGCTTCTTGTTGTCCAACATTTACATGATTTTTCCATGCATTTGATTCTAGCTTTGTTCATGAATCTCTGTGGATGATGCCTAAATTGCTCGGTGGAATTTTCTGATGTGCTTACAAGTGTCAATACTGTGTGTTCCTGAGCGACATAATTCAGAAATTGCCACTAACCTCACAAATGTGCAGAGGTTTGAGGATTGAGCCACAGTGCTCACTATCTCCACGTACTCAGCAGCGAATCTCGATTGTGGAAGTTTTTGTTTGTTGCACTATGTCCTTGGCTTGCTACTATGTCTCTCAATTCTGCCTCTAGAGCATTGTCTCAGACTTTGGAAAAGAAAGAGAACAACACAAATGCAAAATGTAGATGATCTCAATGACATGCGTGATGCTTGTTAAAATTATCCTCTTTACTCCTTATCAAGATTTTTTACCGTTTTTCTTATGGTTAACTTATTCACTTATCATTTTGTATTAAGGTTTTGCCTTTAGTTTATGGCACAACATTTTCCTTTCTGAGCATCCAACATCAAGACACTATTTTGTAATTCCTCAATTGGAGTCATTTTTATTCTCCAACCCTAGACTTTTCCACACTTTGGCACTTAGTGCCCCATATAAGTTGTAACTCAATCATAAGAAAGTAGAATCCTGTGTGTGCATTGTTCTAGGTTGGAGGCTAGTTTAAGCCCGCCCACAATCTCCTTTGAGTTCCAAGCCTACTCTAAGGCTCAGTTGGTGTGCAACGGTCTAATCTAAGCCCTCTCCTCTCGCGTTGAATTATCTTGGTGTTGTACAAGTGCAGGGCTACTCTAAGCCCCCCCCCCCCCCCCCCCCCCAAGAATTTTAAGTGTGGTGTCAAGTTGTTCATTTCATGCTTTGCAATTATTTTGAAGCGGTACTTTTGGCAAGTATCTTTGATAGTGTTTCTAAATACTTTACCCTCAAAGCTTTGTAATGAACAAAAGTGAAGGTAGCTCATCATCTATGGGTAACTCCTTACCCTCTTTCACCCATATTTTTATGCCTAAGGATGAACGCCTCAATGGACAAGATTACAATCTATGGAAATATATCATGCGTGCATATCTCTACATGAATATTAGCTCATTACATCTTGCTGCTAACCCTATCTATCATGCCAAGATGAAACATATAGAATTCACTATCAGTATGTTAGGGAAAAGATCACGAGTAAGGAGATACAACTTTCATATGTATCTACACATCAATAATGTGCAGATATGATGACAAATGCATTGGATGGAAGCAATTTGGATATGTTCAAATCAATGGTTGGATTAGAGGAAATCATGAAGGATTGCACTAAAGCATCTTAGGCTTGAGGGGGATCTATTGGTACAATTGGAAAGCATTAGTTCTTCGCTAATTATTTAGGACTACACATCATTTCATTTCTTCACAAGAAAGGACTACATGTGAATCTATGCTAGTCCTTTTTTGGCATAATAACTTTGGATAAATGTAAAGGCAAAAGAAATAAGGAATCTCCTGAAGTTAGGGAGCTGAACCTAGGGCTCATGTAGTAGGATGAATCGATTCAAATCACCCCTAAAGTGTAGGATCACTTTTATGTGAGGGAAATTTCAAATTCAAAATGAGAACGTGTGTATGAATACACACATTTTTAGTCATGGGATATGTGAGTCATTCTGAGAGACATTGAGCTACATGAGTGAGCACACATTGAGCTCACAGCATATATGAGTAGTCCATTACACCTCCCTTGTATTATATGTTCAATATCATATAGATTTTGATACATTTCTTCAAGTGTATCTCTGTCTACTATTCTTTGCTGCATCTTCATCATTATAGTGACTTTGTGGAATTGATGTCTTTGCATATAATCATGCATCTACCATGCTTTAACTTGTCTTAGTTAGATGGAAGTGTCTACTACTTGTATATCATTTTGCATCACATTTGGTTCATGGGATCTTGAGATATGAATCATAGGAGGTGACTGTGTGTGCACATCCTCTAGATCCTGAAATGCTAGGATGACACCCCTAACTTGTTATAATCATTTCTCAATTTATGGTTTGGATGAATTGATAAGATAACTTGCTTTGGTTAGATACACACTCCACTTAGATGTGTGCAAAAGCTCTCTGATAAATTCGTTCTAGGTTATGAGCTCTTAGCAAATTACTAAGCACGTCTATTCTGAAAATAGAAGGCATCTTCACATTTTAGCACATGCAAGTTACCTATTTTGATGCAAAGTTTTGGGAATGATGATCCAAAGAATTTAGTGGTTCCAAATACATTATTGTAAAGCTAAAGGAGCCTATTAAGGATCCCTAGAGTAAACTGGGCAGGTGTAGAGTAGGTTTGTGCAACACCAACTCATCTGTGGAACATACCTATCCATCTTCTCACAGTTTGATAGAACATTTTAATCTAATTGCTTGAGAGAGTTGACCATTGATGTTTATCTGAGTAGTTGCATTTTGTAGCAAATTTGAGATCATCTTAACGAATTTTTGGTCATAGCCCATGTCTTTCAACAATTGAAGAATGAAGCCCCACTCGAGTCTTTCATAAGCTTTGATGAAGTCAATGTCAAGGAAGAGGACATCTTGCACTGATTCCTAAACAAAATCACTACAACATATCAGACGGACACCGAGGTTCTACCGAGGAAAATGAACGAGCCTGATTTTGCCCCAACGTTGGTGTAAGGGTCAGTGTAGGCATAAGAAATAAAGCATCGGTATAAGCGTCAGTATATGCTTCGGTATATGCTTATTGAGGAAGCAGATGATGGAGGTAAGTGCCCTGACTCTACTTTACATTACATGGTGGTTAGTTCTTTCCGAAAGGATTTTGTAATCAATGTGTTCTTGGGATGCCTAATGTATCCAAGCAACACATGATTTATAAATGTGGTTCTTGTCAGTTTGGAAAATCCCACAGGTTATCCTTCTCAAGGAAAGGCTACATGCATGAGGACTACCTAGAGTTTGCCCATACAGATGTATGGGGACCAAGTAAGGATCCCTCAATCTCTCGATCAAGGTATTATGTATCTTTCATTGATGATTACAGTAGGTGGACTGTATTGTCCTTTATGAAGCACAAAGATGAAGTATTTCGTTGCCTTAAAAAGTGTCTTGCACTTGTTGTAAACCAAACAGGGAGAAACCTAAAGAGACTAAGGTCAGAGGGAGGAGGTAAGTACTTCTCAAATGAGTTTGATATATTCTTGCAGGAGAGAGGGGGCAGAGTGATAAACACTTCTCTCTTAGGGGGCACATGGAAGGACGACGACCTAAAGTTCCATAAAAAAAGCTCTTTTTGATAGCATGGAAATGAAAACTAGCTGCTGTGTATGGTGACCCTTGCTGATGTGTATGGTGAGCTTTGGGGTGATCCAAAGAGAATATCACCCTCCTAAATTTTCCGTTCGGGTCAAGGAACAATTAAAAAAATAGGTTATTTATAATTTTTCCAATCTTTGCCGTGGTAGAATGCTTCTTTGTATTGAAAGAAGATAACAAATCACAAGGCGCATACAAGGCATCAACATAAATAATTCCCATTATTTTAAAAAAATGTCAAATCAGAAGAAGTTACAGCGTGATAAGCTTTTTAATGCAAACCGTAAACTTGTTCTTTCATTTGCTTTACATTGCAATGACATTGCAATGAACATGTAGATTTATTAAAATAAATTATCTATGGATTAAGACAAAATTAACGGATTTGAATTATGAAAAATTCAATGTATAGTGTTGAATAAAGAAAAAACATCAACATTTAGTTGAGTTTTGAATAATCTCGATTGATTAAACAAGGAAGTGGATTGGAGCTCTCTTTGCATGCTAGTGTTGTATCAATTTAAAGGACCAAAGTAGTAAATTTTGGTGTAAATTTCACTAGTTGTGTTGATTAACAACATCATGTATGAGTTATCCATGTGCATGTGTCCATAACTATGGTGACCATAGTTTGTCAAATTCATTATAGATGTGTCCCTAATGTTCCATTCAGTGAACCAAAAAATGTAATCCGATCACTCGAAATCATGCATGTGCCCTCCCTATATAGCTAAAATGCGATGGAGAACACTCAAGGGGTGCGATGGATAGGCACTCACGGGGCACGATGGACAGACCGCGGGGGGGGGGGGGGGGGGGGGGGGACGGACAACGCTCGGGGGGCAGGGGGTGCGATCGTAGCACAATTTTGAAAAACTTCGGTCTTTGATCTTTGAAAAAGCAAACCCGACTGATAATAAACACTCCCAACATGTGCAATGGACAGGCACGATTGATACCCACGCGCACACACTCATTAACCGTAGATCAAACCAATCAATCGCTGATGGACACTCCAATGATTGATCCTTAATCCCAGATTGCGAGATGGGCACTCAAAAGAGGACTCAGTCGTCCATCGCCTGCTTCACGACTCAGCTTCAGTCGTTCGTAGTCTCCTTCATGCCACAACTCCTCTCATCTCCACAAAATGGCGACTTGGAGCAACGAGTTTAGAGACTCTTATGTTTTATGAATGAAACATTTATATAATGGACTCGTGAACCAATTGCGTAGATGCTGTCTACAACAGTACAGAAACACAAATCTGATATAAACCATCTCTCTCTCGCTTTGTGTTTGCGATGTGTTTTTATGATTTGGTTTTCTAGTGTTTTTGTTTCTTTCGATAGGATGTCTGATTATTACACAGCTCACTTCGTACAAATTAGCTGCGTCTTCACCCTCGCATCTATCTGTGATACAGCAACACAAGAATGCCGTCCTGTGTTCACGTGGGTTTTCCAGTACCGCCTACTAATTTCTATGACTAGACACGAATACGGGTATGGCTTTTCACTAAATAGTTATGATGAAAGATCAACAGAGCCTCTTAAAAATTGCAAGTATTGAGTTTATGCGCATCGACAATGAGGAACGTACATCTCATAACAACTTCTGTTCTGATAAATTGAAAGCATTAGAGCCAAAAGAGGAAATGATAGGAAAGCACACACAAATCCTCTACGTGAGTCCAGACTTCACCCGTGTTGAAACAGACAACCATCGTTGAAGCGTGAAAAGTGTAGCTACTTGTCCGATGGATCTTATCCCAATACCATCAGCATACTTCCCTCGAGCACTTTCTGAAAGGACCAAGCACTTTTCCGGTAGTAGATGCGCAAGCATGATGAGTATCATTTCAGATCATACACCAGCCTCGAAAGCGAAACTCAAAAGTCGTTAAGGTTTAGTTGTTATCATACAATACACGAACCGTTTGGTCGCAAAAGATATTCTTCAAACGATTCATCTTAGCATGATGGAAATTTTTACAAAAGTGACAATAAATCAAGGTAGTAATCTCCGGAAACAATCATATGTCTCTGAATTTTCTGTTTCTTGAAAAACAAGCTTCCAGTGTCAACTAGCTGCATAATCTAAATACGATGGATTAGTAATTGAAACATATATATTTTCTATCACTTCATTCGTAATTTTTCCATGCCTCAAGTAGTAAGTTACAAAGAATGATAGCTTACTTCATAGGAACAAAATCAAGGTATTGAGTTCCCAATAACTCTTTAATCATAATACAACGATGGAAACTGCTTGAACACAAAAAATCAAACGTACGGATATATCAATCCATCCTGGGTCCATGCAAGACGTTAGGATCTTGCATACTGAAGCTGATTCCTTTAAAAGCTTATGTGTAAAAGGAACAAAATTAAAGGCATGGAATGCACATGAAAGCTGCTTCGACAAAGAAGTACGAAGAGTAGTGCATGAAAAGAAGATAATGACAAAGATGAGAAAGGTCGAAGTATTACTATTGTGGAAAATCCTAACGAGATGAAATCTCCGAATGGTGAAATGAAGGGCTAAGTAAAACCTATACCCATTTTCCTGAAAAACGAAGTTATCACACGCAATGGGCCAACCTATAAAACACATACGAAATACCATCAATGATCAGGATGTAGGTAAAGAAGACCTTCAGACTATGTAAGAACCAACATTTCAATGTGGTTCTATAAATAAGGCTCTTGGAAATGATATGTTAATCTCTTTATTGAACTTGACGTTTTTCAATTATCAACAAGGTCCAAAAATGACTTACATTCAACTGGACCTTGCCCTTATGCACATCTATATTGTTGTATAAGTTGGGTCCAAAAATGCCTCATATGCCCACTTTGAGGAGACATAATAACCTCACAAATGGAAATAAACTCATGCTACAGCCTTGAATCCTCCAATCTATGGTCATTGACCCATCTAGGGACATCAAGCAATGGAATTACCCTAATGGTATATGATGGCGTCCTAAATAAATCTTAGAATCTCTCCCCCTTCTAATGATCATTGTACTGAATGATGGAGGGAAAATGTCTATGAATGAGAGCTTCTAATTCCCCAGTAGTATTTTTGAGTGGATGGCTGGTCCTTGCTACTAAATTCTAGTAAGGAGCACTTTTGCAACAAGGAGTGCTCCCTCTTATCATGAACTCTAAAAGGAATATCTAGTTTAGATATTCTATCTCCGAAAGCAACTAAAGCATCTATATATTGTTGACGACATGATTGCTCCTACTTCATCTAAATTTGTATCTGCATGAGTGCATCTCCATTTTGTATCCATGAGGCACTCCATTTCTAGTCTATTTCCATTTTATATTGTATTTCCTTTGTATTTCGGTACCTTGCCATGTGATTCTACCAGTTGTATTCATTCTCCTTTCAGGAGACTTATCCCACATATGATGTACTTTTGAGAGCCCCTCTCAAATCTACATAAGGAGGGCCTCTCCCCTCATTTGTACTTGGTTAGAAGCTTGAGGAGCCTACTCCATGCTCTTGGCAAGCTCATTTCTTATCCACATGAGTTTACCCATGTCATGGTCTACTCATTTTGTGTCTCACACATTCTTTGTTTTGTGAGAGTACTTTACTTTTCATTTTGCTTCCGCATGCATACTCTCGACATGGTATCAGAGCGCTAGGTGGAGGTTTTGGTGGTGTGGTTGGTGGTCGCTTTGGTGGTGGTGATGCTTCATTTTGGAGTCGTGCTTTCTCCTCATTGAGAAAGGCCTTTTGCCATCAGTTTTGGGATTCATTTTGCCCATTTGCCCACGGTCCGACCCATTTTTTCATTTGTTTGTCCACCATTTAACCTCAAGTCCCCTCGCACCCACCCTCTTTCGTGGCACCCGTTGCTAGTCAATTTTCTTGTTGTGACTATTTTTATAGTTCTCCTTCGTAGTTGATTGAAAATCTCACATTCATGTAGTGTTTATAAACACTCTTTATCATATTTTTTTATATAGATCGAGCTGGTGTAGAGTTTTGAGGAAATTACTCCTAAGATATGTGATGAATCTCTACATTTAAACTGGGTTGTACCACTATTGTACTTTATTTTCCTTAACATAGCATGTTTCCATTGGGATAGGTTATCTCTTGGAATCTTTCCTACATTGGATCTCAGTTTTCCTCTATCTCTATGAAGATCGATAATGCCACATTCATTGAAGAATGTAAGTGCACAGCTTTGAACTCCTGGGCCACGGATTTCGACTGCTGGGGTATGTGATGGCGCGCACTCATGTTCCTTCTCACTGCTAGGAATGCTCTACGATTGCCACATCTGAATACTATATTTGTCCTACATTCAATGCTGGCTTGCATCCGATTCTCACGTCATTCTCATAGTGGCTCTGATAGAATAGCACACACTCGTCATGTGCAATGAGCACTCGCCACTCAATTTGTCAAAGAGCATTTGTTTCTCATGCTCGAGCTCTAGAGGTATTGACAGTGAGGCTACTACATGGTAGTTTGAGATTGGGGCCACCACGTCATATTCTATCCATGCATGGTCGACATCGTATGCGATGCTAATTTTGACATCAGTTCTGATGTCAATGTCAATGTGATTATTTGGGTTCACTCAATAGAAAAATACGAAAAAAACATGAGGATGTTCCAAATCTCTGACATGCAACATGTGAAGGTTCTTCACATTCAACGTTACTGATCCCCTCGTGAATTAATCTAATGCACATGCCAGGTCCATTGAATCATGAATCGTCTTCAGAGAGATGAATTCTTGTGAGGAGTCGCCTGGTGGAGAAGGAGGACTGTGGGGATAGAAAAGAGTGTCCAGTTCATGTTGAGTGTATTCACTCTTTTGCTGGCTACAAGAGGCCTTCTCCCTCCCTCTCTATCTCTCAGAGAGCAAATGCATGCAAGTGGCTTCAAAAGTTGAGGGAGAACGGATCTTCGGCACACTAGCACTCTATTTCTCTCCCTCGATGCTATTCGCAGAAGAGATGATGTTTCTCTCTCAACACCTCCTGGTGTGCTTGTTAGTAGAAGGACGAAGATAGGGTGTTTCTCCTTCAGCGCCTCTTGGTGTGCTTGTTAGCAAAAGGACGAAGATAAGGTGTTTCTCCTTCAATGCCCCCTAGTGTGCTTGTTAACAGAAGAGGTGGTGGCCTCACAGAATTCTTGCTTCTTGTTGTCCAACATTTACATGATTTTTCCATGCATTTGATTCTAGCTTTGTTCATGAATCTCTGTGGATGATGCCTAAATTGCTCGGTGGAATTTTCTGATGTGCTTACAAGTGTCAATACTGTGTGTTCCTGAGCGACATAATTCAGAAATTGCCACTAACCTCACAAATGTGCAGAGGTTTGAGGATTGAGCCACAGTGCTCACTATCTCCACGTACTCAGCAGCGAATCTCGATTGTGGAAGTTTTTGTTTGTTGCACTATGTCCTTGGCTTGCTACTATGTCTCTCAATTCTGCCTCTAGAGCATTGTCTCAGACTTTGGAAAAGAAAGAGAACAACACAAATGCAAAATGTAGATGATCTCAATGACATGCGTGATGCTTGTTAAAATTATCCTCTTTACTCCTTATCAAGATTTTTTACCGTTTTTCTTATGGTTAACTTATTCACTTATCATTTTGTATTAAGGTTTTGCCTTTAGTTTATGGCACAACATTTTCCTTTCTGAGCATCCAACATCAAGACACTATTTTGTAATTCCTCAATTGGAGTCATTTTTATTCTCCAACCCTAGACTTTTCCACACTTTGGCACTTAGTGCCCCATATAAGTTGTAACTCAATCATAAGAAAGTAGAATCCTGTGTGTGCATTGTTCTAGGTTGGAGGCTAGTTTAAGCCCGCCCACAATCTCCTTTGAGTTCCAAGCCTACTCTAAGGCTCAGTTGGTGTGCAACGGTCTAATCTAAGCCCTCTCCTCTCGCGTTGAATTATCTTGGTGTTGTACAAGTGCAGGGCTACTCTAAGCCCCCCCCCCCCCCCCCCAAGAATTTTAAGTGTGGTGTCAAGTTGTTCATTTCATGCTTTGCAATTATTTTGAAGCGGTACTTTTGGCAAGTATCTTTGATAGTGTTTCTAAATACTTTACCCTCAAAGCTTTGTAATGAACAAAAGTGAAGGTAGCTCATCATCTATGGGTAACTCCTTACCCTCTTTCACCCATATTTTTATGCCTAAGGATGAACGCCTCAATGGACAAGATTACAATCTATGGAAATATATCATGCGTGCATATCTCTACATGAATATTAGCTCATTACATCTTGCTGCTAACCCTATCTATCATGCCAAGATGAAACATATAGAATTCACTATCAGTATGTTAGGGAAAAGATCACGAGTAAGGAGATACAACTTTCATATGTATCTACACATCAATAATGTGCAGATATGATGACAAATGCATTGGATGGAAGCAATTTGGATATGTTCAAATCAATGGTTGGATTAGAGGAAATCATGAAGGATTGCACTAAAGCATCTTAGGCTTGAGGGGGATCTATTGGTACAATTGGAAAGCATTAGTTCTTCGCTAATTATTTAGGACTACACATCATTTCATTTCTTCACAAGAAAGGACTACATGTGAATCTATGCTAGTCCTTTTTTGGCATAATAACTTTGGATAAATGTAAAGGCAAAAGAAATAAGGAATCTCCTGAAGTTAGGGAGCTGAACCTAGGGCTCATGTAGTAGGATGAATCGATTCAAATCACCCCTAAAGTGTAGGATCACTTTTATGTGAGGGAAATTTCAAATTCAAAATGAGAACGTGTGTATGAATACACACATTTTTAGTCATGGGATATGTGAGTCATTCTGAGAGACATTGAGCTACATGAGTGAGCACACATTGAGCTCACAGCATATATGAGTAGTCCATTACACCTCCCTTGTATTATATGTTCAATATCATATAGATTTTGATACATTTCTTCAAGTGTATCTCTGTCTACTATTCTTTGCTGCATCTTCATCATTATAGTGACTTTGTGGAATTGATGTCTTTGCATATAATCATGCATCTACCATGCTTTAACTTGTCTTAGTTAGATGGAAGTGTCTACTACTTGTATATCATTTTGCATCACATTTGGTTCATGGGATCTTGAGATATGAATCATAGGAGGTGACTGTGTGTGCACATCCTCTAGATCCTGAAATGCTAGGATGACACCCCTAACTTGTTATAATCATTTCTCAATTTATGGTTTGGATGAATTGATAAGATAACTTGCTTTGGTTAGATACACACTCCACTTAGATGTGTGCAAAAGCTCTCTGATAAATTCGTTCTAGGTTATGAGCTCTTAGCAAATTACTAAGCACGTCTATTCTGAAAATAGAAGGCATCTTCACATTTTAGCACATGCAAGTTACCTATTTTGATGCAAAGTTTTGGGAATGATGATCCAAAGAATTTAGTGGTTCCAAATACATTATTGTAAAGCTAAAGGAGCCTATTAAGGATCCCTAGAGTAAACTGGGCAGGTGTAGAGTAGGTTTGTGCAACACCAACTCATCTGTGGAACATACCTATCCATCTTCTCACAGTTTGATAGAACATTTTAATCTAATTGCTTGAGAGAGTTGACCATTGATGTTTATCTGAGTAGTTGCATTTTGTAGCAAATTTGAGATCATCTTAACGAATTTTTGGTCATAGCCCATGTCTTTCAACAATTGAAGAATGAAGCCCCACTCGAGTCTTTCATAAGCTTTGATGAAGTCAATGTCAAGGAAGAGGACATCTTGCACTGATTCCTAAACAAAATCACTACAACATATCAGACGGACACCGAGGTTCTACCGAGGAAAATGAACGAGCCTGATTTTGCCCCAACGTTGGTGTAAGGGTCAGTGTAGGCATAAGAAATAAAGCATCGGTATAAGCGTCAGTATATGCTTCGGTATATGCTTATTGAGGAAGCAGATGATGGAGGTAAGTGCCCTGACTCTACTTTGCATTACATGGTGGTTAGTTCTTTCCGAAAGGATTTTGTAATCAATGTGTTCTTGGGATGCCTAATGTATCCAAGCAACACATGATTTATAAATGTGGTTCTTGTCAGTTTGGAAAATCCCACAGGTTATCCTTCTCAAGGAAAGGCTACATGCATGAGGACTACCTAGAGTTTGCCCATACAGATGTATGGGGACCAAGTAAGGATCCCTCAATCTCTCGATCAAGGTATTATGTATCTTTCATTGATGATTACAGTAGGTGGACTGTATTGTCCTTTATGAAGCACAAAGATGAAGTATTTCGTTGCCTTAAAAAGTGTCTTGCACTTGTTGTAAACCAAACAGGGAGAAACCTAAAGAGACTAAGGTCAGAGGGAGGAGGTAAGTACTTCTCAAATGAGTTTGATATATTCTTGCAGGAGAGAGGGGGCAGAGTGATAAACACTTCTCTCTTAGGGGGCACATGGAAGGACGACGACCTAAAGTTCCATAAAAAAAGCTCTTTTTGATAGCATGGAAATGAAAACTAGCTGCTGTGTATGGTGACCCTTGCTGATGTGTATGGTGAGCTTTGGGGTGATCCAAAGAGAATATCACCCTCCTAAATTTTCCGTTCGGGTCAAGGAACAATTAAAAAAATAGGTTATTTATAATTTTTCCAATCTTTGCCGTGGTAGAATGCTTCTTTGTATTGAAAGAAGATAACAAATCACAAGGCGCATACAAGGCATCAACATAAATAATTCCCATTATTTTAAAAAAATGTCAAATCAGAAGAAGTTACAGCGTGATAAGCTTTTTAATGCAAACCGTAAACTTGTTCTTTCATTTGCTTTACATTGCAATGACATTGCAATGAACATGTAGATTTATTAAAATAAATTATCTATGGATTAAGACAAAATTAACGGATTTGAATTATGAAAAATTCAATGTATAGTGTTGAATAAAGAAAAAACATCAACATTTAGTTGAGTTTTGAATAATCTCGATTGATTAAACAAGGAAGTGGATTGGAGCTCTCTTTGCATGCTAGTGTTGTATCAATTTAAAGGACCAAAGTAGTAAATTTTGGTGTAAATTTCACTAGTTGTGTTGATTAACAACATCATGTATGAGTTATCCATGTGCATGTGTCCATAACTATGGTGACCATAGTTTGTCAAATTCATTATAGATGTGTCCCTAATGTTCCATTCAGTGAACCAAAAAATGTAATCCGATCACTCGAAATCATGCATGTGCCCTCCCTATATAGCTAAAATGCGATGGAGAACACTCAAGGGGTGCGATGGATAGGCACTCACGGGGCACGATGGACAGACCGCGGGGGGGGGGGGGGGGGGGGGGGGGACGGACAACGCTCGGGGGGCAGGGGGTGCGATCGTAGCACAATTTTGAAAAACTTCGGTCTTTGATCTTTGAAAAAGCAAACCCGACTGATAATAAACACTCCCAACATGTGCAATGGACAGGCACGATTGATACCCACGCGCACACACTCATTAACCGTAGATCAAACCAATCAATCGCTGATGGACACTCCAATGATTGATCCTTAATCCCAGATTGCGAGATGGGCACTCAAAAGAGGACTCAGTCGTCCATCGCCTGCTTCACGACTCAGCTTCAGTCGTTCGTAGTCTCCTTCATGCCACAACTCCTCTCATCTCCACAAAATGGCGACTTGGAGCAACGAGTTTAGAGACTCTTATGTTTTATGAATGAAACATTTATATAATGGACTCGTGAACCAATTGCGTAGATGCTGTCTACAACAGTACAGAAACACAAATCTGATATAAACCATCTCTCTCTCGCTTTGTGTTTGCGATGTGTTTTTATGATTTGGTTTTCTAGTGTTTTTGTTTCTTTCGATAGGATGTCTGATTATTACACAGCTCACTTCGTACAAATTAGCTGCGTCTTCACCCTCGCATCTATCTGTGATACAGCAACACAAGAATGCCGTCCTGTGTTCACGTGGGTTTTCCAGTACCGCCTACTAATTTCTATGACTAGACACGAATACGGGTATGGCTTTTCACTAAATAGTTATGATGAAAGATCAACAGAGCCTCTTAAAAATTGCAAGTATTGAGTTTATGCGCATCGACAATGAGGAACGTACATCTCATAACAACTTCTGTTCTGATAAATTGAAAGCATTAGAGCCAAAAGAGGAAATGATAGGAAAGCACACACAAATCCTCTACGTGAGTCCAGACTTCACCCGTGTTGAAACAGACAACCATCGTTGAAGCGTGAAAAGTGTAGCTACTTGTCCGATGGATCTTATCCCAATACCATCAGCATACTTCCCTCGAGCACTTTCTGAAAGGACCAAGCACTTTTCCGGTAGTAGATGCGCAAGCATGATGAGTATCATTTCAGATCATACACCAGCCTCGAAAGCGAAACTCAAAAGTCGTTAAGGTTTAGTTGTTATCATACAATACACGAACCGTTTGGTCGCAAAAGATATTCTTCAAACGATTCATCTTAGCATGATGGAAATTTTTACAAAAGTGACAATAAATCAAGGTAGTAATCTCCGGAAACAATCATATGTCTCTGAATTTTCTGTTTCTTGAAAAACAAGCTTCCAGTGTCAACTAGCTGCATAATCTAAATACGATGGATTAGTAATTGAAACATATATATTTTCTATCACTTCATTCGTAATTTTTCCATGCCTCAAGTAGTAAGTTACAAAGAATGATAGCTTACTTCATAGGAACAAAATCAAGGTATTGAGTTCCCAATAACTCTTTAATCATAATACAACGATGGAAACTGCTTGAACACAAAAAATCAAACGTACGGATATATCAATCCATCCTGGGTCCATGCAAGACGTTAGGATCTTGCATACTGAAGCTGATTCCTTTAAAAGCTTATGTGTAAAAGGAACAAAATTAAAGGCATGGAATGCACATGAAAGCTGCTTCGACAAAGAAGTACGAAGAGTAGTGCATGAAAAGAAGATAATGACAAAGATGAGAAAGGTCGAAGTATTACTATTGTGGAAAATCCTAACGAGATGAAATCTCCGAATGGTGAAATGAAGGGCTAAGTAAAACCTATACCCATTTTCCTGAAAAACGAAGTTATCACACGCAATGGGCCAACCTATAAAACACATACGAAATACCATCAATGATCAGGATGTAGGTAAAGAAGACCTTCAGACTATGTAAGAACCAACATTTCAATGTGGTTCTATAAATAAGGCTCTTGGAAATGATATGTTAATCTCTTTATTGAACTTGACGTTTTTCAATTATCAACAAGGTCCAAAAATGACTTACATTCAACTGGACCTTGCCCTTATGCACATCTATATTGTTGTATAAGTTGGGTCCAAAAATGCCTCATATGCCCACTTTGAGGAGACATAATAACCTCACAAATGGAAATAAACTCATGCTACAGCCTTGAATCCTCCAATCTATGGTCATTGACCCATCTAGGGACATCAAGCAATGGAATTACCCTAATGGTATATGATGGCGTCCTAAATAAATCTTAGAATCTCTCCCCCTTCTAATGATCATTGTACTGAATGATGGAGGGAAAATGTCTATGAATGAGAGCTTCTAATTCCCCAGTAGTATTTTTGAGTGGATGGCTGGTCCTTGCTACTAAATTCTAGTAAGGAGCACTTTTGCAACAAGGAGTGCTCCCTCTTATCATGAACTCTAAAAGGAATATCTAGTTTAGATATTCTATCTCCGAAAGCAACTAAAGCATCTATATATTGTTGACGACATGATTGCTCCTACTTCATCTAAATTTGTATCTGCATGAGTGCATCTCCATTTTGTATCCATGAGGCACTCCATTTCTAGTCTATTTCCATTTTATATTGTATTTCCTTTGTATTTCGGTACCTTGCCATGTGATTCTACCAGTTGTATTCATTCTCCTTTCAGGAGACTTATCCCACATATGATGTACTTTTGAGAGCCCCTCTCAAATCTACATAAGGAGGGCCTCTCCCCTCATTTGTACTTGGTTAGAAGCTTGAGGAGCCTACTCCATGCTCTTGGCAAGCTCATTTCTTATCCACATGAGTTTACCCATGTCATGGTCTACTCATTTTGTGTCTCACACATTCTTTGTTTTGTGAGAGTACTTTACTTTTCATTTTGCTTCCGCATGCATACTCTCGACATGGTATCAGAGCGCTAGGTGGAGGTTTTGGTGGTGTGGTTGGTGGTCGCTTTGGTGGTGGTGATGCTTCATTTTGGAGTCGTGCTTTCTCCTCATTGAGAAAGGCCTTTTGCCATCAGTTTTGGGATTCATTTTGCCCATTTGCCCACGGTCCGACCCATTTTTTCATTTGTTTGTCCACCATTTAACCTCAAGTCCCCTCGCACCCACCCTCTTTCGTGGCACCCGTTGCTAGTCAATTTTCTTGTTGTGACTATTTTTATAGTTCTCCTTCGTAGTTGATTGAAAATCTCACATTCATGTAGTGTTTATAAACACTCTTTATCATATTTTTTTATATAGATCGAGCTGGTGTAGAGTTTTGAGGAAATTACTCCTAAGATATGTGATGAATCTCTACATTTAAACTGGGTTGTACCACTATTGTACTTTATTTTCCTTAACATAGCATGTTTCCATTGGGATAGGTTATCTCTTGGAATCTTTCCTACATTGGATCTCAGTTTTCCTCTATCTCTATGAAGATCGATAATGCCACATTCATTGAAGAATGTAAGTGCACAGCTTTGAACTCCTGGGCCACGGATTTCGACTGCTGGGGTATGTGATGGCGCGCACTCATGTTCCTTCTCACTGCTAGGAATGCTCTACGATTGCCACATCTGAATACTATATTTGTCCTACATTCAATGCTGGCTTGCATCCGATTCTCACGTCATTCTCATAGTGGCTCTGATAGAATAGCACACACTCGTCATGTGCAATGAGCACTCGCCACTCAATTTGTCAAAGAGCATTTGTTTCTCATGCTCGAGCTCTAGAGGTATTGACAGTGAGGCTACTACATGGTAGTTTGAGATTGGGGCCACCACGTCATATTCTATCCATGCATGGTCGACATCGTATGCGATGCTAATTTTGACATCAGTTCTGATGTCAATGTCAATGTGATTATTTGGGTTCACTCAATAGAAAAATACGAAAAAAACATGAGGATGTTCCAAATCTCTGACATGCAACATGTGAAGGTTCTTCACATTCAACGTTACTGATCCCCTCGTGAATTAATCTAATGCACATGCCAGGTCCATTGAATCATGAATCGTCTTCAGAGAGATGAATTCTTGTGAGGAGTCGCCTGGTGGAGAAGGAGGACTGTGGGGATAGAAAAGAGTGTCCAGTTCATGTTGAGTGTATTCACTCTTTTGCTGGCTACAAGAGGCCTTCTCCCTCCCTCTCTATCTCTCAGAGAGCAAATGCATGCAAGTGGCTTCAAAAGTTGAGGGAGAACGGATCTTCGGCACACTAGCACTCTATTTCTCTCCCTCGATGCTATTCGCAGAAGAGATGATGTTTCTCTCTCAACACCTCCTGGTGTGCTTGTTAGTAGAAGGACGAAGATAGGGTGTTTCTCCTTCAGCGCCTCTTGGTGTGCTTGTTAGCAAAAGGACGAAGATAAGGTGTTTCTCCTTCAATGCCCCCTAGTGTGCTTGTTAACAGAAGAGGTGGTGGCCTCACAGAATTCTTGCTTCTTGCTGTCCAACATTTACATGATTTTTCCATGCATTTGATTCTAGCTTTGTTCATGAATCTCTGTGGATGATGCCTAAATTGCTCGGTGGAATTTTCTGATGTGCTTACAAGTGTCAATACTGTGTGTTCCTGAGCGACATAATTCAGAAATTGCCACTAACCTCACAAATGTGCAGAGGTTTGAGGATTGAGCCACAGTGCTCACTATCTCCACGTACTCAGCAGCGAATCTCGATTGTGGAAGTTTTTGTTTGTTGCACTATGTCCTTGGCTTGCTACTATGTCTCTCAATTCTGCCTCTAGAGCATTGTCTCAGACTTTGGAAAAGAAAGAGAACAACACAAATGCAAAATGTAGATGATCTCAATGACATGCGTGATGCTTGTTAAAATTATCCTCTTTACTCCTTATCAAGATTTTTTACCGTTTTTCTTATGGTTAACTTATTCACTTATCATTTTGTATTAAGGTTTTGCCTTTAGTTTATGGCACAACATTTTCCTTTCTGAGCATCCAACATCAAGACACTATTTTGTAATTCCTCAATTGGAGTCATTTTTATTCTCCAAGGGTCACAACCCTAGACTTTTCCACACTTTGGCACTTAGTGCCCCATATAAGTTGTAACTCAATCATAAGAAAGTAGAATCCTGTGTGTGCATTGTTCTAGGTTGGAGGCTAGTTTAAGCCCGCCCACAATCTCCTTTGAGTTCCAAGCCTACTCTAAGGCTCAGTTGGTGTGCAACGGTCTAATCTAAGCCCTCTCCTCTCGCGTTGAATTATCTTGGTGTTGTACAAGTGCAGGGCTACTCTAAGCCCCCCCCCCCCCCCCCCCCCCCCCCCCCAAGAATTTTAAGTGTGGTGTCAAGTTGTTCATTTCATGCTTTGCAATTATTTTGAAGCGGTACTTTTGGCAAGTATCTTTGATAGTGTTTCTAAATACTTTACCCTCAAAGCTTTGTAATGAACAAAAGTGAAGGTAGCTCATCATCTATGGGTAACTCCTTACCCTCTTTCACCCATATTTTTATGCCTAAGGATGAACGCCTCAATGGACAAGATTACAATCTATGGAAATATATCATGCGTGCATATCTCTACATGAATATTAGCTCATTACATCTTGCTGCTAACCCTATCTATCATGCCAAGATGAAACATATAGAATTCACTATCAGTATGTTAGGGAAAAGATCACGAGTAAGGAGATACAACTTTCATATGTATCTACACATCAATAATGTGCAGATATGATGACAAATGCATTGGATGGAAGCAATTTGGATATGTTCAAATCAATGGTTGGATTAGAGGAAATCATGAAGGATTGCACTAAAGCATCTTAGGCTTGAGGGGGATCTATTGGTACAATTGGAAAGCATTAGTTCTTCGCTAATTATTTAGGACTACACATCATTTCATTTCTTCACAAGAAAGGACCATGTGAATCTATGCTAGTCCTTTTTTGGCATAATAACTTTGGATAAATGTAAAGGCAAAAGAAATAAGGAATCTCCTGAAGTTAGGGAGCTGAACCTAGGGCTCATGTAGTAGGATGAATCGATTCAAATCACCCCTAAAGTGTAGGATCACTTTTATGTGAGGGAAATTTCAAATTCAAAATGAGAACGTGTGTATGAATACACACATTTTTAGTCATGGGATATGTGAGTCATTCTGAGAGACATTGAGCTACATGAGTGAGCACACATTGAGCTCACAGCATATATGAGTAGTCCATTACACCTCCCTTGTATTATATGTTCAATATCATATAGATTTTGATACATTTCTTCAAGTGTATCTCTGTCTACTATTCTTTGCTGCATCTTCATCATTATAGTGACTTTGTGGAATTGATGTCTTTGCATATAATCATGCATCTACCATGCTTTAACTTGTCTTAGTTAGATGGAAGTGTCTACTACTTGTATATCATTTTGCATCACATTTGGTTCATGGGATCTTGAGATATGAATCATAGGAGGTGACTGTGTGTGCACATCCTCTAGATCCTGAAATGCTAGGATGACACCCCTAACTTGTTATAATCATTTCTCAATTTATGGTTTGGATGAATTGATAAGATAACTTGCTTTGGTTAGATACACACTCCACTTAGATGTGTGCAAAAGCTCTCTGATAAATTCGTTCTAGGTTATGAGCTCTTAGCAAATTACTAAGCACGTCTATTCTGAAAATAGAAGGCATCTTCACATTTTAGCACATGCAAGTTACCTATTTTGATGCAAAGTTTTGGGAATGATGATCCAAAGAATTTAGTGGTTCCAAATACATTATTGTAAAGCTAAAGGAGCCTATTAAGGATCCCTAGAGTAAACTGGGCAGGTGTAGAGTAGGTTTGTGCAACACCAACTCATCTGTGGAACATACCTATCCATCTTCTCACAGTTTGATAGAACATTTTAATCTAATTGCTTGAGAGAGTTGACCATTGATGTTTATCTGAGTAGTTGCATTTTGTAGCAAATTTGAGATCATCTTAACGAATTTTTGGTCATAGCCCATGTCTTTCAACAATTGAAGAATGAAGCCCCACTCGAGTCTTTCATAAGCTTTGATGAAGTCAATGTCAAGGAAGAGGACATCTTGCACTGATTCCTAAACAAAATCACTACAACATATCAGACGGACACCGAGGTTCTACCGAGGAAAATGAACGAGCCTGATTTTGCCCCAACGTTGGTGTAAGGGTCAGTGTAGGCATAAGAAATAAAGCATCGGTATAAGCGTCAGTATATGCTTCGGTATATGCTTATTGAGGAAGCAGATGATGGAGGTAAGTGCCCTGACTCTACTTTACATTACATGGTGGTTAGTTCTTTCCGAAAGGATTTTGTAATCAATGTGTTCTTGGGATGCCTAATGTATCCAAGCAACACATGATTTATAAATGTGGTTCTTGTCAGTTTGGAAAATCCCACAGGTTATCCTTCTCAAGGAAAGGCTACATGCATGAGGACTACCTAGAGTTTGCCCATACAGATGTATGGGGACCAAGTAAGGATCCCTCAATCTCTCGATCAAGGTATTATGTATCTTTCATTGATGATTACAGTAGGTGGACTGTATTGTACTTTATGAAGCACAAAGATGAAGTATTTCGTTGCCTTAAAAAGTGTCTTGCACTTGTTGTAAACCAAACAGGGAGAAACCTAAAGAGACTAAGGTCAGAGGGAGGAGGTAAGTACTTCTCAAATGAGTTTGATATATTCTTGCAGGAGAGAGGGGGCAGAGTGATAAACACTTCTCTCTTAGGGGGCACATGGAAGGACGACGACCTAAAGTTCCATAAAAAAAGCTCTTTTTGATAGCATGGAAATGAAAACTAGCTGCTGTGTATGGTGACCCTTGCTGATGTGTATGGTGAGCTTTGGGGTGATCCAAAGAGAATATCACCCTCCTAAATTTTCCGTTCGGGTCAAGGAACAATTAAAAAAATAGGTTATTTATAATTTTTCCAATCTTTGCCGTGGTAGAATGCTTCTTTGTATTGAAAGAAGATAACAAATCACAAGGCGCATACAAGGCATCAACATAAATAATTCCCATTATTTTAAAAAAATGTCAAATCAGAAGAAGTTACAGCGTGATAAGCTTTTTAATGCAAACCGTAAACTTGTTCTTTCATTTGCTTTACATTGCAATGACATTGCAATGAACATGTAGATTTATTAAAATAAATTATCTATGGATTAAGACAAAATTAACGGATTTGAATTATGAAAAATTCAATGTATAGTGTTGAATAAAGAAAAAACATTAACATTTAGTTGAGTTTTGAATAATCTCGATTGATTAAACAAGGAAGTGGATTGGAGCTCTCTTTGCATGCTAGTGTTGTATCAATTTAAAGGACCAAAGTAGTAAATTTTGGTGTAAATTTCACTAGTTGTGTTGATTAACAACATCATGTATGAGTTATCCATGTGCATGTGTCCATAACTATGGTGACCATAGTTTGTCAAATTCATTATAGATGTGTCCCTAATGTTCCATTCAGTGAACCAAAAAATGTAATCCGATCACTCGAAATCATGCATGTGCCCTCCCTATATAGCTAAAATGCGATGGAGAACACTCAAGGGGTGCGATGGATAGGCACTCACGGGGCACGATGGACAGACCGCGGGGGGGGGGGGGGGGGGGGGGGGGGGGGGACGGACAACGCTCGGAGGGCAGGGGGTGCGATCGTAGCACAATTTTGAAAAACTTCGGTCTTTGATCTTTGAAAAAGCAAACCCGACTGATAATAAACACTCCCAACATGTGCAATGGACAGGCACGATTGATACCCACGCGCACACACTCATTAACCGTAGATCAAACCAATCAATCGCTGATGGACACTCCAATGATTGATCCTTAATCCCAGATTGCGAGATGGGCACTCAAAAGAGGACTCAGTCGTCCATCGCCTGCTTCACGACTCAGCTTCAGTCGTTCGTAGTCTCCTTCATGCCACAACTCCTCTCATCTCCACAAAATGGCGACTTGGAGCAACGAGTTTAGAGACTCTTAAGTTTTATGAATGAAACATTTATATAATGGACTCGTGAACCAATTGCGTAGATGCTGTCTACAACAGTACAGAAACACAAATCTGATATAAACCATCTCTCTCTCGCTTTGTGTTTGCGATGTGTTTTTATGATTTGGTTTTCTAGTGTTTTTGTTTCTTTCGATAGGATGTCTGATTATTACACAGCTCACTTCGTACAAATTAGCTGCGTCTTCACCCTCGCATCTATCTGTGATACAGCAACACAAGAATGCCGTCCTGTGTTCACGTGGGTTTTCCAGTACCGCCTACTAATTTCTATGACTAGACACGAATACGGGTATGGCTTTTCACTAAATAGTTATGATGAAAGATCAACAGAGCCTCTTAAAAATTGCAAGTATTGAGTTTATGCGCATCGACAATGAGGAACGTACATCTCATAACAACTTCTGTTCTGATAAATTGAAAGCATTAGAGCCAAAAGAGGAAATGATAGGAAAGCACACACAAATCCTCTACGTGAGTCCAGACTTCACCCGTGTTGAAACAGACAACCATCGTTGAAGCGTGAAAAGTGTAGCTACTTGTCCGATGGATCTTATCCCAATACCATCAGCATACTTCCCTCGAGCACTTTCTGAAAGGACCAAGCACTTTTCCGGTAGTAGATGCGCAAGCATGATGAGTATCATTTCAGATCATACACCAGCCTCGAAAGCGAAACTCAAAAGTCGTTAAGGTTTAGTTGTTATCATACAATACACGAACCGTTTGGTCGCAAAAGATATTCTTCAAACGATTCATCTTAGCATGATGGAAATTTTTACAAAAGTGACAATAAATCAAGGTAGTAATCTCCGGAAACAATCATATGTCTCTGAATTTTCTGTTTCTTGAAAAACAAGCTTCCAGTGTCAACTAGCTGCATAATCTAAATACGATGGATTAGTAATTGAAACATATATATTTTCTATCACTTCATTCGTAATTTTTCCATGCCTCAAGTAGTAAGTTACAAAGAATGATAGCTTACTTCATAGGAACAAAATCAAGGTATTGAGTTCCCAATAACTCTTTAATCATAATACAACGATGGAAACTGCTTGAACACAAAAAATCAAACGTACGGATATATCAATCCATCCTGGGTCCATGCAAGACGTTAGGATCTTGCATACTGAAGCTGATTCCTTTAAAAGCTTATGTGTAAAAGGAACAAAATTAAAGGCATGGAATGCACATGAAAGCTGCTTCGACAAAGAAGTACGAAGAGTAGTGCATGAAAAGAAGATAATGACAAAGATGAGAAAGGTCGAAGTATTACTATTGTGGAAAATCCTAACGAGATGAAATCTCCGAATGGTGAAATGAAGGGCTAAGTAAAACCTATACCCATTTTCCTGAAAAACGAAGTTATCACACGCAATGGGCCAACCTATAAAACACATACGAAATACCATCAATGATCAGGATGTAGGTAAAGAAGACCTTCAGACTATGTAACAACCAACATTTCAATGTGGTTCTATAAATAAGGCTCTTGGAAATGATATGTTAATCTCTTTATTGAACTTGACGTTTTTCAATTATCACTTGAATATAGTTTTATATTAGTACACTTTTTCTGTGACATGCTAACAAAGATGGAACCATCATGGAAATTTTCTTCTGTATTAACCAATCTTTCTCCCCAATTTCCATGTATGCCCATGAACCCCATGGGCTTATTATCTTTATATATTTCTACACTCACCAATACATTGTTCCTTGTTCTCCCAAACGTCTTCCTTCTTCTATTCGAGTTTGCCTATATTCCTAATTGTTAAGATCCAAAATTTTATATCAAAGCGAGTAATGGATTCACATGGTGCATCAGTGACCTAACTTTTCGGCTTTCTTATATTCTTAGAAGACTTGGTGAAATATTTTAGGTTGATACGTGCTTGAAAAGGTAACTAAGGGCATCATATAGAGATAAGAATGATTCAAACGCATTTCCGACACTACAATTATCCTTCCGTAGCATTTTTCAATCCTTTCGTAGCATTTTTCTTGGGGGTTTATGATGCGTGATAGAGGCAAATATAAACATTGCTACATGGTCTAATATCCCGTAGGAGAAATATATAAGCTTTTTTGAAGAACGTGTAATTTCCTACATCAGAAAATAGCACTAGCGATGGATGATAGGAGCTTTTTATTTTGTCGCAAGTCCTTGAGGATAATTTTCATTGTTTCAACTACGTATTGTGATAATACACCATGGTCGATGTATTGGTTGCAAGACAATTGTGAAATACTGTCTTAGGTGTTAAACAAACACATTTCATATATAAGAATACTAAACGAGGTATAGTATTTAGGTGACATTGATGATATTATAAGTTCTATCTCTTTTAATGTTCTTATTTAAGCTCCTGTTGTAATTCTTGGCTTAGATATATGTTGCTCATGATAAATGGTATTTTTGTTGGGCTAGTATGTGATCCAAGCTAAAAGTAGAGATAATTCAACTTACAAGCCCCATTTGGAGGTGTAAATGATTCTAGATCAAGAATCTAGGATCCATTTTGATCCTTTCAATTAAGGGGGATCATTTTGTTTCATATTACTGATTATGAAGTATGTTGATCCTTTGATTAAATTATGTGTTGGTAGACCTAAGGTATAGATGGTGTATGTGAAGTGGTTTTTTGAAGTCCCAATTTTCTACATTCAACTATCCTCTCAACCTTTCCCTTGCCCTTATGCACATCTAGATTGTCGTACAAGGTCCAAAAATGACTTACATTCAACTGGACCTTGCCCTTATGCACATCTATATTGTTGTATAAGCTGGGTCCAAAAATGCCTCATATGCCCACTCTGAGGAGACATAATAACCTCACAAATGGAAATAAACTCATGCTACAGCCTTGGATCCTCCAATCTATGGTCATTGACCCATCTAGGGACATCAAGCAATGGAATTACCCTAATGGTATATGATGGCATCCTAAATAAATCTTAGAATCTCTCCCCCTTCTAATGATCATTGTACTGAATGATGGAGGGAAAATGTCTATGAATGAGAGCTTCTAATTCCCAAGTAGTATTTTTGAGTGGATGGCTGGTCCTTGCTACTAAATTCTAGTAAGGAGCACTTTTGCAACAAGGAGTGCTCCCTCTTATCATGAACTCTAAAAGGAATATCTAGTTTAGATATTCTATCTCCAAAAGCAAATAAAGCATCTATATATTGTTGACGACATGATTGCTCCTACTTCATCTAAATTTGAATCTGCATGAGTGCATCTCCATTTTGTATCCATGAGGCACTCCATTTCTAGTCTATTTCCATTTTATATTGTATTTCCTTTGTATTTCGGTACCTTGCCATGTGATTCTACCAGTTGTATTCATTCTCCTTTCAGGAGACTTATCCCACATATGATGTACTTTTGAGAGCCCCTCTCAAATCTACATAAGGAGGGCCTCTCCCCTCATTTGTACTTCGTTAGAAGCTTGAGGAGCCTACTCCATGCTCTTGGCAAGCTCATTTCTTATCCACATGAGTATACCCATGTCATGGTCTACTCATTTTGTGTCTCACACATTCTTTGTTTTGTGAGAGTACTTTACTTTTCATTTTGCTTCCGCATGCGTACTCTCAACATGGTATCAGAGCGCTAGGTGGAGGTTTTGGTGGTGTGGTTGGTGGTCGCTTTGGTGGTGGTGATGCTTCATTTTGGAGTCATGCTTTCTCCTCATTGAGAAAGGCCTTTTGCCATCAGTTTTGGGATTCATTTTGCCCATTTGCCCACGGTCCGACCCATTTTTTCATTTGTTTGTCCACCATTTAACCTCATTTCCCCTCCCACCCACCCTCTTTCGTGGCACCCGTTGCTAGTCAATTTTCTTGTTGTGAATATTTTTATAGTTCTTCTTCGCAATTGATGGAAAATCTCACATTCATGTAGTGTTTATAAACACTGTTTATCATATTTTTTTATATAGATTGAGCTGGTACAGAGTTTTGAGGAAATTACTCCTAAGATATGTGATGAATCTCTACATTTAAACTGGGTTGTACCACTATTGTACTTTATTTTCCTTACCATAGCATGTTTCCATTGGGATAGGTTATCTCTTGGAATCTTTCCTACATTGGATCTCAGTTTTCCTCTATCTCTATGAAGATCGATAATGTCACATTCATTGAAGAATGTAAGTGCACAGCTTTGAACTCCTGGGCCACGGATTTCGACTGCTGAGGTATGTGATGGCGTGCACTCATGTTCCTTCTCGCTGCTAGGAATGCTCTACGACTGCCACATCTGAATACTATATTTGTCCTACATTCAATGCTGGCTTGCATCCGATTCTCACGTCATTCTCATAGTGGCTCTGATAGAATAGCACACACTTGTCATGTGCAATGAGCACTCGCTACTCAATTTGTCAAAGAGCATTTGTTTCTCATGCTCGAGCTCTAGAGGTATTGACAGTGAGGCTACTACATGGTAGTTTGAGATTGGGGCCACCACGTCATATTCTATCCATGCATGGTTGACGTGGTATGCGATGCTAAGTTTGACATCAGTTCTGATGTCAATGTCAATGTGATTATTTGGGTTCACTGAATAGAAAAATACGAAAAAAACATGAGGATGTTCCAAATCTCTGACATGCAACATGTGAAGGTTCTTCACATTCAACGTTACTGATCCCCTCGTGAATTAAACTAATGCACATGCCAGGTCCATTGAATCATGAATCGTCTTCAGAGAGATGAATTCTTGTGAGGAGTCGCCTGGTGGAGAAGGAGGACTGTGGGGATAGAAAAGAGTGTCCAGTTCATGTTGAGTGTATTCACTCTTTTGCTGGCTACAAGAGGCCTTCTCCCTCCCTCTCTATCTCTTAGAGAGCAAATGCATGCAAATGGCTTGAAAAGTTGAGAGAGAACGGATCTTCGGTAAACTAGCACCCTGTTTCTCTCCCTCGATGCTATTCGCAGAAGAGATGATGTTTCTCTCTCAACACCTCCTGGTGTGCTTGTTAGTAGAAGGACGAAGATAGGGTGTTTCTCCTTCAGCGCCTCTTGGTGTGCTTGTTGAAGGGCTTCGATGTGCAGAACAAGAGGAGGAAGGAGGAGATGGAGGGAGAGAGAAGAGAGGAAAGACGCGCGGATATGCGTCGGAGCCTCGAAACCCACATCATGTTCTCTCGTGAGGCAGTGCTCTATATATGATGTATATATATGAATATGGGGGTAAGGTCACATGACCCTTACATCCCCAACAATCTCCCACTTAAGGGTCAATGTGACCATAAGTGGTAACATATACAAAGAATGATGTAGGACTATACAATAATGTACAGGAAGAGTCCGGATCTCAACCCATACTGATCAGCCTACACCAACTGCCTCAAACAAGGTGTATCCATGCACCTCAAACTGCTCTAGACTCATATCGATAAGAGTCGAGCTCACATATGACTGATGCAAGAACTGACAAAGTTCCTGCAAAGCTCCCACTCGCTCCATGCCTATGTCAATCATCGAATGACTGACAACTCCAAGTGCAACTGCTCCAATAGCAACTGCAATGTCTGGTCTCGAGCATAACAACTCATACATCAGACTCCCGAACGCTGACGAAACATTTGCTATCGTGGCTAACCTAAGTATGTCAGCCATGCCTATATCCAAGGCATCCAAAGCACCATCATCAAGACCAACATGTCCTGACATATCTCTGTCAATATCTGGCATGAGCGAATCCAAGAATAACTGCATAACTGCTGACTCCTCAACATCCAAATCAGCCATGCTTGCAACCAAGGATGTATCTAGTTGTGCATCCTGAGAGCTAGTATGCTCTGGTATACACTGTGTATCATAAGAGCTATCAATCTCTACCACACCAAGTGTATCATCATGCTCCATATGAGCTAACTGCACAACATCAACACCAAGGTCAAACTGATGATCACTCTCTAACTGAGTATCATCATAATGCTCTACATGAGCATCCACATCATGCTCTAAAGCATCCAACTGATCATCCAAAATATGCTCCAAATGAGCATCCACATGATCAACAAAACCATGCTCCATAGAAGCATCATGAGCATCCAAAACATGCTCTACATGTGCATCCATCTGAGCATCACAATCATGCCATACATGTGCATCAAGAATGTCCATAGACCTATCTATAGGTAGAGAGAATGAGACATGACGAGTCTCACATCGCACATAAGGCTGAACTCCCACTCAGACGAGACTCTGTCTCACATGAAGTACCTGTAGTGGATACCTGTGCCCAATCCTAGCACCTCTGACAAGCATAAGCTGTCCCAACCGCAACTGAAAATGATGCTCACCAAGGAATGCATAACATCTGCTCTCCTGTAACTGGCTAACTGAAATCAAGCTCATAGGGAATGAAGGCACATAACGTACATGTCTGAGTATAAGTGATGCTCCACTAGGTAGCATAATGCATACATCTCCTGCACCCTCATTGTCATATGCCATACCATCAGGCATGTGCACACATCCACGACTCTCACTTGAGAATCGACAAAACCACTCACGATGTGGAGTAACATGAAAACTGGCTAATGCATCAAGCAACCAAGCCATATGTGTGCTATCTAATGAGCAAGAGGAATCATGAGATGAACCATAGGAGAAAGTGATATGACCATCACTGGCATAATCAACTACCATAGACTCTCCTGAAACCACTACCTGATCTACATCACGTGCATGTCTCTGATGTCGTCGTCGCATCCGCCTGAAGCAATGTCGTCGAATATGGCCCTCATGACCACAATGCCAACATCGAAGTCGTCGATGTGATCTATGTCTCACATGAGCCAATGGACTCGCATACATATCATGTAGTCTCTGCCATAATGCACTACTCGTCTCCTCATACATAACAGACTCATATATAGAATCCACAAGCTGTAATCGGATAGTGGAGCTGGCTAATGCACCCATATCCATCCATACGTGGTCGGGCATGTCACGAGGCCTCTGTGCATCTCTATGCACATACATGTGTAACCCTGCACGAACCAATGTATGCCACATCTGAGCTTTCCATCTCGGAAAGTCAGTGCCATCAAATCGAGAAGACACCATGCTGGCAATCCAAGACTAGCAATGTAACAAGAGACTCGAACAATACTCTATCCTCAATAGGATCACACCTGCATATCCATATGCATAACTCACATCACATATGTCTCACTGGAGAAGAAAACCATGTGAACCACCTGTCACATAACCATGCATCTAGCATGCACATAAAACCATGAGCATAAGTTTGCTCATCAAGTCTCCAAAGTGACCAAGTAGATGTGAAAAAATCCTGGGAAAAATTCGACAGAGTATCCCATGTAAACTGAGCAATCAAACAAGATAACCAATAACCAAAGGAACAATGAGTAACCTGTCACCACCTCTCACTGATCTAATCAAAGAAGATAATGGCAACTACATGTGCCAAAAAACTAATGGCAATACACGCCAATACAATGGTGATGCACCTCCCACTCAAGAATGAATCCTGCAAGATGGTCCAACCTATCACAAATAACCTGTGAACAACTCCAAATGAATGGAGATAAAGAATGATCGAAAGCTATCACACAAGCTTCAAGATCCACTAGAGCTCCTTTCTAGCATAAAAGTCGATGAAATTTCGACAGCATCTCCTCTGTAAAATGGACTCTAAAACCAAAATAACCATGTGGGAATCACCATCCACATATGCCAAGAATCACACTGGCAAATATATATCAATCAATGACCAAATGCTAATAATGGTGATAAACGAATGTGTAACTGAGGCTCCAATCTGGATCATGTACCTGCAAAGAAAACAAAGATACAAGTACCAACTAAGATCCACAATCAACTCTCATAGAATTGTGTGCAACTGGTAACTAAATCCATAACCAAGTGGCATAAGCAAGCTATAGACCACAATGCCACTATACATCCATGATCAAACTCATGATGACATAATTCTCAAAAAAGAGTATACCACAATGTCATCTTACATGCCAAACACGTAACAAGATCATGCTCTACTCTCATATGGAGGAGCTAACACAATGATCATACATGTACAATGTCTTGAAGCTCTGAAAATAAGAGCTTGCACACCAAAAATTCTCTCTCGAAGAAGTTCCAAAGCAATCTCAACCTCCAAGTGCAATTAGGGTTGTTTAGGCAAAACTGTACTGCTCTGTGTTTTGCTGTTTCAGAGGTGATAACCTCTGAATCTAAACTTTTGGTCTTCAGCAAACTTCAAGATCTAACTCTTGGCTACGTAACGACATAAAAAACACCTCAATCGGAGGTGTGTAGCTAAAGATATGCTCAAAACAAGCACCTGCTGTCAATTTCAATTTCACTTGCAACAGTACTGCTCTGTATTCTGCAATTTCGGCAACCTAAAACTCAGAATCTGAATCTGAGATCTTCTACAAAGTTGTAGCTATCTTTCCAAGCTACGAGCAGCAAGTTGAATCATTGCATTCCGAGCTGTAGAACTCAAGTTATGACAAAACAACCGACCTGCTGTCCTACTCAATGTAGATTCACCTTCTACAATTCTCTGCGTTTTTCGAATTTTCGGCACTTCAGAAGTCCGAACCAGGTTCTGTGGATGATGCCTACATTGCTCAGTGGAATTTTCTGATTGTGCTTGCAAGTGTCAATACTATGTGTTCCTGAGCGACATAATTCAGAAATTGCCACTAACCTCACAAATGTGCAGAGGTTTGAGGATCGAGCCACAGTGCTCACTATCTCCACCTACTCAGCAGCGAATCTCGATTGTAGAAGTGTTTGTTTGTTGCACTATGTCCTTGGCTTGCTGCTATATCTCTCAATTCTGCCTCTAGAGCACTGTCTCAGACTTTGGAAAAGAATGAGAACAACACAAATGCAAAATGTAGATGATCTCAATGGCATGCGTGATGCTTGTTAAAATTATCCTCTTTACTCCTTATCAAGATTTTTTACCGTTTTTCTTATGGTTAACTTATTCACTTATCATTTTGTATTAAGGTTTTGCCTTTAGTTTATGGCACAACATTTTCCTTTCTGAGCATCCAACATCAAGACACTATTTTGTAATTCCTCAATTGGAGTCATTTTTTATTCTCCAAGGTTCACAACCCTAGACTTTTCCACACTTTGGCACTTAGTGCCCCATATAAGTTGTAACTCAATCATAAGAAAGTAGAATCCTGTGTGTGCGTTGTTCTGGGTTGGAGGCTAGTTTAAGCCCGCCCACAATCTCCTTTGAGTTCCAAGCCTACTCTAAGGCTCAGTTGGTGTGCAACGGTCTAATCTAAGCCCTCTCCTCTCGCGTTGAATTATCTTGGCATTGTACAAGTGCAGGGCTACTCTAAGCCCCCCCCCCCCCCCCCAAGAATTTTAAGTGTGGTGTCAAGTTGTTCATTTCATGCTTTGCAATTATTTTGAAGCGGTACTTTTGGCAAGTATCTTTGATAGTGTTTCTAAATACTTTACCCTCAAAGCTTTGTAATGAACAAATGTGAAGGTAGCTCATCATCTATGGGTAACTCCTTACCCACTTTCACCCATATTTTTATGCCTAAGGATGAACGCCTCAATGGACAAGATTACAATCTATGGAAAGATATCATGCGTGCATATCTCTACATGAATCTTCTTCATGAGGTAGTAGATGGGTCAGACCCCGAACCCAATAGCGATACCAACTTAGACAATTGGCATGTGTGGAATGTCAAGGACAAAAGAGCTTTAGGTCAGCTGTTACTTGCCTACGACGAACTCACGAAAGGTCATATCACGGGCTGTAAGACGTCCAAGGACGCTTGGGATATGTTAGCCGCTTTGTACGAAGATAAAAATCCTTTGATGATATATGCATTAGAGGCCGAGTTTCATAATTTGACCATCCGGCCACACAACACAATTACCAAGATCATAGCCCAATTTGAGGACTACTAACGTAAATTAGCACTATGTGGTAGGTAGATCTCTAGTGAAGACATGGCCATTAGACTTCTTAACCAGTTACCTAAGTCGTACGAGACATTTTTCACAATTTTATATAATCGCGGCCAAGTCTTATCTTGGGAAGAGGTTCATCGACTATTGCTCGTTCATGACTCGCAAGCCAAATTGACTTCCTCCCAAGAGTCTTCCATGAAGGCCAAAGGGCCATTCAATAACGGAAAAACCCCAAATCATCATGCTAGCAATGGATCTAAGCAAAGATCGCATAATTCATTGAAGACGTTCACTTGTAATTTTTGTCGAAAATCAAGACTCTTAGAAAAGTTTTGCTACAAAAAGAAACAATCATCGAAGGCTTCTACGTCTAGGCAAGCATCCAAAGGATCCCAACATAGATCCCACTGCTCGAGTGAGGAACTCTTCATCTCCACCGAAGCCAATGCCCTAGTTACTTCTAGCTCCCCGCATGAGTGGATCTTTGATAGTGGAGCTACCTCCCATATGTGCAAAGACAAAGACTCCTTTCAAGAACTCGAATAGCACACAGGAGAAGTCTATCTTCGCAACAACAAATGTTTACCCATCGAAGGCAAAGGGAAAGTTCAAATTACTAACAATCAGGGGGAATGCAAGTCTTTATCCAATGTTCTCTTTGTTCCAAATTTATGTATGAATCTACTTTCCATCAAGGCCATTACAGATCAGGACAAACAAGTATGGTTTGATAACACCTCAGTTAAGGTAGTTGATCCCCATACAAAGATGTCATTGCTCAAGGTATTGAAGAAACGGGCCTCTACAAATTATCTTGCTTTGTATCCAAAGAATCAACCTCAAGTTTGTGGCACCAAAGATTTGGCCACACTTCTTACTTATCAAAAATCTCTTCATCCCAACTGGTGAAGGGATTGCCAAAGATCGGGCAACTTACTAATGTGTGCCAAGCTTGCACCCAAGGCAAGCAACATAGGGCCCTAGTTCCTAGGGAAGCTTCAACACGAGCACGGAACCCTCTAGCCCTTATCCACATGGACTTATGTGGACCAATGAACACCCCATCCCTGAGTGGATCCCTCTACTTTTATCTTCTCTTAGATGAACACTCTCACTATATTTGGGTGTACTTTTTGAAGTTAAAGGTAGACACATTCTCTAAGTTTCAAACTTGGATCAAGGAAGTTGAGAATGAAGCTTCAACTAAAGTTGAAGCCATCAGATCAGATGGAGGTGGTGAGTTTATCAATAATGACTTTGATAAATTTCTCAACCAGAAAGGGATCAAAAGACAAGTCACTCAGGCTCATACTCCATCCCAGAATGGAGTAGTTGAAAGAAAGATACGCAGTGTGATGGAAATGGCAAGAACTATGCTTTATCACAAGGATCTACCTTACAAGTTATAGGCAGAAGCCATGCATACTTCCGTTCACATTCTTAATCAAGGATTTACAAGTGCATTACACAAGAAAACACCCTTCAAAGCATACTATGGATGAAAACCAAATGTGAATTACTTTCCAGTCTTTGGTAGTGAAGCTTTTGTTCATGTACCAAAAGAAGATAGAAACAAGTTACAATCAAAGTCCAAGAAACACATATTCATAGGGTACAGTGACCAATCAAAGGCATACCATCTATATGATATGGAAAACCACTCCATCACCATTTTGAAAGATGTGATTTTCAATGAATCTTCCTCATAGTCAAGAAAAGATTCAAGTATAAGTCTTAGTCCACCTATCTAGACTTCAGAGGGGGACTCAGTATTTCCAAACTCCAACTCAGAAGCAAATACTTCAAGTCATCCGAGAAGATCTCAAAGAATTATTGACAAGAGACAATGAGAACAAACTCATTATGTCAATTATGCCTTAATGCATCAGATTCAACAAATCCCGAAACCATCTAATTACAAAGAAGCTCAAGGACAACTTGAGTGGGAAGAAGCTATGAAAGTAGAAATGGATGCAATTGAGAAGAACAAAACTTGGAGTCTTGTACCTAAGCCCACAAATCATCAAGTCATAGGAGTTAAGTGGCTTTATAAAGCTAAGTACAAGTCAAATGGCACATTAGACAAGTACAAAGCAAGGTTGGTAGCTAAGGGATACAAGCAACGACATGGCATTGACTATGAAGGAACCTTTGCTCCTACTGCAAGATTTACAACCATAAGAATCATCTTAGCACTAAGTGCTCACTTTAAGTGACACATTTACGAGCTGGATGTCAAAAGTGCATTCCTCAATGGAGGTCTTCAAGAAGAAGTATATGTTGAACAACCTGAAGGCTTCAAGATCAAAGGAAAGGAAGATCAAGTGTAGAAACTTCACAAAGAACTTTATGGACTCAAGCAAGCTCCGAGGGCCTCGTATGAAAAGATTCACAAGTTCTTTGAAGAGGAGGGATTTCACACAAGCAATGCTGATGCTAATCTCTATATCTATCAAAAGGAGACTTTAGTAGCCATCATCATTCTCTATGTAGATGACTTGATCTTGACAGGCTCAGACAAAGAGCGCATCCAGTTTATCATCACACAGCTTCATCTTGAGTACTCTATGACAGATCTTGGCATACTACAATACTTCTTGGGTATGGAAGTTTGGCAAACAAAAGAACGTATATTCCTATCACTGAAGAAGTACTGCTCTGATCTACTTTCTAGATATAACATGGACTAGTGTCGCTCAGTTTATACACCACTTGATCCCAACATCAATCTTACACTGGAGGACTCATCGTCACTTGTGGATGTGCATACCTATCGACAACTTGTTGGCTCATTACTCTATCTTGCCAACACTAGACGAGATATTGCTTATACTAAGTCAGTTTGCACATTAGCCTCCTCAGACTCATTGGGATGCTGCTCAGAGACTACTTTGATACCTTTCCCTCACCCGACATCATGGTCTTTGGTATAGAGGGGGCATCGAACTCGCCAGACATTCAGATTTTGATTGGGCTGGTGATCTTGATTCTCAATGGTCTACTTCTGGGTATATATTCTTGCTTGGCTCAGGACCTATCTCTTGGGCAAGTAAGAAGTAGCCTAGAGTTGCTCTATCATCTACCGAGGCCGAGTACCGAGCATCTAGCTTTGTAGCATGTGAGGCTATCTGGCTTCCACGTTTATTATTTGACAGTGGTCTTTTGCAGGATACTCCGACATTTCTTCGCACGGACAACTAGTCAGCCTTGGCCATCGCCAAGAATCAAGCTTCCACGCTCGGACTAAGCACATCGAGATCTAGTACCACTTCATCCGCGAGAAGCTCATATCTCAGGAGATTAGTCTGGAGCAGTGTACCTCTCAGGAAAACCTAGCCCACATGTTCACAAAGGCTCTACCTTTGGTTCCGCTTCAGCGCTCGGTGGACCTCTGCAACATTCAGCCGCTCCAAAATGGAGTTGCAGAGGGTGTGTTGACGACATGATTGCTCCTTCTTCATCTACATTTGTATCCACATGAGTGCATCTCCATTTTGTATCCAGGAGGCACTCCATTTCTAGTCTATTTCCATTTTATATTGTATTTCCTTTGTATTTAGGTACATTGCCATGTGCTTCTACCAATTGTATTCATTCTCCTTTCAGGAGACTTATCCCAGATATGATGTACTTTTGAGATCCCCTCCCAAATCTATATATGGAGGGCCTCTCCCCTCATTTGTACTTTGTTAGAAGCTTGAGGAGCCTACTCCATGCTCTTGGCAAGCTCATTTCTAATCCACATGAGTTTACCCATTTCATGGTCTACTCATTTTTGTTTCTCACACATTCTTTGTTTTGTGAGAGTACTTTACTTTTCATTTTGCTTCCGCATGCGTACTCTCTACATATGCTTCTCGTCTCAAGAAATAAATAGACTCATCTTGGTAACATGGAAAAGTAGATGAACTTTATAGTTATCTAACAATTTTTAACTTGTATGCGAGGTCACTATTCTTGATTATTTGAAATGCCCACAAATCTAGATGATAACTTGGGTTTCTAGTGCACTATCAATGAAGAATGCAATGGAACTTGTAAGAACCCATAATAAAATTTTTGGAGCATTTCTGGTGTGCATGTCTATCTACAAAAGATTCAACTCTCTTAATAGCTTGCTTAAGATTCGATTGGTCTATATTTAAATTATTTTTCATATATTTGAGAAACTTTGAAGTACTAAGATATTTTCTCCGTAGTCTTCTGGTTGCTTGACTATGCAAAACAAAACCACAAATTATCTAAAACATTTCTAGCTTCATAGGTTTTCATTTGCAAGTATTATAAGAGAGCTCTACCAAATGAAGTAACCTATACCTATCTATTTGCTTTTCTAAAACATATGTCTCAAGCATATCGTCAAGTTTATAATTGTTTGCTTTTCTAAAACATGTTCCCAAAGGATTCTCTCTAGCTTTGATAATCTATGTGTGCATACTCTCCACTAATTATGTTGAGTTGAAGTTTTAACTTGTTAAACATGTGTTACCACAAATGTACTATGAATCTAGGATTTCCATATGAAACTATGGACTTCGATAAACCATGTATTATGAAGATGTCCCAAATTAACTTTTACGCAACTTGGAGAGCCTCCACTAATTAATTAGTAGGAATAAAGTGTGCCATTTTACTCAATAGATCAACCATTGCATGAATAACATTACTTTGATAGTGTGTCCTAGGTAAATGCATAATAGATTAATCCATGGATATATTGTCACAACAATAGTACAAGATTTCCATATGGTTGCAATAAACGTATGGCATATCATCTCTCCTTTATTTACCTTAAGCTTAAAATACGCATTCACATGATTCCTAACATCTCCGACCATCGATTTCCACCAAAATGTGCATATCATCAGTTCTAAAGTTTCTTCAATATGAGAATGTATTGTTCATGAGACACCATGGTTTTTAAAAATTACTTCCTTTTGGACTACGCTTTTTCGGAACTAGGCACATATATCTTCACATTCTTTTGAGCAAGCCTTGCTCAAGTTGAAATTTAGAGAAATAAATATTCTCAACATTATTTGACAAGTACTTACTATATGCTAACAATAGTCATCCCAAACCCATGAGTTCGTAGCCTCACCTGAATAGAATTATTATCTAGTACTCCAAAGTTAATCTCATGCATATTATTAGATAATGCATCTACAAATATATTGTTCTTGGCTTTTATCTAAAGAATATCCATGGGAAATCATCGTATCAACTCCATCCGTATAGTTTGTCTTCCTTGTAAATTACTATAGGAGCTAAAGTACTTCAAGGTATGATGATCTGTGTAACTGTAAAGGTTGATCCATACAAATATTGGTTTGTGAATCTTCATAGCATGAACTTTAACATAAGGCTTCTATTGCCCAAAAAGATATTTTCATTGAGGAAAATGATATATATATATATATATATATATATATATATATACATACATACATACATAGATACATATATACATACATACAATACATACATACATACATACATACATACATACATACATACATACATACGTACATACATTCCAAGCACGTGGTGCTTGCTTCAAACCATATAATGCCTTTTTCAACCTACAGACTTTGTTTTCATGCCCTTTCTACACAAAACCACAAGGCTGGCAAACATACACTTCTTCATGCAAGTCATCATTTAAAAATGTAGTTTTAATGTCCATCTTATGTACATTCTGACCACGATGAGCTGCAAGTGCACAAATGCTATGAACAATAGTTAGTCATCATGTAGGAACATGGTCTCATCAATATCACTGACTCTTTCTTGAGCATACCATCTGCAGCAAGCCTAGCCTTATACCTCTGAACTATTCTATCAAGCTTATGCTTCAACTTGTATACCCACTTAGTGCGAATGGCGTTCTTGCTAGGAGGCAAGTCACATAAAGACTTGGTACCATTTCCCATGATAGCATCATATTCAGATTTCATAGCGGCCAGCCAATTTTCAGAATCTTTGGCTTCATCAAACAAAATACGCTCATTCTCATCACCAAGACTAGAGGCAGTCATAACATAGCAATGTGATGCAAAACAAGAACTATCAGAGCTTGAATGACTATGATATGATAAAGTTGCATCTAATTTGCTATCTTGGAAAGTCTTCACTAGCCATTTAGGCATAATTTTTGCCTCCTCTATATCAGTTCTCTCAGCAATAGGGGCATCATGTAGATTTGCATTGGAAATGGAATAATCTGCATCATCATGTGAGAGACAAACCGATTCCATGATGATGAAAGAACGCTTTTGCCTCTCTCACATCTAACTCTCCTTGATTCACAACTAGTTTTTCAACATACCCAAATCTTGATATCACTTCTTCTAAAAGGGATCTAGATACATTATAAGTAGTATTCATGTGAAGAGCTCGCCGTTCCACATGGTTGGTCAAGTTTTCTCTAGCAAGTACAATATACTATATTTTTCGATCCCCCTTCGGCATGGTTACAAGGTCGACCACCCATTTCTAATGAATACAAGGATGATAAGTCATATGTAACAGATCTCTATGCCTAACTCAAGAATGCACCTCACATGCGGTACAAGTGCTCGCAAAGTCTCGCACTCTCACATATATCCCTGCTCACTAATAGACTTCCCTAATCCTTTCATACATTGTCATAGTGATTTAAATCTCTACATATCTAGAGTTTGAACCATCAATCTCCAAACTTCTTAAGAAAAACTTCCAACTCAAACAATAAAGATCATTTTTGGTCAAAATTTGGTCAAAGAGGATAAAGATTATTATTAAACCATTGGAAGGTACTCATCAAGAGCTTTCCAATGATATATAACACTATGCCAATCGTTTAAGAATGAGCCACTATGGTCCAAAATCATTGCGAATAATTAGGATAAATTTTTTTCTTTAGTGACCCCTTGGTAACGCCCATGGGTTCTAATGAGGTGACCTGAATTGGATTCCCACATCATGTAACTGGCACTGTGGAATGTTTTAGAGAATTGTTTTTTTGCTATGCATTTTGATGGCTGTGGCCGACCCTATTTGTCAATGTTCTTAATTTGTCATTAGAAAATTGCCTTTTTTCTTGCATTTTTCACCCTAATGACTTCATCAAGAGGAGTAGCTCTATTTTTGAGGTAAAAGCTATCTTTTAAACTTCATTGCATCAAATGGGAGGTTCAAAAGAGCTATAGGGCATCATGGCTTATGTCAATGCTCAGATTGAGAAGCTTGAAAATGGAAACTACTAACTATTGTGATTTGCAATAGGCAATTTTTTAATGGGGAAAGGTTTGTGGGGACTCATGGGTGGTGGAGAACCAATGACTAGAGAAGAGCATTAAGAGAGTGGGACAAAAGGGAAGTACAAGTAATTTGTATTTTGTCTTGGCATATTATCACTTCCATGATAGGACATACTCAAGATGTGGATACATCGAAGACGGTGTGCGAGTGCTTGGAGAGATTGTGCACAACCTCCATAAAAACTAGGAAAATTAACCTCAAGAATGATCTAAATAATCTTAAGAAAATCCCTTATATAGTAAATTTTAAAGAGATTGCAAATGCACTAGGGTCAATCAGTTGTGCCCTAGATGATGATGATCTTGTAGCCCACACCCTAAATGGACTTAGGGATGATGAAAGATGAAGGATATTCACAACTTCACTGTATGTAAGAAAATCTCTTCCTCATTTTGGTCACCTAATCACTCTCATGGTGATAGAGGAGATGAACCTTGGTGGTCATAATGCTAAGGATATTCAAGGTACTACAAGAGGAAGAGGAAGAGATCAAAGCAAAGAAGGAGGTCAAGGACAATAATGAAATGCAAGTCAATGAGGTGGAAGACCAACAAATAGATGAAGAGGTGGCATACTTGGTGGAAGAGGACAACCCACTTCAAATGGATGCTTTGTATTGGGTCATTTTGCAAATGAATGTTACCATAAAGCTCAAAGACCAGGGAATCAAAGCAACAAAAATAGCTATAGAAGAAAAGGTAACTATGCAAACACATCATCCAGCTAAGATGATGATTATTAACTTTCTAAGAGCTATGGTGAAGATACAATTGAGGCTACTGAAGATATATTGTATGTAAAACAATGGATGTAGCAATAATATGTCATTTCAAAAGGATATTTTTAGTAGTTTTTAGGTCCCAAAGGATCAAGAACATGCGAAAATAGGTGAAAACTCAAAGCATACCATTCAACATGTGGGAGATATCACTTTTGAAGGAAATCAAAGGGCAAAGTGCTTATCAGATGTATTACATGTCCCCACTATTACCAAGAACTTGATTTTGGTAGGCCAAAAGGTAAAAATGGGCTATCACATTAGGTTTAATAAAAGAGGATCTCTTGTTGAGGATCCATGGTCAACTTTCAAGCTTAGAGAAAAAAGGGAAAAAATAGCATAAAATGTTCATAATGGACATAAATCATCCACACCATTCAATGTATGTCACATATGGAGACATGAAGATAGCAAAGTTGGACCTATGGCATAAATGAATAAGTCAAATCAACCTAAAAAGCATGAAGTACATGCAAATAGGGGCATAGTTACAGGCCTACAAATTTTTACATCTAAAATGTTGCATGAAATTTGTGTACCTTGCCACCAAGGAAAACAATTAAGATTGTCGTTCAAGAAGAGTATCTATGTGAGTGCAACTATTTTAGAACTCATTCACATGGATGTTTAGGGGTCCATCAAGAGAAGCATCCCTTGCTAGAAACATTTATTTGTTAACTTTCATTAATGACTTTGCAAGAAAGTTATGGTTCTAATGCATTAGGAGCAAATTAGATGTGTTCCACTAAGTCAAGCAATTCAAGGCATAGGTGAAGAAGGATTCTAGCAAGGTTATCAAAACATTGAGATCTGATGGAGTGGATAGTACTTCTCCCATGAAGTTTCTAAATTTTTGCAGATAATTTACATGCAAGTATACCCCTCAACAAAATGAGGTAGCAAAGAGAAAGAACATACAAAATAGCGGTACCAAGATATATGCTCTACAAAATGCATATGCCGCATCCTTATTGGGCAGATGCTACATATATAGCCACATGCATAATAAAGAGATGTCCTAAAATAGGTATACATCATTTGACCCTACAAAAGTATGGAGTGGAAGAAAACCTTGCATTTAATATCCTAGAATCTTTGTTTGTATATGCTATATACATGTACCTCAAGATTTGAGGTCAAAGTTAGATGTGAAATTGAAAAGGTGTATCTGTTTTTGTATCTTTTTGGCATATTCTATGGAATGAAAGGGGTATAAATGCTATAATCCCACCACCAAGGAGCTAAAGGTAAGTAGGGATGTTGAATTTGATGATTTGAAGCCTTTTTGTACATGCATGAGTCCATTGCAGTTCCAAGAGATAGGTGAGAAAGATACGAAGAATGGTGATACAATTCAAGAAAGCATGGATTTAATTGCTCCAAGCATTTCATGCAACACAAGGACACCGTCACGAGGGAGTGTAAGTTTGAGAGAAAGAGATACTAGTTCTAAATAAAGAAAATTCAAAGGGAAAGAGAAGATTGCAAGTCAAGAAGGAAGCTATGTGGACGAGAGCATGTTGGTAGATGAAGAGATAGAGGGAAACCAAACCCCTAGAGTGGCAAAACAAAGAAATAATATGGAAACCAAACCTAAAGGAACTAAAAGAAGTTCCTCAAGAGTGAGATATCTACTTCAAAGATTAACATATGATAATTTCAATGCAAAGCATTATGCATACATGACATATGTAGTCAAGGACAAAGAAGCAACTAATTATGAAGAAGCTAACGATTGCAAGGAATGGCAAGAGGCAATGAAGGAAGAGCTCAAAGAACTTCACAAGAACCATACGTGGAGCTTAGTTCTAGCTCAAAAAGGCATGAAGATGATAGGTAATAAGTGGGTTTACAAAATTAAAAGAAATTTAGATGGTTATATTGTGAGGTACAAAGTAAGGTTGGTTGCAAAAGGCTTTTCCCAAAGCTATGGGATAGATTACGATGACAATTTTTGCCCCATAGCCAAGTTGTCAACAATTAGGAATTTGATTATAGTGGCCACATAAAAGAAATGGAGCTTATCTTAGTTGGATGTGAAGAATTTCTTCCTCAATGAAGAGATTGAAGAAGTAATCTACATAAATGAACCTTAAGGATTCACTAGTGTGAGGTACCCAAATCATGTTTGCAAGATAAGGAAAGCATTTTATGGACTAAAGCAAGCCACAAGGACATGGAATCAGAGGTTACTAGATTATTTATCAAGTTTTGGATACAAAGAAAGTTCTGTAGATCCATCTCTTTACATAAAAAAGCAAGGAGACAAGACAATATATATATATATATATATATATATATATATATATATATATATATATATATATATATATATATATATATATATATATATATATATATATATATATATATATATATATATATGCATCTATGTGGACAATTTGATAATCACAGGAAGTGATTTTCTAGGTACCAAAGATATCAAAACCAAAATTTGAAAAGACTTCAAGATATCTCCATTTGGAACACTAAAGTACTTCTTGGGAATAGAGGTAATCTATGCACACGATGGAAACTTCTTGTTTCAAAGAAAATACTTGTTGGATGTGCTATACAAGTATATATATAGAATTACAATTGGTTCATTGATTTATGTTACATTCCGTTTACCTGATCTTGCATATGTAGTAAGTTTACTCTCTAAATTTCTACATGCACCCACTCATGATTATCTTATGGCAGCAAGAAAAGTGCTTAGATACATCAACCACACCATCCAATAAGGTCTATTTTACTCGTATGATGGTGATATAAGTGTCAAAAGTTATAGTGATGCTCATTGGGCAGGTAGCAAAGATGATCAAAGGAGTACATCAAGTTATTTTTTCAAGATAGGTACATAAGTGATCTCATGGAGCTCTAAGAAGCAACCAACTATTGCTCTTTCATCCACACAGGCTGAGTAGAAAGGTTGAGAATTGGGACACTTGCATTATTATGGCTTGATAAGCTACTTAACAACCTAGAAGTGGAAGTGAAGGAGTTTCCTCTTTATGAAGATAAGATTTCAAGCATCTATCTAACTTACAATGCCATGTTTAATGCAAGGAGCAAGCACATAGAGGTTCATTGCCACATCATTTGATAAAAGGTGATGGCAAAGTAGCTAGATCTAAGGTGCATAAAGACTTAAGTGTGTGTTATTGACATAATAAAGAAGTCTCTTGAAGGTAGAAATCTTGGAGGATTCAAGGAAGCACTCAACATAAGAGTCATAGGATAAAGCAATGAAGGAAAAGGACTTGAACTTGAGGGGGATTTTTGGAAGTTAAGATGCATTTCAAGCTCAAGATTGAGGGAACATGGCCCAAGCTTGAGCTTCCACATCATCCACAATCAAAGGAAGATGATTTCCACAAGTTTGAGGCATCAAATCATCTCTATAATGGAAAGAGTTTGATTAGAGAAGAAGTAGGTCACGTCTTGATGTGATTGGACCTCACTTTTTGACACATATATGCTTTTGATTGGTTAAAGAGGTTTAGTATGTGATCGTTTAAACCTCTAATGAGCTGCATTATGACTTAGAGTTTTGGAAATAGGTATCCAAGCTACGCCCTACTTAAGCACACCCCTATTAGCTATTCTCTACATATGTTTTAAAGATTGAAATTTTTACATACTCTTTCTCTCTAGACGATCCTCACGGATCCGTTGATCTTATAACTGTTACTTCTCATTCATTCTAAATCCGTTGTCACTGAGTTTCAAGACAAAGGAAAGAGGAAGTTAGCAAGAAGGTTAACTCAAAGTTTAAATGGAAGATTCTTATTTAACTTAATTGATTCAATGTGCTAAGAGGCAAGCTCACTTATCCGGCTCTCTTCATAACTCAGAAAGTCATCAACTTTATTAGCTTATCTCTCTATATTCCTAAATGCTCTCAAGATTCTACAAAGATGGCAAGGTGCACAATACAATATTGACAAAAGAGAAATTTGGACTTGCAGGCACTTTTCAATGTAATTATATAATAGAAAAGGCTTTAATCTTTTTCTAAAGTGAAAATCCTTGCAATTAAATTGTTCAAGCCTTTTGCAATTAACTCATGTGATCAGCAAGAAAGGGTAACATTTAGACTCAGTATACTAAGGCTTGCTTTTCAAATTTGATCTTGTGGCATTTCTTACTCAATTCATTGAAACAAATGAAATGGCATTCATCGAAACAATGACATTCATCAATGTAAGGAACTCACGAGTTGTATATTAAGGAAACGTCCAAACTTGTAGATAGTTATTTCCTATGTACACGTCCAATGATGCATTTCCAGAAGTTTGGTCAATCTTTACTCCATGTCTAAGCATTTTATCATTCACAATCTGGTCTTAATACAGAAAGCCAAGGCTAGTGCAAGACTTCAATATAGAAGAAAATATGATTCCATTGGATCGGACTCTAGAAATTTGCATCTAAGAGTAGAGGGTCAAAACTAATTCACTTTAGTTACAGGTAGCATGTCGTGAGATAATTGCGTTCCATATATACACTGTCGGTTTAGTTATTTTAAGAAACACAGTATATGCACCTATTGCATACCATCAAAGAACTAGATATTTACTGGTCACCAAGTTTTGTTGCTCGGGGCAAACATGCAAAAGATAGCAGAATTGATAATCTGTTAAGCGCATCCCACTATTATCAAGTCCCTGTATTATAGAAGTTTGATATCCCTCATATTTGAGTGTTCAACATACCTTCTTTGTATTTTCTTGAAAATCTCCTTCATTTACGTAACACGTGAAAGCTGCATATGCGATCATCTTATAGTTTTTTATATACTCTTGCATTTCTTTTATCATGGAAGGATGGCTCTTTTGATAATTTTGATAACTTATTTTAAGCAGTATATCATCTTACTTTCTTTTCCAGAAAAAGGAATAAACGAGGACATAGTTCCACGTAGTCCTTTCTTTTTCATGATCATTTATGTGGTTATACATTTCACTATAATTATATATGTGCATTTTAGACAATACGATTAGCATGGGTTCACACACTTGTGTGCATACATATGTGCACAAAGAAACACGACTTGGAAAGCATGTGCACACACGTGCACAAATGCTTGCATTGGCACACATGCACACAACACATCTACATATCAATTCATACACACATTTTCTTACACAATACACATAGATCTAACACATGCCTACATTTTTGCATCAATACTTTCCCTTTTCCTTAATCATTTTGCAGGCACACATAAGGTGACATTAAAATTAGCAAACCAACTATCGGTCGTACACATACAAGCACACTGAGAAGTAATCAATATGCAATAGGATCAGAATTAAGGCTAGAAACCACATGATCTTGACGATATCTATATCCTTCCATTCAAATTTTTCCAGTGCGTTATAATGGCTTGCAAACTTCGGTATCCATTCTCGACCACATCCACCCGCTCTGAACCTATGCATGCTTCGGATGTACCAATCTGCATACACATCATCAAACACAAGCGAGTATCAAGTAGTCATAGCAAGAAAAGAAAGTAGGCACAAGCATCCTGTACTAAATATCAGAATACACTAATGCACTAAGACTAGAAATCACATGAGTGAACCGAAAACTTCTTAACTCTCTCGTTAGCTCGACCCGATCAGATCTAGTAGTCCATCCGAAGGATATGCATATACCAGTCCTTACTAACTTGATTTATGAAACTCCCATCTAGCTTCCCTATTGATCTCCCATTGCCTTGACCCCCGTCATACCTTTTCTTATTTTCTTTTACTTTTTTTCTATTTTTCTTTATTTTGATTCTCCATCCTAGCTCAGCCTTCATATTTTTGTTTATACTTGTATTTATTTATTCTTTTTCTACACACACTGGCCTATGCCGAAATCGAATGAGACTCCTGGACTACACACACTGGCCCACCCATCTACCGCATCGACATAGCACACAACACACAATGTCAGCCTCATACGAATCAATCTCAATGCGTGGCTCTAATCACCCGATCACAATGACTCCACTCACCTATTGACCCGTATGAGCGCAAAGCAACATATAGATTAGGCCATACAACACAACTAGCATCAGCTCGTGGTCTTGGTCACTTGACCAAGGTAATTCCACCCGCCTACTAGCTCATCGGAGTGCCCAATAACACATACACATACACATAGATAGGTGGCTAGTGTATGAAGTCTTTGTCTGAGACATAATCTATCTGAAGGTTAGATTAGACGAGAGATCAAAACCAAAATTCAAAGCATCTCACTCGTCAAGTGATCATCAACAATAGTATATACAGGTACTTAGTTTAGGGTTTCCCTTCATCTTCCTAGGTCTTTTTCCCAAAAGTTCTAGTCCGTTTTTGAATCCTACTCACATAACACCGGTCCTCATAAATCACATGTAATTTCAATAGTCTCTACGAGATCTTTGTCCTACATAATTTCCTTATTTATGCATTCCTTTAGGTGTCATATGCCCAACCCATATAGTCTTTTCATATGGACATATGTACATATATACACATATATACAAGAGAAGAAAGGAAAGTGAAACAATAACATCTCACCAATATAAAATCAAAAGCCGCTTGAACTTGTCATCTCCAATCACTTTTTCGTTAAACATCTCTAACCTGGTCATCCTGCATAAAACATAAGTTTATATCACAAGAATTTAGTTACAAATAGTTACTCAGAAGGAAAATATTACACCATTCTAGAACCTAGGATAGTCAAACAGTCCAAACAAGCCTAACGGATTGCCTACTAACAACTTGATGACAGACCTCTATCAGTACCTTGCAAGAAACAAAATTAAAATTAATAGAAGGCCATGAATAAGTTAAACACATAAATTTATTTTATTTGTTACTTTATTTATTTCTTACATCGAGACCGATTCATTTCTTGTTATTTATTTACATGTTTTAATATATACATATATATATACTTATGCATGTACATTATCTCATGATATAATTCTTTTTAATCATTTTCTTTACCGATCTCTTCATTTTCCTCTTCTCCACTTTCCTTCTCTTCGTCTTCAATATTTTTTTCTTCTATAATTTTGAATTCTTCATGCTCTCTCTGTTTAAATAACGTAACTTGCTTCCCGGCGACTAAGTCTTTTATTTCTCTTCCCTCCAACTCCTTGAGTGTGTAAGTACCATTATTAAATACGTTACTCACAACATAAGGACCAAACCATCTCTTAATCAACTTTCTTCGGGCCTCATACTACGTATCCAGATACCTTGTCACCTTCTTTGATTTGATTTGGCCTCAACCTATGAGTTTTATCAAAGGCTATCTTGTTTTTACCTCTAGAGACTCTAAGCTTGTTCATTGCTTCTTCTACTAGGTTCTTTCTTCTTTCAAGCTCAAGGATTCAAATCGCTAGTAGATCCTCTCTTGACATTCCATCTTCCTAGGGAAAAGAAGTCCATGCTAGAGCATGCGACTCTGTTGGTAGAATAGGTTTTTGACAATACATCAGTTATGCTAGCATATAGCCAGTAGTTCTGGTATATTTCAACATATCTGCGCACAAGGCAAACGAAAGATATATTGGACAATTTTGAATTTTCCCGTTGTAGGCTTTTGCCAAGGCTTTAATTATGTGTGGATGACCACGCTAAATGTTCCCATTGGCTTCTAGGTTGTACACTGTAGTGACAGACAATCGAATTTCATACTTCGCAAAGAAATTACTTGCTTGCTGCATATCTAACTCACCTCATCAGTTATTATTTTCTCAACAAGCCAAATATACTAAACACCTCTTCTAGTAGAAACTTGCATACATTGCTGATCGTTTTCATTCTCAAAGTTCTTCCTTGAACATGGTTTGTTAGGTGCTTTCTCATAAGCACGATACCCTAATCACATTGTAACTAGATCAACAACCCACTTATAGTGGATATTAAGAGGATATGTCGGATGCAACTCATTTTTGTGTCTAACATTTAAGTACACCTGGAAAGATCTACAAGTGCGTACATATTTCTACATACATCCCGGGCCACCAATATCTTTCCCTTATCTTTTCATAAGTCTCTTGAAAGCCCTTATGTCTAGCACATAGTGAGCTATGCATTTCACACATAATCTTACCTTTTGTTCCATTGCAACCTACAACTCACTAAGGTATCTTACCTATTACAATTTTTTTCTTCTAGAGTAATCCATCTTTTAGGAAGTAATTGCTTGATTTTCTTTGAATGGTACGAAACTTCTCTTTGCTCCAACTAGGATCAGGAGCCTTCATGCTAAATTATCTTTCGATTTCCTTCCATTCATTCTCATATTCGTCTTCATTGAATCTTTTTGTTATCCCTGTTTGAACATCATAAGGTTTCTCCTCTTTCCTTCTATTTTCTTCCCACCTCCCTAAGCTCCTTTGGTTTCCTTCTCTTCAAGACTCAATGCTAGTACCAGGCTTTTCAATATGATAAGTTGTTTCTTTCCTATCCAGTCTAGTAGATGCTTCATCTAAGCTCGAAGTATGTACATGTGAAGCATAAAAGTCCAAACCTATCTCCTCATAATTAGAAATCATTGAGTCTTCATTTTCATATAAAGCTCATGATAACATATCAGGTACCACATTATTCCTCCCAGCTATATGAACAAAATCAGGGTTTAGCGACTTAATGTACATTATCCATCTTAACATGGCAACGTCCACAATGGAACAATTCACGATCATTGCCAACTATGGTAAGCAGTGTGTTTCCACCACCACATTTGCCCTAGCCAAGTATTCTTTATCATTCTTTAGTGCAATCACTATTCCCCAAAGCTCTCGCTTAATCTGAGGGTAGCCTCTCTGGCGAACATTTAGTACTTCAGTCCCAAATCGAATCACATACCTCTTTTCCTCATCATCCTCTTGGCCAATTGCCCAACCTTTACCTCTCGGACTCGTATCTATGGTGATGTAAATTTGTTTATTGTCACTGTAATCCACTTTTCTAAGAGATGGGGGTGTATCTACAAGTGCATTCTTTAATCTCCTCACAACTTTAGTATGGATGTCTTTCCATTGAAATCACAAAGCAAGGGTAGGACTTCCTGCAAACTTAATATCTACAAAACTTCAAAAACTGACGTTCATATTATCTCCTTTTCATAATATCTTTTGTCATGATACATGTATTTATACATTATGAAAAATTTGTTTGATCAAATATAAAGATAATTACTAGTTATAAATATCATGTACTAGCTAATTTAGTTCCCAATGAGGTATGTTGCAGAACTGATAATCAATCTTAGGGTTCTGCTGCTGCTCCCCCTTCATGCATGCATATAGACTTACTGACTCATTCATTGACTACTACGGTTTGGCTCCTCATCAAAGCTAGATACTAGTCGTCCCTTTGTGCTCCTCTCTCTCCCCCTAAGGTGGGACTCGACATGGGGACGGCCTCTCCCACAATTCCTTCTTCTCCACTCAACAATCGATGCATGGCTAACTCGCAAGAGACAACACAAGTGCTCTGTACTCCGGGGCCACCTTCAAAAATTGCCACTATGGATCTTTTGTCCCCTCGTCTAGGTGATTACATTGCTATTGATAATGGCACCAAGGTAAACTTGAATCCTTCTCTTAACTCTATTGTACGGGGCCCATAGAACCTAACACACACAAATCTTTTGCGAAAGCTTGGAACAACAATCATAGTCTGATAGGAACGATGTCCACCTTTGACGTTAATAGGTTTATGGTCTCCAATAAAGGTAAAGCTATTGAGTCGAGGTTTCTTGACTGTTTAATCGGCAACGAAATGAATGTTAATAGTGTCCCTAAGGAGGATACATTACTTATTGAGAAATCCTTGTTCATTAGCTGGAAAACAAAGCTCTTTGATAGAGTAGTAATAGCTCTCTACCATGTTCTAGGTTCACCTCATGAAGTTTTGAAACAATGGATCAAATTTAATTGATAAAACAGAGGTTGATTTGTTAAGAGCATTCAGTATCTTACTAATGGTTATTTTGTGTTTTTTTTTGAGGACTCTAGAAGCACTTTGAGGGTCATTACAAAAGGGTAGTGGATTATCAAATCCACTGCGATCTCCTTCTTCAGGATGGTTTAGTGGCTTCAACCCAAGAGGCCCTAAGCCTACTAGGGTGGCTATCTGGGTGGAGCTCCTAGACCTCCCAGTCGAGTTTTATCCTTGGACCAACAACCTATGTGCTCTGCTTGGAAAAGTCCTTGGTTAGAAGGCTCATGGGTTTGTGAAACCTAAATGGGATCCTCAAGTTATTGTGGAGATTGATATTAGCAAGCCTGTGAAAACCTCTCATTCCATTCAAGACTCTAAAGGTAACCTTCTCCATGAACAAAAAGTCCATTATTGCAATTTACCAAATGCATGCTATAAGTGTTTCAAGCAAGGGCATTGGATCCATGATTGTCCTCTGCTCAAAGAGTCCTTATCGGTGGAAGACCAAAAGAAATCAACTTCTAATTAGGTTACGTCTACCAACACTGCCCCCTCCAAGCCAAAAAACCTCGAGGTAAACCTGCTAAAAAAAAGGTAAGTCTTGGTCTAATTCTTTTGGTGCTATATTCGAACACATTTTTAACCAGATGTTTGAGGTGCAGGGTCAGACATCGGATCACAACTTTGATGACGCTTCTAGCCCGGATGAATCCCTCCTCATTAAAGAATGTCCTAAGTCATCAACAAAGCCATTCTATTAGGACCCAAGTGAAGGAGGATGTACCACTCTTTCTAACAAAAAAACCTGTTGGTTCCCATGCCCCCAAACTTGTTAGCTTTGATTTAAATCATTTTGCTCCTCAAGATAAATCCCGTTTGGAATGTAGTTAGAGGTTCGCTATAGAGCTCTCCGCTCTTGATGAAGTAGAGTTAAATAATCTTCATCACAAAGGCTTGGAGCCAAAAGGGATGGCCATCTGTTAAAAGGAGAATGTTGCACCTCTAAATCAACGTGTCAGCAAAGCGAGGAGAAGGGAAGTTAAAACCAAAAGGAAAGAGGTCCTCAAGAACTCTATTCCTTTGAACAAGTTGACCAAGAATATTAAAAAATGAATTTTCTACATCTTTCCTTCCTTTGTTTGTTTCTACTGCATTGTACTAATATCTTGTCCTTCAATATTAAGGGGATAACTGATCCTATAAGGGCTAAGTGTTTGTCGAATTGGATGGATGATTTGTCCTACAAACCTGACTTTGTGTGTTTGCAAGAGCTAAAAACTAATGGTTCCAAACTTGATATTCACCTTAGACTTGTTTTGAACTTGCACATTTGGTATCATACTAATCACTTTCAAGGGGGGGGGGGTTTATTAGGGTCTCCCACTCCCTTTCTCATTTAGTTAATAACTCCATCCGTAGCCCCTCCCACCAATGGGTAGGGGTTAAACTCAACAAGCCGTATGATTGCACCATCTTAAGTCTCTACGTCTCCAACTGCCCTACCCTTAGAACTAGATGTTGGGAAGAGATCTCTAACCTTTTTGGCCCCCTTATCCTTGTTGGGGACTTCAACATGGTTACTTCCCTTAATAACAGGCTTAATAAGAAAGGGGAGCACTATTCACGACCAAGAATGGAATGCTTTACTTAGTTACCTCCCAAGACCTTTGTGATATTTCTTAACTATCAGGATTCACCTCGAACAACAAGCAATTAGGGAACCTCCACCTGGCTGCTAGATTGGATAGATGCTACATCTCTATTCCTTTCTATCAAGAATTTTAAGATGTCAATGTTTCTTCTAACACATCCATTTGTATCTCAGACCATAAACCTCTTTCCATTTCCTTGAAGAACAATAACTCTTTTTCTAGAGTTGGGTGACCGCACTTGGACTCTTCCCTCCTCCATATTCCATGTGATATTGAGAAGACGAAAAATATTTTTAGGTTCCATTTCAACAATCACTCTAGTCCTTCAATAGCTTGGGATAAGGCCACCAAAGATGTCCTTAACCTCTTTACCTACTAAAAGAACCTTAGGAAAAGTATAAGATCCAGGAAGAGACTTAGCATCCAAAACAAAATTGAGTCTATCCTTTCCTCCTGGGATGACCACAAAATGGATAAGGTTTTACTTGTTGTTGCCTCCTTAAGAGTGAAGGAGGCCTTGGCATCCTCTGCCCCTTAAAGCTGGCCACTAATGTGGCTGCCAAGTGGGTTGTGAGGGCCATTGACTCGATAGTCATTTCGGCCTTCCTTCTTAAAAGGAATCTTCACAAGTTCTACCTCAAAGACTATAAAGCCTAAAAGAACCACAACCTTTGGGATGTCATTATTTCTCCTCACACCTACTGTCCTGTTGGAAGTAGTTAGACTTGCAGAATGTGGTTTGCTTGGATGTTAGTAAAAAATGTGTTGTTCTCCCCACCCCAAATACTTTCATCTGGTGGATTTTTTCTTGTAGGAAAACATTTGGACCAGATGGTTATCTCTCTAGAACAATGGGAAGTTGGGAATTAGAGAGCATAAATTTCTTAAAATGGGTTACTCTCCTTGGAGGGATCTTACTAATGGGGACGAGGTCAGGTTTGTTGATCAGCTCTATGAGTCCACTAACTGTTCTTTTGGTTGTTTCCAGGTGTTGTTGGTGCATAGAGACATGCTCCTCCAGAAGCTCCTTGAATGCACTCAGAGGAGACCAGTCAAACTGTCAAAAGTTGCTAAAGATATGCTCTTCAAGTTCAAGGCCAAGAAAGGCTCCAGTATGAAAATCTTACACAAGTGGAAAATCACATTGAACTCTTCTTAGTGGAAGCACGGATGTAAAAGCCTTTGGAGCCTACCATTCTATGGCATTATCAATTACTTTATTCTGCTCATATACATGTTTTGAGAGCAACAAAGAAGAACCTAAATGCAGGAAATTCATACTTTGTAACCTTCATTTATAGCTGCATCAAGATGACTAGGCTTTATTCAATTAAGCATAAATCAAATGTCTTTTATTACTAGAACAAAATCAAACTATCAATGGAGGCAAATCAAGACAATGATGCAAGGAGTTCAAGAGGAAATGAAGAAGCATAGAGCATGTTGTTAATTGACCAAATAAATCAAGAAAAAACTCATCATGGAGTGGAAATACTCCTACATGAATCGAAGAACAAGATGCAAGGAACAAGGGCAAGTCAACAGAAGAGAGATTGAAGAATATCAAGAACTAGGGATAGACCGAAATGCAGACTACTATGCAAAGGACTCATCAAGTGTTGGAGGCAAGAACAAGTCCAATGGAAAAAGAAAATCAGACAACAATGAAAACCTACAGTTGGATCTAGAGGAAGAATGCAATGAAGAAATTAATTAGATTTAAACTCTCTGTTGTACAACATGAATGCATGGAGTTGGAGAAAATGTACAAGGATTTCAAAACAAATAGGTTAATCATTAAATCATTCATATAACAATCTAAAAGAAGACATGTTTCAACATATGTAATTTATGTACTATATCAATATATGGAGGCACAAAAAATTCCACATCTACATGCAACAATAAAGATGCTAAAATACTCAAAGTGAATAGTGAATGAGGCCCTCTTCAATGCATATGATGAGGCTTTGTAAGTCAAAGATTATTCTTCTATCCTTTGGGCTTGCCTAAAAGTTATATGAACACAAGTGGTTATGTGCTTATGCTTGGGAGCATGATTCTCTCTTGTTGCTCCAAGAAACAATGCTTATCACTCATGTACTTGTGCCTTTACTTGCTCATAGTCTTCATATTAGTCCTCATGTCTCCATAGATTGACAATTATGAGGTGGATCTCGTCAAAATGGTACTTGCCATTGTGCTAGAGTGACACATTGGATATCATAAAGGTCTTAATTCTTGTACCCTACTTCTTGAAGGCTAGAATTTTGTGGTATACGCTAGTGAGGGATGACTCTAACACCCCAATGCAACTATAAAAAATGGCTACCCTCCACTAGGTCCACAAGCCTTGATATAAGCTCATTGCTCTGATCTTTTCTCTACTCTTGTACCATGATCTAAAGTGAGCCTTTCCTGGCTTAAAGTAGACTATAAGACTTACCGAACAATCTTCAAATCACCCCAAATTTATATTTTAGTTGAGAGAAAGATGCTTTGCAAAATAGGCTACCTATTTGTAACACTCTCTCCCTGTGTGCAGAGATATACCTTCACAAAGTTGGCAATTTTTCACAACTCACTTAGTCAAAGAGCTTACACTTTGGCAAAATTCAAGGCACTGTATGATAGACAAAATGAAGCTTGAAATCAATGAAAATGAACAAATAAGCATGTGGAATCTCTTCATTGATGGAAGTTTTTGCTTTATCATTGGTAATCTAGAGAGATGGCTTGCTCTTGATGGAGAATATGTACTCCAAGTTGTAGCAAAAACGTCTTGGACTCATATGAGGGCCTTACATATGGATACCATAGTCAAACAAAAACTCCATTTTTCTCCATTCCTTCAAATTGAATATGTGAGGGTTTTTATACATAAACTAGTCTCTTAGACGTTTCCAAAGTGCCCTTGATCACTCCAAATAGATTTGGAGATGTTTGTCAACTTTCCCTAACAATATAGGTTACTAATTGTCTAGGCATGGTTATGCTCACTCAAGTACTCCAGATATGTACAAATTGAACCACTGATCTATAATCTCAATACTAACAATTTAATGAAGTAAATGAGATACAAGTATGATGAGAAGGATCCTTATACTAGTAGTGATAAGATAAACTAGCTAGAATTGGAATCCAAGTCTCATACAAAGAGATATGCATATTTGTAGTTCGCAAAGTAAGCTAGTTTGAGGGGGGGCAGGGGAGGGTTGTATTAGTCCTAAATAAGCTACATGAATAAGGACTCGCAATCTCTTTATAGAAGTTGCTCAATTGGTTTGAACATATTTTTTGTGTAATGGAAGTTTTATATGAGTATTTTGAATTCAAATAGACCTTGAAAATCACCCTAAGTTTCTCCTTGATGGTAATTAGGTCTCTTCGGGGTAGGTAGAAGTTTTGGATTGTGTTTGATGACTCAATGAAAAGGTGAGAGTGATGTGGCATATAATGTAAGCCCTCATTCATATACTTGAGCTTTCTAACAAAAAATGCTAACACTACCCCTCATAGTACCTTCTCTCTAACGAAGTGATTGTTGGAGTTTGAGGGTAGTGGAAGCACACAAATAGCACAAGGAAGAAGAGGAAGCTTCAAGCACAACATACAACAATGAATATATTACCAAGTAATGTACAAAAGAATATTAAACTGGTAGGGTTGTAGACTTATATTTAAGCCAAGGAAAAAACCCTCAAAAGAGGGAACAAAATGCCCCAGAAGTCCGAAGTGCGTTCACACACATCACTACCAAAATACATCAATAGATCCCCCTTGGGTCTAATGTGGTGAACAAGGAAATGGGACTCATGTATAAGGAAGTGCCACTCTATGTGCAAATTGATCAATCCACAAAAGTAAGTAATCCCAAAGCTTTGCGAAAAGATTGAAACCTCTCTTGAAGTAGAGCCTTCGTGAAAATATCTGCAATGTTATCCTGTATGGGCACATATGCAAAACTGATCTCTCTAGTACAAAACCCTTCCTTGACATAATGATCATGCACCTCAATGTGCTTTGTGTGAGCATGGAAGACATGGTTTCTCTCAATTGGCTATGTGCTCTAACTATCATTGAAGATGGTGGTGTAGGAAGCCTAACGGACATTCAAATCAACCAAAAGGCATCTAAGACACACATTCTTAACAGTCTTTGTGAAAGCTACTCTATACTCAGCCTCATAACTAGAAGTGCCCATAGTGAGCTGCTTCTTACTCAACCAAGATATGCATGAGCTATCAAGCATGAAGTAGAAGCCACTTGTGGAAAAAGAAGTGTCATATGTACGAGCCCAGTCCGAGTATGAAAAACATGCAAATCTATTGAAAATGATCCCTATTGGGATAAACAATCCAAGTAGCCAGGTACCACTCAAGTAGCCAAAGATGCATTTGACCTACCAGTCAATGCTTGATGACTAGGATATGCATAAACCTACTCATCTTAGAGACAACAAATCGAATATCAAGTTGGACCCTATTGATAGAGAACAAGATGAAATGCATCTTCACCATCATGAAGACTCAAGTGTAAACGTGTTCCAATAGGGATGGCAATAGGTGTTATGGACAAAGGAAACCATCTTAAATCTCAGATTCCATGTGAATCCTATATCTCATGATTGGTTCAGAATTTGGGGAAACTAATGCTTCCATTGCATTTGGAACGTTCCAAAACCCTAAGATCGACTGTCTATTAGCTGAATTCTGACACCGGAAGGTGCTGATTCAAGACGATGACATCATGAGGACATCATCAAGTCGCAACCGCCCTTGGGAACCGCCCTTGAAAACCTATATAAGGAGGGGTTGGCCACATTCATAATCAGTCTTGCCAAAATGTCATGGGAGCACTAGATCGTGCTCTCTGACTACACAAGACAAGATTTAAGAAATACAGTTTTGATTGCAAGAACACCCACGTAGGGTAAATGATACAAGAATATATGATCGATACAAGACATCCCACAACCCAGGACCGATAGGTATGGAAAACTGGACTAGAGATGATACAGGAGATCCCACAACCCGGGATCGTAGGTAGGAGACAAGATATTTGGATTACAAGAACTCCTTTCTGGGAGATGAACTGAATACAAGAAAGAACTGGACAAGATCTCGTACTACGAGATTACAAGAGGACAAGACAGGATCTCCAAGAACTAGACTAGACAAGAATAGAACAAAGAACAAGACAAGAACTCGAACTGGATAAATAGAGAAGTGTCTGCCTTGCTCATGACAAAACCTTGGTCTTGGAGGTATGTGGTTAACCTGTGATTCCATGCCCTAGGTGCCTGCTTTAATCCATAAAGAGCTTTATTCAATTTGCACACATATGTTACCTTGTTTGGATCCTCATAGCCAGGAGGTTGTGATATATATACCTCCTCTGAAATCCATCCATTCAAGAAAGCATTTTTTACATCCAGTTGATACATGTTCCAATTTTTAGATGCAGCCACACTTACCAACACCCTGATGGTTGGCATCTTGGCCACAGGTGAGAATGTTTCTTCATAGTCTATGCCTTCAGTTTGTGCAAAACCCTTGGCCACCAATCTGGCTTTGTACCTGTTTATTGACCCATCAGATTTCCTTTTGAGTTTATAGATCCATCTAGATCCAATTACCTTCATGGACTCCTTCTTTGGTACTAGTTCCCACATGTCACTTTCTCTGAGTGCTTCAAACTCCTCATCCATAGCTTCTTTCCATTCTCTCTTGGTCTTTGCTTCTTCATATGATCCAATTTCTCCAATTGACAAGTCTTTGGCAAGATAAATAGAATGTTTAGTAACAAGAGAGGTATAATACCCATATTTCATAGGTTTTTGCTCTCCCTTTGTGATCTTGTGATTGATTGATTTGAAGATTCAAGTATGTCTTCAAGTTTCTTCATCTTGACTTTACCTTTGGATTCCCTGCCTTGAATTCTTCAAGATTGATAATATCTTCATCATCTGAAGTGGTGTCTTCATTCTGAGTAGGTTCCTCCTTAGCAAGACTTGGAAACTCCTCCTCCAAGTCATAGGGTAGTTTAAACTTCTTGCATTCATTCTCATACTAAGAATCATTTTCATCAAAGACAACATCTCTACTAACCATGAATCCCTTATTTGAATGGTTGTAGAACTTGTACCCTTTTTGATTTAGATCATATCCAATCAAGATACACTTCTCAGCTTTAGGGTCTAGCTTACCTCTTATCTGAGAAGGAATGTGTACATATGCTACACATCCAAATATCTTGCAATGATCAAGTGAGGGTCTCTTCCCATGCCATGCTTCATAAGGGGTCATCCCATCAAGGGACTTAGATGGTAACCAGTTTATGAGGTAAGTGGTAGTAGATACACTCTCTGCCCATAAGTAGTTAGTTAATTTCTTTTCATTTAACATTGACCTAGCTATTTCAACAATCAACCTATTTCTTCTCTCAGCTACCCCATTCTTTTCAGGAGTATACCTTGTGGTGATTTCTCTCTTGATTCCTCTGTCCTCCAAGAATGCTTCAAAATCATTGGAGAAGTACTCACCTCCTCCATCTGACCTTAGCCTCTTTAAATTCTTCCCTTTCTGATTCTCAACAAGTGCAAGATACTTTTTAAAACAGTTGAACACTTCATCTTTGTGCTTTATAAAGTACAATACAGTTCACCTGCTATAATCATCAATAAAAGATACATAGTACCTTGATCCTAATATTCAAGGGTCTTTGCTTGGTCCCCATACATCTGTATGGAAAAGCTCTAGGTAGTCCTCATGCATGTTGCCTTTCCTTGAGAAGGGTAACTTGTGAGACTTCCGAAACTAACAAGCACTACATCTATATATCATGTGTTGTTAGCAAACATTGGGTATTCCAATTACACATTGATCCCTGCATATCTGTTTCAATGTTCTTTCTCCTACATGCCCTAATCTTTTATGCCATATCTCAAGCTCTGAAAGTGTTTGATATTTATAATTGTAGAGTGCAATATTCTTTGTGTCTTCTAGCTCAAAAGTAAAAAGTCTACCTGTCTTTTCTCCTTTAGCAATCCTTTTGAACCCCTGCTTGGGATCTTCCACAAATGCTCCAAATTGGTTGAACTTGACCTGCAAACCTTTTTCCACAATCTGTCCAACACTCATCAAATGTTTTGTAATGGTTGGTACATATAGTATCCTACTCAACAAGTTCTGATTTCCATCACGAGTCTTAACATTTCCAACTTTAACTACTGAGTGCTTTGTGTCATCACGTGTTTGTACTTGATGCTTACCTTTTGGTTCTTCAAGATCAGAGAGTAGAGCTACATTGCCACCCACATGATTTGAGCATCTTGAGTCAATGTAGAATAGGTGGTCATCATTTGTACCTAGTTTTGAAGTCATGTTCATGATCAAAAGAGAATTATCTTGCTCTTTTGTATAGTTGTTGTAATCCTTTCTAGTTTTGAATCCTCCTTGGTAATTGCCATTGTAGTTGTTGTAGTTATTGTTGTAGTTGTTGGTGTAGCCTTGGTGATGGTTGAATCTACCTCTTGACTGTGAGTATCCACCTCTTTGATATCCTCTTCCCCTCTGATTCTTGTAATTCCTGAAACAGTCATCTGTAGTATGATTTGATAAACCATAAATGTTGCATGGTGAGGTGTTATAGGATCTCCCCCTACCTTGCTTACCTCCTCTGTGCCTTCCTCTTGATGATCTGCCTCTCCCTACATAAGAATGAATGAGAAGTAATAGTTAGAATCAAGGGGTATGTGACAATCATCTAGAGAGAAAGAGTATGTAATAGTGAGATCTTTGCAAAATATGTAGAGAATAGCTAATAGGGGTGTGCTTAAGCCGGGGGTAGCTTGGATACCTATTTCCAAAACTCTGAGCCATAATACAAATCATTAGAGGTTTCAAAGATCACATAATAACCTCTTTATCCAATCCAAAGCATATACAGTTCCAAAAGTGAGGTCCAATCACATGAAGAGGTGACCAATTTCTTCTCTAATCAAACTCTTTCCATTATAGAGATGATTTGATGCCTCAAACTTGTGGATATCATCTTTCTTTGATTGTGAATGATTTGGAAGCTTAAGCTTGGGCCATGTTTCCTCAATCTCGAGCTTGAAATGCACCTTAACTTGCAAGACTCACCCTCAGTGCTTCATTCTATGATTCTTATGTTGAGTGCTTCCTTGAATCCTCCAAGCATTCTACCTTCATGAAACTTCCTGATTATGTCAGCAACACACACTTAAGTGTTTATGCATCTTATATCTAGCTCATTTGCGATCACCTTTTCTCAAATGATGTGGCAATGAACCTCTATGTGCTTGCTGCTTGCATTAAACATGGCATTGTGGGTTAGATAGATGCTTGAAAACTTATCTCCATAAAGAGAAAAGTCCTTCACTTCCACTTCTAGGCCCTTGAGTAGCTTTGTAAGCCATGATAATGCACATGTAGCCAATTCTAAATCTTTTTACTCAGCCTGTGTGGATGAAAGAGAAATAATCAGTTGCTTCTTAGAGCTCCATTAGATCACTTTTGTACCTATCATGAAAACATAATTTGATGTACTCCTTTGATCATCTTTGCTACCTGCCCAATGAGCATCACTATAACTTTTGACACTTATATCACCATCATAAGAGTAAAATAGACCTTGGTTGACAGTGTGCTTGATGTATCTAAGCACTTTTTTTGCTGCCATAAGATGCTCATGAGTGGGTACATGTAGAAATTGAGAGAGTAAACCTACTACATATGCAAGATCAGGCCTAGGGAATGTAACATAAATTAACATACCAATTATAATTCTATATATATACTTATATAGCACATCCAACAAGTATTTTCTTTCAAACAAGAAGTTTCCATCCTGTGCATAGATAATCTCTATTCCCAAGAAGTACTTTAGTGTTCCAAGATGAGATATCTTGAAATCTTTTCAAAGTTTTGTTTTGATATCTTTGAAACCTACAATATCACTTCTTGTGATTATCAAATTGTCCACATAGATGCATATATATATTGTCTTGTCTCCTTGCTTTTCCATGTAAAACAATGGATCTACATAACTTTCTTTGTATCCAAAACTTGATAAATAATCTACTAACCTATGATTCCATGTCCTTGGGGCTTTCTTTCGTCCATATAATGCTTTCCTTATCTTGCAAACATGATTTGGGTACCTCACACTAGTGAATCCTTAAGGTTCATTTATATAGATTACTTCTTCAAGCTCTTCATTGAGGAAGGCATTCATCACATACAACTAAGATAAGCTCCATTTCTTTGATGTGGCCACTATAGTGAAATTCCTAATTGTTGGCAACTTGGCTACGGGGCTAAAATTGTCATCGTAATCTATCCCATAGCTTTCGGATAAGCCTTTTGCAACCAACCTTACTTTGTACCTCACAACGCAACCATCTAAATTTCTTTTAATTTTGTAAACCCACTTATTACCTATTATCTTCATGCCTTTTTGAGCTAGTACCATGCTCGAGGTATAGTTCTTGTCAAGTGCCTTGTGCTCTTCCGTCATTGCCTCTTGCCATTCCTTGCAATCCATAGCCTCATCATAACTAGTTGGTTCTTTGTCCTTGATTACATATGTCATGTATGCTTACTGCTTTGCATTGAAATTATCATATGTTAATCTTTGAACTAGATATGTCACTCTTGAGGAACTTCTTTTAGTTCCTTTGGGTTTGGTTTCCATCTTCTTTCTTTGTTTTTCCACTCTAGGGATTTGGGTTTCCTCTATCTCTTCATCTTCGAACATGCTCTTGTCCACATAGCTTCCTTCTTGAATGGCAATCTTCTCTTTCCCTTTGAATTTTCTTTCTTTAGAGCTTGTACCTCTTTCCTTGAGCCTTAGACTCCCTGGTGAGGGTGTCCTTGTGCTGCATGACTTTCTCGTACCACTTACATCCATGCTTTCTTGAACTTTATCATCGTTCTTTGTATCTTTCTCACCTATCTCTTCAACCTGCAATGGACTCATGCATGCATAAAAAGGCTTGAAATCATCAAAGACAATATCCCTTCTTACCGTTAGCTCCTTGATGATGGGGTTATAGCATTTATACCCCTTTCATTCCATAAAATATGCCAAAAAGATACACTTTTTCAATTTTGGATCTAACTTTGACCTCAACTCTTGAGGTACATGTACATAGCATATACAACCAAAGATTCTAAGATATGAAATGCAATGTTTTCTTCCACTCCATGCTTCCGCAGGGTCAAATAATGTATACCTATTATAGAACATATATTTATTGTGTATTGTGGCTGTATATGTAGCCTCTTCCCAATAATGATGCGGCATATTCATTTTGTTGAGCATATATATTGGTACCTCTATTTTGTCTTTTATTTCTCTCTGCTACCTCATTTTGTTGAGGGGTATACTTGCATGTAAATTATCTTTTGATGCAATTGACTTGAACATTATCCTTCTTCACCATGCCTTGAACTACTTGACATAGTGGAACACATTTGATTTGTTCCAAATGCATTATAACCATAATTTCCTTGAAAAGTCATCAATGAAGGTTAACAAATAAATATTTCTAGCAAGGGATGCTTTTGTTGTTGGACCCTAAACATCCATGTGAATGAAGTCTAAAATAGTTGCACTCACATAAATACTCTTCTTGAAGGACAATCTTAATTGTTTTCATTGGTGGCAAGGTACACAAATTTAATGCAACATTTTAGATGTAAAAATTGGTAGGACTCTAAGTAAGCGCCTCCTTGCATTTCCTTCATTTATTTGACCTATTCATTTATGCCATAGGTCGAAATCTGCTATCATCTTGTGTCCATAATTGACATACATTGAATGGTGTGGCTGATTTATGTCCATTATGAACATTCTCTGCTAGTTTTTCCCTTTTTCTATGAGCTTGAAAGTTGAGCATTGATCCTCAACAAGAGATCCTCTTTCATTAATCCTAATATGAAAGCCCTCTTTTACCTTTTGGCCTGCCAAAATCAAGTTCTTGGTAATAGTTGGGACATGTAACATGTAATAGTTGGGACATGCCCTTTGATTTCCTTCAAAATTGATATCTCCCACATGTTGAATGGTATGCTTTGAGTTTTCACCTGAAAATTACTAAAAATATCCTTTTGACATGACATAATATTGCTACATCCATTTTTTTACATACCTTACATCTTCAGTAGCTTGAGTTGTATCTTCACCATAGCTCATGGAAAGTAAATAATCATTATCTTGGTTGGATGATGTGTTTGCATACTTACGTTTTCTTCTATAGTTATTTTTGTTGCTTTGATTCCCTGGTCTTTGAGCTTTATGGCAACATTCATTTGCAAAATGACCCAACCTACTTCATAATGTAACCAATCTTGACCCTTTTCCTCTACTAAATACATCTCTTCTTTTATTGAACTCATCATATTCATTGTTTTGGTTTATTTCATCACACTTTTAAGGTCTCTATTGTGCAAAAACGTTTATAGGTTAAAGAATATCTCCATTGAGCAAAAACGTTTATCATTGTCTCAAACATGCAACTGTTGTGCAAAATTGCATCTCTTTTTTATGTAAATCCTGATATTGATATTGGAATTTTTGTTTTTGGTTTATATCATCAGCTTTTTAAGGTTTCTATTGTGCAAAGACTTTTGTTGTGCAAGGTTTCTATTGCTCAAGATAAGGATAAGAAGCTCTCCATGTTACTTCTCCAAACAAGTTCTAATGGTCAAGGTAAGGATAAGAACTTCTCCATGTTACTTCTAAGTTAGATAGAGCAACAAGGTAGGAATATTACAATGGGGGGAAGCTTGTTGGACATGGTCAATTCAAGCGATAAGAGGCAACGAAGGTTCTCTGAAAGCACTTATCACTTGAATTGGTCATCTTTCTTTATCTCTATTAATGGGCGTTGCGAAAGGGCATGACCAATTCAAGCAATAAGGGCCAATTGAAGTTCTCGGACTGCTCTACTTGCTTGAATTGGCCGTGCCTTTTATGTGGGTGAAAACATAGTTAAGAGCATGAAGAATTACAATATGGAGAAGATTGGAGGATACGATTGATTGCAGCGACTAGCGATAATGGAGGATTCTGGAGTGCCCTAATTGCTTGAATTAGTCGTGTCCTCCAATCTTCTCCTTTTTCCTTCACAAGACCAATTTTTCAATTTGATATCAAAATCATGTTATAGTATAATGTTAAAGAAATTAATGATAAACAACTTATTATCTTAGTTTATGTAATGAGAAAAAGGTAGACCCGAATTTATATTTAAGAAAACTACTACCAACACTAATAAGTTTCTTTGTAGAAACATGATTTACATTAACTATCTTCTAGATAAAGATAGAATGGGAACATTTAATAATACATTCAATACTATGAAGGTTATTTTGTGTACAAAATTGTATTTACAACAAAGAGCATATAAATGTTTTTCAACATATGTTGGAAGTAATGGGCTAAGTATCAAGATACATACAAAACCCTATACATTTCTTGAGCCTTCATCTTTTTGCTTATTTTTCTTCTTTTTGGACCTTTCACTTCTTTGCTTATTCTTCGGGACATGCTCTAATTGAGAGTGAATAGGAGGTCCTTTCTTCTTATCCTCAATATTCTTATGTCTTGGTGGTGGTGGTGGTGGTGGAGGCGGTGGAGGAGAGTGTGGATCATCATGACAGATAGCATCTTTTAAGATGGCATGAATTGCTTTTTATGTGAACAAAAGGATCCATGCATCTATATAGTCACATACATTTAGACTAGGACTGTAAAATCTATGCTCTATGAACCTTACTGCATTGGAAATTACTCTCCATCCACATGATGTACTATCTTTCTATAGTGGCACATGAATTTGCATATAACCAACCTTTTTTTTCTTCATTCACTTTGCTTGGATAATTTTGAACAATGTATAGTTTCCAAAGTTTGGCTGTAGTACATGGCTAAAGCATGCCAATAGAAATGTAAAAGAGCAATGGAAGTGTGAGCTTAGATTTTGTAGTGACCATGTTGTGATTGGAGAGAGTTCATGAATAAGGCTTGGTATTCAATAAAATCAATAATTATAAGACTCCAATGACCCCTGAAAATGTGACCTATAACCATCAATAAAACCACCAAGAAAGGAATGATTTTATAAGAAAAATAGAAATGAAAACTTACTTATCAGTATATGGATAAACTATATATTGTATCTCCTCACTAAAAGTCTTGAGAAAATGACCAATTTCTCCATGCTTGTATAATATACACTAAGTCATAAGGGGATCCAAAACAAAGACTTTCCTTGAGACTGACTCCTCACATTGCTGAAGTAAAACCCTATAATATAAAACCATTAGCAAATGCATCAAGGAGATCAAGCATTGATAAAATGGAGCATATTATGGCCTAAAAAATATCTGAGAGCTATGTTAATAATGGTCTTAGAGATCTCAACATTGAAGTCTCCCCACATTTTCTTATCTTCAACCCCAATGTCAAGCATGAACTCTTCATCCCATGGCATTGAGGCATTGATAATTACCTGGCCGTTTCCTTTCTTTAAAAGCTCTAAATTAGTCTTCTTCATCCTCTAAATGTCCTCAAGGATAACATATTTTTCTATCATAAGATTCATCATTCACTTCCCTTCTCAAGCTTTGCTACATTTCTTGTTGAATGGTCATGAGAAGGGACCTCTTTAATTTTGAATGTAGATGGCTTAGGCTTTCTTGTTGGAGGTATATTAAGAATATCAAAAAATTTCTGATCATGCTTTTCAAGAGGGACAATGGCTTTATCAAAATTGTATCTTAGCTTGGACACAAGAACATAGTCCTTGGCCATAAGTGTCACCCTATGACAATGTGATACAGAAAGATAAGCATCATTCATAAAATCAATTGCAAAATCTTTTCCTACTTCTTGCAAGCATAGAAGAGCCTGGGTTTGCCATTTGACATTCACAAATGAAGTATTCTTCATCATAGAGCAAAGCTTGCCTCAGATCCCCTTAACAACTCTTATGAAAGGAAGCCTTGGGATGAGAAGTCCCATAGTTTTCTAAGGTCTTTTGATTTCCTTCAATGATTTGACACATTATTTAACTCTCTTTTTGGCGTACGCCTTATGTGGATCAACCTTATGTTGGCTATTTGTGGTGCCTTGAGCAGGTCCCTGCCCCTCTGGAGCAGGTGCCTGCCCCTCTGCAACAGGTCCTCCATGCTATTGCTCTTGAGGGTACAACTTCCTAGCTGTCTTCTTTACCCTAGCCATGATCTGTAAAAAAAGGAAAGAAGGGGATCAAACACATGGAACAAGAAGAAAATCAAGAATCTAGATCATTTGACCATTGAAATTTCAAATTCAAATTTGCCACATGGCACACGTTCATTGGTCCATGCCATATGATTGTTTCTTTTTCTCTTTGCCTATAAATACTAGTTTCCATGCTCTTTTCTTATTTTCAAATTTCATCTAATTTTTTCTTTCATGGCCAAGCACTCTGAGCTCTAGTCCTATAGGTGACTAATTCAAGCCATCATGCCTCTTTGACTCTCTTTGACTGTGCTCATTTGCGTGTATCGATGGCCTTTTGACATGAAAGAGAAGAATTCTAGGTTTTATGGTTCAAGAGGGATTGAGGGTGAATCATTTTCTAGATGCAATGAAAATCTTAAATCCCACCTTTGATTTTGAAGCACTTGTGGAGAAAAGAAAGGAATTTCTTTCGGATGAATGGGAGACCTTCATTAGGATAGTAAATGGTCAAGAAGTTATCATATCTAGCAAAAATTATATCCATCCAATGATTTTTGGGAAGGATCCTTTGGATGGGACGAGAATCACTAGAAAACATGGGAGGATTTCCCCCTTGCCATGCAGGATATAAATTTTCCCAAAAAACCAAAATAGTTTTTGTTTAGTGCCCTTGAGTGTCGGGTTTCTGATTTGGATTGATCACATGTCAATTGGGAAGATTGAAGAAAAGGAACATGATGAGGAAAAAAGGAATTCCCTAAATGGTTCTCTTGAGAAATATTTAGAATGTCAAGTTAAAGAGATTTTTGAAGAGATTAACCTCCAAGAAAAAGAAGAAGAAGTAAGGAACTTTGATGCTGCTTCTTTCGGAGTAGAGACTACCATAAGAGAGCCAAAAAAAAAGTGAAAATCTTAGAGAAATCATACCTTCTTCCAAATATCAAATATTAATTTATCTCTTGGAAGGATTTAGTTCCTCTGTATTGCATTCAAGACCTCTTCAACATTAGAGAAGACTACTGCCTTGTTGCTATTACTAAATCTAAAGAAGTTGCAAGGAGGTTTATAAATGATAAGAATGAAATTAAAGAGGAACTTATGAACGTGGAATTATCCTTGTCGAATAAATAATTGAAAGACTCGTCCAAAGCTCTATCAAACTACTATGAAAGAGCGCTCTCATAGAAGCGAACGTGTGTAGATGAAGATTTTGACCAACGACAAAAAGATTTGGGGATTTACTCATTTAGATGAGGATATTCGTTTGTGAAGGTAGCTAAGGACAAAGGAACAATATGGATTGACGGGAAAGAACTAACCTAAGAGGAAGATGAGGTCAAGGTACATCTACCCACAAACATTTTGACATACGACCGATTCAAGCGATTAGGCCCATCAAGCAACTTTTGATGAGCCTATTTGCTTGAATTGGTCGTCTCTAGAATTGTTCCTTTTTATGGCTTTTTTAGAGTTCAATTATGTAAACAAGCCAAATAACATCTATTTGCAATCATTTAGAAGAGACCACTGATTCAAGCAATTAGGCTCATCCAAGACTTTTGGATGAGCCTATTCGCTTGAATCAATCATTTCTTGGAGTTCTCTATTTCATGATTTAATTTTCTCATCGGGTAATTATTCCTCATATTGTTGCATGAAGATCTTCATTTTCTATTTGTTAAAGGACTTATTTATGACAGATTCAAGTGATTACGACTGTCCAAGATTTCCTGATGATCCTAGTCGCTTGAATTATTCGTCTTCTTTAATCGTTTCATATAACTTCATTTTTATCTGGAGTCATTCAAAGTTTCTTTGCTTTCTCTGGTCTTGCTTTCTCATTCTTTCCACAATTATCTATATTGGATGAGGAAAATTATCTTGGCAGGGGCAAGTGCATAAGAAAATCTATAGAGAGTAAAGGAGAAGCAAAACTGGATATACATTCATTCATTTAGTATCTTCCAAAGTTAAATCCAGATTTATTTTGTGTTATACATAAGCAGTATTTTTGCTAGTTGTTCCATATCCGTTACTCTATTAATCTATGGGATAGATCTATAGATATGCTTTGGTTTTTGGTTTGCATCTTGCTCTCCTAGATGGTATGTTGGAGATTAGGCTCCAAACTTGTAAGCATATGAGTCATTTCTCTTTTTGATACTTGGAGCATCATTTAGAAAGGATCCAAGCACGAGAAATAGGTACATATATTTGATTTTGAATCCCCTTTGTATCTCACAATCAATTACCTATCCAATTTAGGTCTCATGATTTCAATTTTCTAGAAAAATAGCATCCTGTTAGGGGACCACTAGACTATGCCCTCTAACTAGACTATGCAAGATTTCACAATTATAATTTTGATTATGATATTATCCACATAGAAAAATAAATACAAGAATATGTAATTGATACAAGACGTTGCACAACTCGAGACTGATAGGCTTGGATAACTTGACTAAAGTGCACCGTTAGCGAGACGATTGACACTATCCACCAGTCCTCACAAATCGCTCCCACATTTGAACCCGACGTGAAACAATAGCACAACAGCACATGTATAATCTCTTATCCTTTTTGCATATGCAACAGTTTTGTTTAGGTTACGTGGTTGCAGTATCTGTGGTGGTTTATCTTGCACAGGAAAAATTGACAAACCTTGTAATTCCCAAGGTGTTGAGGGCTGAGTTTATGTTCTGAGTGCCTCCATGGGAATAGGCAAGTAGTTCAGCTTCGTCTCACCACCCTTACCATCAAAAACTTGAAGAATTACGTTTGCACACATAGCATTTAGTTTCTTGTATTAGATATTTTCTTACTCAAACAATGTATACTTGAAATTATCACGTGCACTCTAGCTTCGTCATTAACCGTCAGGTATATTTACTAATCTTGAATCAATTTGTTACTATTTAAGTAGGACTTTAGGAGAACTTAAAATATTAGGGATTGTTAGAATAATACAAATTTTAGTTGAAAATTCAAAAAGAATTTTCATTTGAAAGTTAGTATCTACGTGACGAGAATTGTTCAAAGGATTTAAACTTTAGCAAAACTCGTACCAAACAATTTAATTAGCTTGGTAAGAGACCAAAAACTAAAGTACAAGAAGAAATTAAAGATTTTATTAAAAAACTTAAGTGTGGTTCTAATATAAAAAATAAAATGGATGAATTATTTAGAGATTTGATGTTGGAAATGCAAGGCAAGAAAGTAGTTGAAGCAATGCTTAGGGAAAAGGGAAAATTTACTAGAGTAAATGCAACTAATTACCTAGACACATTTGAAGACATAGAAAAATTCCATGGTTTTCCTGTAACTAAGTGGGTAAGGTCTTTAGTGAGGCTTGCCATAGGGTCAGCTATAAATGTAATAGAAACTCATAATGAGCTTGAATGGGACGAATTTAAAAAACAGATGCATAAAGAATTTTACCTTGAAGATTATAATCAACACAGTAGGGAGAGGTTTATGAAATGGCTTAGCACTCCTAAGACTCAGATTTTCTCTCACAATTGCATGGTGAATTTATGAAAAGTTTTTCACACTTTCTAGAGCAAGATAGGACTGCACTCACACTTGATATAGTTCTATATTTTCTAAAGGTATTACCTTCTGACATTAGAAGTGAAGTAGAAAGGAGACTTGAGGAACCTGAGAAAAGATATGGCCTAACGGAGGACTGGGGAGTATTAAAACAAATAGTAGAGGTATTAGCACAAATGGAACAAAGACAAACATTACTTTATGATATGAATCTAAGCTTTCTACCAGTAGGTCCAACTACTCAAAATCCTAAAGTTAATATTAATTCTAGTTGAACTGAACAAGCTTCTACATCTAAAAATCCTAGTGAACTACAATTTTAAATATTATTTAGTAAATTAGATAATATGATGCAAATGCATACAAATATATCTAAGGAAGTAGCTACACTTCAAAATATAGTCCATTCATTAACTAGTCAAGATAGGACAATTTTAGGACCCCAATTTACTCATGCCCCATAAATAAATCCTTTACCTATAGCACCTTTTTATGAATCAACGAGTAGCTCAAAATAACAAATGGAGAGGTGCACCCACCTGATGATATGTTTGGTGCGACTCTACAGAACTCACATCCTACCCCTGTGAATCTTTAAAAGTAGCAAAGGAAAGAAAGTTAGTAATAGATATAGATAAAAATTTATTTGATTACCACACTCACCTTCCACTAGCTGTAAATTGGGAAAAGGGGGTATGCAAAAACTATATGAAAATATATCTGAAGCATAAAAAAGCACTTCTAAGGTTATATTACAATGTGATGAGAGTGATCTAGATGATGAAACCTCTAATGAAACTAAAAATTATTCAATTGAAGCACTAATAAAAGCTAGACACAATATAATGCATAGAACAACATGGGACTCACCAGTAGATCATTTCTCAATCTTTTCACATATAGAAAATCTGGAAGAGAAGAGAAATTCGGTTGAAGGGTAACTAGAAAATAGTTAAGAGAAGAACCTAAAAATGTTCAATTTAAGGAAAACACAAATTTAGACTCAAATGAACATAAAAGAAGAGAAATACGGGAAAGGAAACAACCTGAAACATCAAAAAAACCTTTAGATTCAAAGCCTAGTGAACAAATAGAACCAAATGAGGAAAAAAACAAAGAAACCTAAAAGAATTCCTAAATCCATTTTAACTTCAGAATTAGAATAGAAAAATGATGCAAAAGAAATACTTTATGACATACTTTTGAAAAGTCAAGTGACTATGTCACTTGAACACTTATTTTCTATAGCTAAACTTGAATTTAAAGATAACTTTATAAAAATGATTAAGAGAAAAAGATTTCCACCTAATACTGATATTGAAATGCAAGAAAATGTAGATGTGTCTCATATTTCTAAAGATTCTCTCTCTTCTGACTCTAATGATGAGGAAGAAAGTGAAGGTTATGTCAATAACAATTTTTTAGGTCCGATTCTTCCAGATAATATAAATGAACAATCTGAAAGTAATTATAAAAAGAGTTTTCGGGCTAGGGGAACACCTGAAATAAAAGTAAACTTAGGAGATAGAAAAAAGTCATGTATAGTGTTAGCTTTATTAGATTCAGGTTTTGAAATTAATATAATCTCAAAAGAATTGTATGATAAATTTAGATGGCCGATAGATAAACAACATGGGTGGATAATGAGAACAACAGATAACGGATGTGGTGCACTTTTAGGAGCTTGTGCAAACATTCCAATTTTAATAGGAGGATTAACTAAAACATTTCATTTTTTATAATTATTCTTACGGAATCATTTTAGGACAACCGTTTATTTGTGAAACACGAATGGAAACAAAAGTAATGGAAGACGGCTTTGCCTATGCTAGAATTAGGTCAAAAGATGATTTGCAATCATTACAAGCTATGACTATTGATCCAAACCACACCAAAAATGGTGAACAAATTAGAAAAACACCAATCGTATCACAAGAGAAGTTGCACGAGAGTCATCTATCTCTTAGTGATTCTGGGACTTATTTTGATCAGAATTTTTGCTAGACACCATTGTTGAGCGGGACAACACTGGTAACTGGTTTGAAATCTTGCAAAAATGTGAACATAAATTAGAAAGATTGTGTGTATATTTTACATCCTCAAAATTAAAAATTTGAAATAGTAAAGATATTCTGAGGAAGATAATAAAAAAACATGAAAAATATTTTAAAAGTAAAGGTTATATGTCTACAAATAAAAATATTGAAAATATAATTGAAACATCTTTTTATTCTTCTTTACTTGAAGAAATTAAGGAAACTTTACATGATGAAAAATTAATGCAAGTTATACTTTTGAAGTCATTAAATGAATATGAAGTAATTTTAAAAATTGTTTCTGATTCTCATAACGAAGCTAAAATTTATACAAAGTATAAAACAATTGATAAAAAAGTTAAACCTGTAGCTCAAGCTTTACCTGAAGGGAGTGACCAGAAAATAAAACAAGTAGCTAATGATCCCATTTTACATGATATTTCAAAAATAGGACATAAATTTACTGATGAAACTATTAAATTGATAAAAACAAGAAATGAGGAATCTTTTTTACTACCTACTGAACGTGAAAAGTTTTGTGAAATTACTAGAAAACATGGAAAAGCTTTATCTCTTTATCCTCATGAAGTAGGATGTGCTGATCCTAGAATAGTGTCTCCAATGATTATTTTCCTATTTTAAATCATATTTCTGGGAAAACTAACTCTCTAGCAGATATGCTTTCTAGGGCTAAGTTTGAAAATGATAACATGATTGAAACTGAATTAAATGTGACTAATTATATTTCTAATGTTTATATGTATGAAAAATTTAATGAAGAAGAATATGAGGGAATTTGGTACAATATAGGATATTATCTTAGCACTTTGAAGCAATTACTTGTTTGGTCAGCTAATAGGTTTAGAGACATTAGGAAACATGCATTTAATTTCTTTCTAAAGGATGGTTTTATTTAGCACCATGCAAAAGGGAAAAATAGATATCCGCAACTAGTTTTAGGAAATAAAAACCTTCAAAATAAAGTTATAATAGATATGCATGAAACTCTTTAGGCAGGACATAAAGGCTTGTATGCGACATATGATAAAATTAGAGAAGCTTATTGGTGGCCAGGTATGTATGTGAATATACTTGACTTTGTAAGTTCTTGTACTACTTGTCAGGTACATTTGTCAGTTAGACATAGGGAACCTCTACACCCAACTTACCCTCCTTATATTCATTACAAGTGGGTAGTTGATTTAGTGACCATGCCTAAAGGTTTAGATAGGATGAGGTATATAGTATTAGCTAGGGAAGATTTGACTAATCATGTAGAGGGTAGAGCTCTTCGTACTAAAACGACTTATAATATATGAAAATATTTGTTAGAAGAAGTTATTTCTAGATTTGGCTATGTAGAAAAGATAGTAGCATATAGGGGGGAGTTAGATGCTCAAGAGGCTAGAAAATTCTTTGACCAACATGGGATTCGACTATTTCTCACAACTACTTATAATCCGGAGTCTAATGGTAAGATTGAACGGGGTCATCCATCTATTGTGAAGGCAATCTCTAAGGCTTGCAATGGTGATACAACGCACTGGCCTAGGTTCCTTCCTTTTGCAGAATGGGCAGACATGATAACATGTACTAGGTCTATAGGATTTATGCCTGCAAAACTAATGTACTGTCAAAGGCTGATTTTTCCTATCCAAACCTAGATAATTTCATCGATGCTGCTTCCGTAGAATAATGAGATGACTCGTGAAGATCTGATTTCTGTTAGGATTATGAAGTTAGATTTAGGAAATAAAATGATTGAAGAAGCTGTACAAAAAGTTAGAGAATCACGAATTAAAAATAAAATTTATTTTAATAAAAAACATAGACTTAGACCTCGTACTATAGAAGTAGATGATTGGGTATTAGTTAATGATAGTACTTTTGATACCCAGTATGATGCTATGAAGAAGTTAATGAAAAGATGGTTTGGTTCGTATGTAGTAGTAATTGTTTTTGATAATGGTACGTTTAAACTTAGGGAATTTGATGGTTCTTTGTTGAGAAATTTGATTGCAAGGAAAAGGGTTAAACAGTTCAAGAAATGAAATAATGAAGATTATGAAATTGATGACATTAATGAAAATGCTGATGAAGATTAAAGATCTGTTTTAAATCACGTGAAAACCTTTTAATTAAAGATTTGTTTGACTTTTGTTGTATATGCACTGCATTACTGAATGAGTTAAAAGGATATGTTCAATCTTAAAAAAAAAAAACAAGTAGAATTTAAGATGTTAAATATCTCATATATTTATGATTAATGCATGAAAAACTTGTATTTATATGAATTGAATCAGATAGTTAAATAGAAACTTTTGGAATTGGAAGCTTGTGGAAGAAATGGTAGCCTTATTATGAATACATGTATATGCGGAAAATTTTATCCATTAGTAAGTGGGATTTTGTATCTTACTATTTATTCCTTATGAGATCTGACCTCTAAATGAATTAAAAAAATAAAACTTCATACCCAATTTAGCCTATATGTATGTGTTTGTAGTTGGTGCGCTATGTTGGGCTAGTAGGCAGGTGGAACAACCTTGGTCAGGTGATCAAGGCCACAAGCTGACGCTAGTTTCATCATAGGCCTAACCTTTATGTTGTCATGCATCTACATGGGTCAGTAGGCGGGTGGAGCCACTCTGGTGGGGTGGCCAGAGCCATGAGCTGACGTCAATTTCATGTAGGACTGACATAGTTTTGTTGTGTGCTATGCCGAGATGGCAGACAAGTGGAATAAACTTGGCTGGGTGGACAAGTCTAGGAGTCGCACCCAATTTCGGTATAGGCCGATTTGTTAAAAAAAATAAATAAAGAGTGAGTTGGGATGAGATAATAAAGCAAGAAAAAAAAAGAAATGAAAAGCAAAAAAAGAAACGAATGGAGAGTCAGACCATAGGAAATAAAAGCAAGAGTCAAATAATTCTATTAACTGATGAAAAAGTTTTGGTATATGCTGTTATGCAGGATAAGTTACTTATTCCAAACAAGTCATATGAACAGAAGGTCTATGGTACTTATTGTTTATTCCTATAAATTCTTGTTTAAATATGGATTCAGAGATATAACATGATATTTACATAACTTATATCTACTTTGTTTTTTTTTTAAGATTTGTACTAATCTTTTTAATTGCACAAAGTATCAATGCATGATAAAATAAAACTTTGAAAACTTAAAACTTGTTTATAAAGAATTTGATATGTTCCACTTGAATCAGCAGGTTGGCACACCAGGACGATGTTTAGGTTTAGTGGGGGCGGATGTCGGAAAGAATTTATTTCTCTTAAAATATTACTAAAAATTAAAATATTAATTGATTAAATTAATTTTGAATAATTTATGAAAATTTTGACTAATGTTTGATTTTAAATTTTGCAGGATAAGAAGTTTTGATGATCAGTACAAAGATGGGAAGTATTTAAAAAGGTGTTTTCTAATATAGCTGTGGATATAGAATAAAAATTAAGGGTTAGCGAAGGGTTTATCTAAGGTTTGAAAGTAAATTCAAGGGTATTCAAGGATCAAATGTAGAGTTTCAACAGGTTTTATAGGGTAAAAGCTTGATTTCAAGGTTAATTAAGGATTTAATTAATAAATATAAAGTGTTTTGGAAGGATAGAAGTTTGGTTTATGGATTAGTTGAGAGTTAAAAACATTGTTTAAGATAATTTAAGGGTAAACCTATGGTTAAAAGATTAATTAAGTAGGTTTTGTCTCTAAAAGGAGTTAATGAATAGGGAAATGTATAAAATGAAACCTTAGCAAATAATTTAAATATAAATGAATAATTAAATATATTAATCAATAATTGATATTATTTAAATAACACTAAGGTTATGGAAATATATTTAAATTTATTAATTGATAGGTTTAATTTAATTAATTCTAAAGTTAATAAATAATTGAAAAGAATTGAAGGCTTGCATTTATTTAAATCTAAATGGATGATAAAAGTCTAAGGTCACATGGATATTTATTTTAAGTGGTTATTGTGAATTTGGGAAAAAGAATAGGAGAAAAAATGCATGCCTATTCTTTGGTTGAGAGAAGTTGAGTTGATGTGGAGTTATTGTAGGCTGCATGATTGAATTAACTTAGGGAAAATGTGGGCTATCGTGGGCTACTCTCATGTATATAAGGAGGGGAGTCGTATTCAGAAGCTCATGTTATTTTTCAGGTACTTTATTTACTCTATGCTCTAGGCTATGGTTGTATGTGCACTCATTTCCATGTTGTCCTTCTGGCAGGAGGAGAGAGAAGACCATCTCTCTTACTTTTGCAATTCATTCAATGCAAAGCAAATATTTTTGCTTTTTTATTCCTCACTTTGCAGAGAAGTGAGGAGGATATTTTGTTTTCTTTCTTTCTTTTTTCTTTCCTTCTTCTTCTTCTTTTTTTTTCTCTCCTTTTTTCTCCCTTTCTTCTTCCTTATTTCCTCTCTTTTCTTTAATGATCTTCTTCTCTCCCCTCTCTTTCTCCCTCTCTTTCCCTCTCATCTCTATCAGCGGCAGTGCGCAGCGCGCACCAGAGAGAGAGAGAGAGAGAGAGAGAGAGAGAGAGAGAGAGAGAGAGAGAGAGAGAGAGAGAGAGAGAGAGAGAGAGAGAGAGAGAGAGTACGAAAATGTTGTTTTTGTTATTTGTTTGTTTATTTTATTATAACCTATTCCTTTCCCCTGCTTGTAGCGGACGGCGGGCGTAGTAGAGAGAGAGAGAGAGAGAGAGAGAGAGAGAGAGAGAGAGAGAGAGAGAGAGAGAGAGAGAGAGAGAGAGAGAGAGAGAGAGAGAGAATTTTTTTTGTTTTTCTTTTTTTATTTTCTTTATTTTTTTCTAATCTCTCCTTGCCTTTCCCGTGCAATCGACGACCACGCAGAGAGAGAGAGAGAGAGAGAGAGAGAGAGAGAGAGAGAGAGAGAGAGAGAGAGAGAGAGAGAGAGAGAGAGAGAGATAGAGAAAGAGAGAGAGAGAGAGGGACAGAGAGAGAGAGAGAGGTTTATTTTTTATTTTCTTTCTTCTGATTTCTATTGTTTTTATTTTATGTTAAAGATTTTATTCTTTTCCTTTTTATTTATATTATGTTTATATATATTCAAAGTTCTACTAATACATATTTTATATGTTTATTTTCATATATTAATGTTAATAATATTTATTAAATATATATTAGAATTATATGAAATGAATATTTATTTATGAAAAATATATGTATTTATCTACGTGTGCGAATGTATATGTATTTATGTATGTGTGTGTATATGTACTTATGTGTGTATGTTTTAAGTAGTAACTTATTTTGGATCATTACATTTTTTATTTTAATTTTCATGTACTAAGTGTTAATGATTTTTCATTTAATTTATGACAAGCATATGCATTAAGTATATTCGTTTGAGATGAATGATATGAATGATATGAATGACCAAAGTATTTATTATGTATATTTGGAGAGAATAGGAGGGTATGAAGGGTATGTGTGTGTGTTCATTTAACTAAATTGATTTCATAATAAATGTTTGATTTCCTAAACCTCTTTTATGTTTCCCAGGTTAACAAAAGAAGGATCCATTTAGCCATTATCCCTTATCTTTCTCAAATATTTCATCATATTATCCAAATTCTCCTTATCCAATCATTTATCCTATCTAGTCATAACTTTTCATTTTCTTTTCTTATCCATTAGCCAAACTTCTCCAACCCATACTTAGCTTATGATAGAAGCTTATGATAAATGCATTAGATGCATGTTAAATGATAGAGCATGTATCCAGGGAAAATGTTAGTGCATGTTTATGGTAATGCATGTTAGTGCATGCATATGTTAATACATGTTAGATGTTAGTTAGTGCATAGATGTTAAATGTTAGTACATGCAAATGTTAATGCATGTTAGATGTTAGTTAGTGCTTGCATGTCAAATGTCTTGCATGTAAATGTTAGGCATGTTAGTGAATGATAGGCATGTTAGTAAATGTTAATGCATGCATATGTTAATACATGTTAGATGTTAGTGCATGCATATGTCAATACATGTTAGATGTTAGTTAGTGCATAGATGTTAGATGTTAGTTAGTGCATAGATGTTAGATGTTAGTACATGCATATGTTAATGCATGTTAGATGTTAGTTAGTGCTTGCATGTTAAATGTTTTGCATGTAAATGTTAGGCATGCTAGTGCATGTTAGGCATGTTCAAATATGTATATGTTATTTCATGTTAAATGTTAGTAAATGTATGCATAGTTAGTGCATGCATATTAAATATTAATACTTATATATATGTGAATGCATGTTAGTGCATGTATATGTTATTGCATGATAGATGTTAATTAGTACATGCATGTTAGATGTTTTGCATGCAAGATAGGAAAGTATATATGTTTATGTATATGAAATAATGTTTATGCATGTTAGTGAAATGCATGTTTATGTATGCATGTGAGGTATGTTTGCATGTTTGTGTATGCATGCATGCATGTTCATGTATGACTGCATGTATGTTCATGTATGTGTCTTAGTGAATGTAAGTTCATGTATGTATGTTAGTACATGCATGTTATGTATGCATGTTCATGCATGTGTGTTAGTGCATGTAAGTTTATGTATGAATGTTAGTTTAAATGCATGATTGTGTATGTATGTTAGTAAATATATGAATATATATGCATGTATGTTAGAGGTATATGAATGCATGAGTAATGATGCATGAATGCATGAGACATATGTATGCAAGTGAAATGTATGCAAGTGTATGTTTGCATGTATATGTGAGTGCATGTGTGCAAGTATGTTAGTTTTTCTAGGTATGCATGTATGAATAAGTGTATGTAAATGTGTGAGCACATGTATATATGTTAGTAAGTGTGTAGGAATGCATGAGAGGAATGTGCATATAGATGTATGTTAGTATGTGTAGTATGTACGTATATGCATGTTAAGTGTATAAAGCCTATGTATGCATATCAAATATAAGATGTATTCTTAAGTTATGCATGAATGAATGTTTGAGGCATGTGCAAGTATATAATGCATGAGTGATTAGTGTTCATGTGTGTATGAATGAAATATGTTTATTACAATCTGTATATTATAATGAATGTATGTACTTATGATATATATGTGTTAAAAGAGTTATTTAATTTATATTAACATGATTTTTTAATATGTTAAGTTTTAATGACTATTTAATATTTTATGAAAGCATACTTATGGTTCTCATGTTATTTTTAAGATGATATGCAACCTGTGTAGAAGACAAACTGAAGAACTGAAGAGTGGAAAAGAAAATTTACTTAGCTGGAATTCTATTGTTTAGCTTTTGTATAGGATATTATTCATATAAACAGTTTATATAATTTAAAAAATATATATATTAATGTATTTGCATTTTATCTTATATGTCTAACGAAGCTTCATCTAGTAGTACTTCTTTACCTTCATCCTTGTTTGAATTACTTTTTCCTAGACCATTAGAGGTTAATGATACACAAAATACAAAAATTGAAGAATTAGTTAAGGATAATATTGTAGACGAAACTTTGTATTCATTAGAGTTTGATCATAGATTGTCTAGAGTATTACCTTTAATTTCCATTGTTTTGCCTAGTCCTGAAATTAGTGAAAATCTATTCCCTCCTTCCGTAGTTAGAAAACAAATAGACTCAAATGTAACAGAAATCATTAAAGATAAAGTAACTAGTGAAGAACTAATCCTTCCATCATATATAGACGCAGTCAATAGATATAGAAACGCTTTGCCTTATGGTCCTTAGTAAAAATACTTGTTCTACCATAGACACCCTACGTGCACCATTAACGAGACGATTGACTTGATCCACCAGTCGTCACGAATTGCTCCCACACTGTTCTTTTTCTTTCCATGGCACATAAGTGCTACAAGATTTTTATCCACTTATGTGTGCTCGCTTAACTTTGATTGTGCTTCTTTTGTACTTTATAGATGTTTAAAATATCCTACAATACATATTTTGTGGGATATCAAGGATAATATTGATAAAATACAGAATCACAAGATACTTTTAGCTCTTTTGTTAACTTTTTGTAATATCTCAAACCTTTTCGTTCTTTGGAGTAACCAATAAACATGATTGTATCTTTATTCTCTTCTAGAGTCTAGCTTTACTTGTGTGATATGTGTGCATAAAAATAAAATTAAAATTTTTTGAGGTAAAAAAGGGTAGAGATCTTCCCATATCATGCCTATATATCCACATCTATCTACGACCTATAGACATGTATTAGATGCATATTTTCAATTTCCATTAGACACGTTATTTGCATTCATGAGTGATATTCCCAACCTAGTTATGTATTTGTTTTTGCTCTTTGTTACATGATTTTTTTGGGGCTGCTTACCTTGATGTGAAGTATCTCTTTCTATCATGAGTATTTAAGAATTCAAAGAGATTGTGGGAGAACTATTCTCCCGTCTATCTCATGTTAAGTTTTTCAAGGATCTATATCTCACCTCTCCATGACTGTTGAGCCTTTTTCAAATGTGGGGATCCAAGTTAACTTGTACATTTTGCTTTATAACTAGTGAATATCTTAATATCTAATCAAAACAATTTCCAAAATGTACAAATAGATGTATCCTCGCAAAGAAACAATGATAAACATAAGCTAAAGTCGTGGTAAAGAAAATAAAAATTAAATAAGTTAATTGAGTGACAAAGAAATGTCGGGACCTAAGTTAGCTAGTACATTTTATTTATAACTAGTAATTATCTTAATATTTGATCAAACAATTTTTCCAGAGTGTAGAAATACATGTATCATGACAAAGGATAATATGAAAAGCAGATAATATGAATGTCAGTTTTTGAAGTGTTATAGATATTAAGTTTCCAAAAAGTCCTATCCTTGCTTTGTGGGATACTAGGAATCCCAAGGGCACTAAGCCCATTCTCTATATCATTGTTGTTTTATTAATTCAAGCAAGGGAGATTAGGTATCGGAGGAACTTCCTAGAGAAACAATCAAAATTTAAAGATAAAGGTAGATGGTACTTTTGATACCTCACATCATAGAATAATCAGTTATTTTTTCTTAGTCGTTCTTGACTTTTGATAATCAATTCTTGAGCTTCAACCCTCTTCCATCTGCTCTCTAAAACTACTCTCGCAGTATCCCTCGTCTTTATAGAAATGTTAATGAATCTAAGATCTATTAATGAGTTCGTAAACAAGTTTTATAGAAACTAGGATTCGAATCTTTTACAGTTACACTATATCTTTAGTACTTTTATGGACTGCCAGTCGGAACAATTCTCATGTAACATATTGATGTTCGAACTCTTGTCTTCATTCTCAAACCCTCTTCAATGATGAGGATCCTCCAGGTGCAATGAACTTGTTTTCCCAGGATAGATAGTTATATTGTTAGATAAGGGAGATATTTAAGAGGACTACACCAGAATTCCATGAGATATTTAAATGCCCGATTAGATACCTGACGTGGACTCTTAAACCAATAGCATAGCTTCTCTTTACAACAATACACAAACGACAATCCGTGCAACACAGGATGCAATCCTCTCTCCCTTTCTCTTTCGCTCTCTCTCTTTGATGTGGTTTTATGATTCGATTCTCTACTATATTTTTCGATAGGATGTTTGTTATCAACCTTCTTCGTAATTCTCCCTTATCTTCACGTATTTCTTTCTTGTTTAGAATTTGTAGCTTCTTTGTTCAAAAAGAATCATCAAATAATTTATCTTAACATATTACGAAAAGGAAGAGAATAAATACAGATCGTAAGCTTCTGACTCAATCATACGTCCCTATATTTTCATTTTTTTGAAAAAAAAGTAGCAATTGCCTATTCTCCCAAGCTTCACATCTCCGCGTAATTTCTTGTTCTTGAAAAGCAAAAGAGACCTAAATAATAAAAGGAAAAACTTTGAGTGCCAACTAGGTGCATAATTTAAAGACCATGGATTAATAAATCGATATAGCTAAAACTACATGGAATCATTAGCTTATTATGCTAATTTGATATCTCCAAAAGGAATTTTTCTATTTCCTACTATACTGGAAGCACTGAGCTTAACAAGCAACAAGTGTGTGTACCAAAATACAAGGTTTACATTAGATTGTGAACTTGGGAGTAGTCTGTTTTGTATCACACATTACTCACATCATTTCCAAAGTACATAGGCACTTATTTACTATCATTGGAAAGCTAAGAGGGCTACAACACAACTCTAAAGTCAAAGAGGGCTGGTTCAAAGCAGGGATTAGCAGTACAAGGTCATTTTCTTGAGTGTCCATCCATCTTTCCCAACAATGGTATCAGAGCAAAGTTAAGGTAAAATGGGATATGGTTTTCCTTCTTTCATTACTAAATTGGACAGGAACAACTATCAAGCATGGTTCTTGAGGATGAGACATACTTGCAAGGTAGGAGTCTCTATTGATACATCTCAAGAGATGAGGAGATGCCCATTTTCGGAAGCAAAGGACAACCTACAAGAGAGGAGCATAAAAGACTCAATTCATGGTGTGCAAAAGATGCATTCGCAAGGTCATACTTACTTAACTCAATCTTTTATTTTCTTCTTCCACACATTAGGAACTAAAAGACATCCCAAGAAAATTGGGAAACATTGTCTCCATATTTTTCTTCCAACACATGGGCTAGGAAGAACCAACTCTGGATTGAATTTACCAATCAAAGAAAGCAACCCAAGCAAGGCATCTTAGAGTATGTGACCAAAGTCAAAGATGTAGCTGACCAATTGGCAAGCATAGGAGAAGAAATTGAAGAGGAGCAAATTGTTAGACAAGTGATCAATGGCATTAAGGCAGATGAAAAATGGGAGAGCTTCACAATTGCCATTGACTTGTACATGGACATACAGATTCCTCATCTTACCACACTCATGGGGCAACTCTTTACCCATGAAGCCAAGCTAAAAAAGAATGAAGATTCATCAAGAGGTAATAGCTCTTCTACCCTATACACAGATAAAGGCAAGTCTAAAGAGAAAGGGAAAAGCAAGAAGATTGAGGATGAAGGTACAACATCTCAAGCCAACTATGCAAGGAGAGGTAGAAACTCAACAGGTAGGGGCAGGGGAGGTAAGCAAGGTATGGGGAGACCTTACAACTCCTTGCCATGCAATATTTTTGGTTTGTCAAATCATACTACGGATGAGTGTCAGAGGAATTTCAAGAACGAGAGAGGTATAGGATTTCAAAGAGGTGGATATACACAATCAAGAGGAAGATTCAACCATCATCAAATCTATAATAACAACTACAACAACAACTACAATAACAACTACCAAGGAGGCTACAAATCAAAAATAGATTAAAAAAACTACACAAAGGAGGAAGAGGATTCTATTCTAATCATGAATATGACTTCAAAACAAGGTATGAATGATGATCATCTCTTCTACATTGACTCACGATGCTCAAACTAAATGGCAGGCAATGTACCTCTTCTCTCTGATCTTGAGGAACCTAAGGGAAAGCATGAGGTACAAAAAGGTGATGACACCAAGCACTCAATGATCAAGGTAGGAAATGTTAAAACCTCGGATGGGAATAGAAACCTATTGAGTAGGGTTCTATATGTACCTACAATTACAAGAAACTTGATGAGTGTAGGATGGATTGTGGAAAAGGGTTGGTAGGTCAGGTTCATATGGAGAATTTGTGGAGGATCCCCAACATGGATTCAAGAGAATTTCCAAAGGAGAAAAGATAGGTAGATTATTTACTTTTGAACTTGAAGATACAAGGAATATTGAACTTTATAACTACGAAGATCAAACATTTTCAGAACTTGAAATTTGGCATAAGAGATTAGGGGATATTGGTGAGAGAACTTTAAAGCAAATTTGAAGAGATCAATGTGTGCTTGGGATACCCAATGTATCCAAGCAACACATGATCTATAAATGTGGTGCTTGTCAGTTTTGAAAATTTCACAAGTTACCCTTCTCAAAGAAAGGCTACATGCATGAGGACTACTTAGAGCTGGTCCATAAAGATGTATGGGGACCAAGCAGGGATCCCGATGCACCTCTTGAATTAGTCAACCTCTCTCTTGTATAAAGAGCATTTTTAAGAATTTCCCCATGTTTCTCTTCTTTGTATCACATGCACCAATGATAATTCAGCTTCAATCAATCTTTCCCTCATGAAATGAGTGCACCTTAACGTGCTTTATTCTTGCAATAATGGTAGGATTCTTGTCAAGTATAAATTACTCAAGGTGACCCGTAGTCTTGTACCTCTTTGAGTTCAAATAAAGTTCTTAAAACAATTTCTTCATCCAAATAAGCTCAAAAATAAATTTTGATAATGCCCCATAATCTATTTTAGTAGATGAAAGGGCTACTATTGGTTGTTTCTTGGAGCATCAAGAGAAAATTTGCTCCCATCCATAAGCAGAGGACTACATGCAAGTATCATTTTCTAGGCAAGCCCAACAAACATTAGAATAATTTTTACCATGAAAATTGTCCTCATATGGATAGAAGAGGGCTTGAATCACTACTTGCTTTATCTTAGCATCCTTTTTCTTGCAACTAGATGTGGAAGATTTTTTGCCAACATATACTAAGATAATGAACCAATTACATATGCTGAATCATCTCTTGTATTACTTCGTTATATATATACTTCAACGGTTGACCTATATCCTTCATATTTTCTCCATGATGAAGACCTCCATCATAGATCTTTTGTACCTTGTATAACAATTTGCTTGCAATTACCTTCTACTAATTCCTTTTCCATGGCTTTATTCCATTTGTATGCTTATTCTCTTTCTAAAATTCATTCAGATATTCACAAGTTGTCACTTGAACTCACGAAGCATGATGTTTGACAATGAAAGAGTCATAAATCATTCTTTGAACTTCTAATCACTCTAGATGGTGTCCTAAACATCGATATCCTTGTCATTTGTCATTGATGTTGTAAATGTTTTGTACTTTTTCTTTTTCATTCGAATTGTTCTACCGTACTTTTTCTTTCCATGGAAAATAACGCTAAAGAACACCTCTCAATTTGTACTTCAAGCTTTTTATCCACTTATGACTATGCTCACTTAACTTTGGTTGTACTTCTACTGTACTTGATAGATGTTTAAAATATCCTACAACACATCTTTTGTGGGGTATCAAGGTTGATATTGATCAAATACAGAATCACAAGATACTTTTATCTCTTTTTTTATATTTTTGTAATATCTCAAACCTTTTCGTTCATTTGAGTAACCGATAAACATGATTGTATCTTTATTCTCTTCTAGAGTCTAGCTTTAATTGTGTGATATGTGTGCATAAAACTAAAATTTAAAATTTTTTATGTAAAAAGGGTAGGGATCTTACCATATCATGCCTATATATCCACATCTATCCACGATCTATAGATATGTATTAGATGCATATTTTCAATTTGCATTCGACACGTTGATTGAATTTATGAGTGATATTCCCAACCTAGTTATGCATTTGTTTTTTCTCTTTGTTACGAGATTTTTTTTGGGGCGGCTTACCTTCATGTGAACTATCTCTTTGTATGATGAGCTTTTAAGAACTCAAAGAGATTGTGGGAGAACTATTCTCCCCTCTATCTCATGTTAATTTTTTCATAGACCTATATATCTCCTCTGCATAACTGTTTTCCTAGGATAGATAGTTATGCTGTTAGAAAAGGGAGATATTTAAGAGGACTACAGTAGAATTCCATGAGATATTTAAGTGCCCGATAAGATACCTGACGTAGACTCTTAAACCAATAGCATAGCTTCTCTTTACAACAATACACAAAAGACAATCCGTGCAACACAGGATGCAATCCTCTCTCTCTTTCTCTTTCTCTCTCTCTCTTTGATGTGGTTTTATGATTCGATTCTCTACTGTATTTTTCGATAGGATGTCTGTTATCAACCTTCTTCGTAATTCTCCCTTATCTTCACGTATTTCTTTCTTGTTTAGAATTTGTAGCTTCTTTGTTAAAAAAGAATCATCAAATAATTTATCTTAACATATTACGAAAAAGAAGAGAATAAATAAAGATCGTAAGCTTCTGACTCAATCATACGTCCCTATATTTTCATTTTTTCGAAAAAAAAGTTCAGCAATTGCCTATTCTCCCAAGCTTCACATCTCCGTGTAATTTTTTGTTCTTGAAAAGAAAAACAGACTTAAATAATAAAAGGAAAAACTTTGAGTGCCAACAAGGTGCATAATTTAAAGACCATGGATTAGTAAATCGGTATATCTAAAACTCCACGGATGTCCAAAAGAGCATTCCATCAGTTTACAGGGTGCAAACACGTCAACGACCTAACAGAGAAAACAAAGGATGGAAAGGAAAGAAAAAAGGGATAGATGTACTGTCTCTCTCTCTCTGTTTGCGATGTGTTTTTATGCAAACACGTCAACGACCTAACAGAGAAAACAAAGGATGGAAAGGAATGAAAAAAGGGATAGATGTACTCTCTCTCTCTCTCTCTCTCGCTCTCTCTCTTTGCGATGTGCTTTTATGATTCGATAGGATGTCTGATTATTACACAGCTCGCCTCGTACAAAGGAGCTAACACACGAATGCTGTCCTGTGTTCAGGTGGTGCCAGCAATCGCCAACCAATTCCTTTCTCTAAATAGTTATGATAAAAGATCAGCGGAGCCTCTCTAATACTGCAAGTATTGAGTTTATTGCATATCAACTTCTGTTCTGATTAATAAGAAATAATAGAGAACCACACACAAATCCTCTACTGGTTTCATAAAAGTTTAGTCTCTCAGTCCCTTAAAAGTAAGATAGTTCACCCTTGTTGAAAAATACAGCCATAATTGAAACATGAAAAGTGTTGCTACTTGTCCTTTGGATCTTATCTCAATACCATCATAATTATTCCGTCAAGAACTTTTCTTACAGTATAGACCAGCGAACATACATCAAATAAATGAAAGGTCTTGATATCTTTAAAGAGCATGCACTCGGGGAAATTTGCACGTAACTCTTGTCTTCATTCTGGAACCCTCTTCAGCTTCACTTTGTAGCCCTCTTCAATGATGAGGATATTTATATATGTAATTCTTCAAGGGATATTTATATATGCTCGAATATAACAGAAGGATGGAACAGAAGGTTCGAAACGCAACTGATAATATGAATGCATAGTACGACTGAAAAGGGGGTTGTAGAATCATACTCTTCACAAGTCCATGTTTTTGACATAAGCTTCGGAATCTGTTCGAAGAACATGTGAATCCAAACATACCCCTCTCTCTCTCTCTCTCTCTCTCTCTCTCTCTCTCTCTCTCTCTCTCTCTCTCTCTCTCGAACGGCGTCCAAACATACCTATCGTAGAAGGGATTCACGGATTACCAAGGGGTTCCGTTCGAAGGATTGATAGCTTGAGAGGATATAAGATATAAGATATAAGAAGGTATATAAGATAGCAGCAACCGCGCATATAAGATAGAAGGTATCAACTTGTTATACTGCAAGATAGTTATACTGTAGGATAAGGGATATATTTAAGAGTCCTTCAGCAGAATTCTATGAGATATTTAACGGGAATACAGGATAGCTTTTAAACCAATAGCATAGCTTCTCTTTACAGCAATACAGGATGCAGTTCGCTCTAATGCATCTATCAACCTTCTTAATAATTCTGCCCTATCATCGCGTCATTTTATCTTATTTATGAATTATAGCTTGTCTTGCATAATTACAAAAAGAAAAGAATAAGCATTAGAATAATGTTTACCATGAAAATCCTCCTCATATGGATAGAAGAGGGCCTGAATCCCTACTCTCTTTATCTTAGCATCTTTTTCCTGCAAGTAGATGTGGGAGATTTTCTGTCAACATATACGAAGATAATGAACGAATTACATATGCTGAATCATGTCCTGTATTACTTCCTTCTATATATACTTCAACGGATTGACCTATATCCTTCATATTTTCTCTATGATGAAGACCTCCATCATAGCTCTTTTGTACCTTGTATAACAGTTTTCTTGCAATTACCTTCTACTAATTCCTTTTCCATGGCTTTATTCCATTTGCATGCTTATTCTCTTTCTAAAATTCATTCAGATATTCACAAGTTTTCACTTGAACTAAAGAAGCATGATGTTTGATAATGAATAAGTCATAAATCATTCTTTGAACTAGATATCTTTGTCTCGAAGAAGTTCTAATCACTCTAGATGGTATCCTAAAAATCCATATCCTTGTCATTCATGTTGTGATTGTTTTATACTTTCTCTTTTTCATTTGAGTTTTTATACCTTCATTTTTCTTTGCATGGCAAATAAGTGCTACAAATCACCTCTCAATTTGTAGTTCAAGCTTTTTATCCACTTATGTCTATGCTCACTTAACTTTGGTGTGCTTGTTCTGTACTTGATAGATGTTTAAAATATCCTACAACACATCTTTTGTGGGGTATCAAGGATGATATTGATCAAATACAGAAGCACAAGATACTTTTATCTCTTTTCTTATATTTTTGTAATATCGCAAACCTTTTTGTTCATTTGAGTAACCGACAAACATGATTTTATCTTTATTCTCTTCTAGAGTCTAGTTTTACTTGTGTGATATGTGTGCATAAAACTAAAATTTAAAATTTTTGATGTAAAAAAGGGTAGGGATATTACCATATCATGCCTATATATCCACATCTATCCATGATCTATAGATATGTCTTAGATGCATATTTTCAATTTGTATTCGACACGTTAATTGAATTCATGAGTGATATTCCCAACCTAGTTATGTATTTGTTTTTCCTCTTTGTTACGCGATTTTTTTTGGGGCTGCTTACCTTCATGTGAATTATCTCTTTGTATCATGAGCATTTAAGAATTCAATGAGCTTGTGGGAGAACTATTCCCTCCTATATCTCATGTGAAGTTTTTCATAGACCTACATCTCTCCTTTGCATAATTGTTGAAGCTCTTTTCAAGTGTGCGGATCTTAGTTAACTAGTACATTTCTCTTTATTACTAGTGATTATCTCAGTACCTAATCAAATGAATTTCAAAAATGTACAAATACATGTATCCTCGTAAAGAAACAATGATGAACATAAGATGAAGACGTCATAAAGAAAAGAAAAATTAAATAAGTTAACCAAGTGACAAAGAAATGCGACGACCTAAGTTAGCTAGTACATTTTATTTATAACTAGTAATTATGTTATTATTTGATCAAATAAATTTTCCGGAATGTAGAAATTCAGGTATCATGACAAAAGATAATATGAAAAGGAGATAATATGAATGTTAGGTTCTCATGTGTGGTAGTTATTGTTGGTGCAACTCACAAGCCTACACATTTGGCTTGAAGGATACATTAAAGTTCATATACATATGGAGAAGCATAGGAACACATGCTAGTGGTTAATTACCACTTTACATCTTTGTAAAAGTCACATTTGACTTGGAATGTTTGTAAACACCTATCAAAAGGAATTCGTGGAGAAAGGTTAGCTTTCATTGAAAGAATATCTCCTAGGATATAAGAGCTTTATCAAAGGGATCCAAAAAGTTAGAACACAACATTCTCGAGCTTCTCATTACCATTTCTGAGTGTGTGTGAGGCCTACACTCTAGCCCACACCTATCTACACCATTATTCAATGATCTTCATGCCACGGGTATTGTATAAAAGTGTTCATTAATACATATATCTACATTGTTCATCTGTGAGTTCTCTGTCATAGTACTTGAAAGTCTGTCAACTTGTGGAGAGCATATCTCAGTCACTTCTTCACCAAATTCAAAGATCTAAAGCTTGTTGGAATCCGATCAAAGTTCTCTACATTCTACAACACTCCTAAAAAATCGGGGGTAAAGGTTTTAGCATAGTTAATCTTTTTACATCATTCCACTTGGAATAGTTAGCTTGCTAAGCTAGTTAGATACCCCTAAAAGGCATTTTTCCAATTCCTACTATGCTGGTCATACTAAGCAAAAGATCCAGTAGGTATCAAGACAAAAATAGAAGGTTTTCTTGATATCTTGAATTCCAAAGTTATCTGTTTTGATTAATTCATTACACAAATCATTTATAAAGTACATAGGCCATATCATGGTTTCATTGGAAACCTAAGGAGGTCCACCTATCAACTTTGAAGCAAGAAAGGGCTGGTACAAAGAAAGATTTGGCAGTACCTACTCAATCACTTGGAGTATCCATCCATCTTTCCCAACACTGGTATGAGAGCAAACTAAGGTAAAATGGGAGATGGTTTTCCTTCATTTATTGATAAATTGGATAGGAATAACTATCAGGCATGGTCTCTAAGGATGAATACATACCTACAAGGAAGGAGTCTCTATGGACATATCTCAGGAGATGAGGAATTGCCCTCATTCAAAACAAGAGGATTGCCAACAAAGGAAGAACATGAAAAGTTGAACACATGGTGTGATAAGGATGCACTAGCAAGTTCTTATTTACTCAACTCCATCTTTGATTTTCTTTCGCCACACATTAGGAACTGTAAGACATCCCAAGAGACTTGGGAAACCTTGTCATCTTATTTCTCTTCCAACACAAGGGCTAGAAAAAATCAGTTGTGGATTGAATTCACCACATTAAGGAAGCAACCTAAGCAAGTTGTTTCAGAGTTTGTGACCAAGATTAAAGATGTAGCAGATCAGTTAGCAAGCATAGGAGAAGAGATTGAAGAGGAGCACATTGTAAGGCAAGTGATCAATGGGATCAAAGCTGATTAAAAATGGGAAAGCTTCACCACTGCCATGGATCTTTACATGGACATGCAGATTCCAAACCTTACCACTCTAATGGGACAATTATTCACTCATGAAGCCAAGCTCAACAAGAATGGAGATACATCTAGAGGTAATAGTTCCTCTGCCCTATACACTAATAAAAAGTCTAAAGATAAAGGCAAGAACAAGAAAGTAGAAGATGAAGGCACTACCTCCCAAGCCAACTATGTAGGGAGAGGTAGATCATCAAGAGGAAGAGGTAGAGGAGGTAAGCAAGGTAGGGGGAGATCATATAACTCCTCACCATGCAACATTTGTGGTTTATCAAATCATACTACACATGAGTGTTTTAGGAAGTACAAGAATTAAAGAGGAAGAGGATATCAAAGAGGTGGATACTCACAGTCATGAGGTAGATTCAAGCATCACCAAGGCTTCAACAACAATTACAACAACAACTACAATGGAAACTATCCAGGAGGATTCAAATCCAGAAAGGACTCTAACAACTATACAGAAGAGCAAGATGACTCTCTTCTGATCATGAACATGACTTCAAAACCAGGTGCAGTCTTTCTAATTAGGGTTTTAGGGTTTTAATACGTAGATAACATATATACACAAACACACATATACATATAATACATACATACATGTAGATACACATGCATACAAAAATATACATATTTTAGATTTAAATCTTTAAGATTAGGGTTTTAGGGTTTTAACACCTACATAACATATATGCACACATACACATGCACATATAATACATATATACATGTATATACACATGTATACAAAAATATACATATTTTAGGTCTAGATATTTAAGATTAGGGTTTTAGGGTTTAGTATTTCATATTTAAGTCTAAGTCTTTCTAATTACGGTTTTAGGGTTTTAATATGTAGATAACATATATAAGCAAACACACATATACATATAATACATACATACATGTAGATACACATGCATACAAAAATATACATATTTTAGATTTAAATCTTTAAGATTAGGGTTTTAGGGTTTTAACACCTACATAACATATATGCACACATACACATGCACATATATGTATGTATATATACATGTATATACACATGTATAAAAAAATATACATATTTTAGGTCTAGATATTTAAGATTAGGGGTTTAGGAATTAGTATTTCAGATTTAAGTCTAAGTCTTTCTAATTAGGGTTTTAGGGTTTCAATACGTAGATAACATATATACACAAACACACATATACATATAATACATACATACATACATGTAGATACACATGCATACAAAAATATACATATTTTAGATTTAAATCTTTAAGATTAGGGTTTTAGGATTTTAACACCTACATAACATATATGCACACATACACATGCACATATAATACATATATACATGTATATACACATGTATACAAAAATATACATATTTTAGGTCTAGATATTTTAGATTAGGGTTTTAGGGTTTTTATACGTAGATAACATATATACACAAACACACATATACATATAATACATACATACATGTTGATACACATGCATACACAAATATACATATTTTAGATTTAAATCTTTAAGATTAGGGTTTTAGGGTTCTAACACCTACATAACATATATGCACACATACAATGCATATAATACATATATACATGTATATACACATGTATACAAAAATATACATATTTTAGGTCTAGATATTTAAGATTAGGATTTTAGAGTTTAGTATTTCAGATTTAAGTCTAAGTCTTTGTAATAATGGATTTAGGGTTTTAATACGTAGATAACATATATACACAAATACACATATACATATCATACATACATACATGTAGATACACATGCATACAAAAATATACATATTTTAGATTTAAATCTTTAAGATTAGGGTTTTAGGGTTTTCACACCTACATAACATATATGCACACATACACATGCACATATAATACATATATACATGTATATACACATGTATAAAAAAATATACATATTTTAGGTCTATATATTTACGAGTAGGGTTTTAGTGTTTAGTATTTCAGATTTAAGTCTAAGTCTTTCTAATTAGGGTTTTAGGGTTTTAATATGTAGATAACATATATACACAAACACACATATGCATATAGTACATACATACATGTAGATACACATGCATACAAAAATATACATATTTTAGATTTAAATCTTTAAGATTAGGGTTTAAGGGTTTTAACACCTACATAACATATATGCACACATACACATGCACATATAATACATATATACATGTATATACATATGTATACAAACATATACATATTTTAGGTCTAGATATTTAAGATTCGGGTTTTAGGGTTTAGTATTTCAGATTTAAGTCTAAGTCTTTCTAATTAGGGTTTTAGGTTTTTAATACGTAGATAAAATATATACACAAACACACATATACATATAATACATACATACATGTAGATACACATGCATGCAAAAATATACATATTTTAGATTTAAATCTTTAAGATTAGGGTTTTAGGGTTTTAACACCTACATAACATATATGCACACATACACATGCACATATAATATATATATACATGTATATACACATGTATAAAACAATATACATATTTTAGGTCTAGATATTTAAGATTAGGGTTTTAGGGTTTAGTATTTTAGATTTAAGTCTAAGTCTTTCTAATTAGGGTTTTAGGGTTTTAATACGTAGATAACATATATACACAAACACACATATACATATAATACATACATACATGTAGATACACATGCATACAAAAATATACATATTTTAGATTTAAATCTTTAAGATTAGGGTTTTAGGGTTTTAACACCCACATAACATATATGCACACATACACATGCACATATAATACATATATACATGTATATACACATGTATACAAAAATATACATATTTTAGGTCTAGATATTTAAGATTAGGGTTTTAGGGTTTAGTATTTCATATTTAAGTCTAAGTCTTTCTAATTAGGGTTTTAGGGTTTTAATACATAGATAACATATATACATATTTTAGGTTTATATATTTAAGATTAGGGTTCTAGGGTTTAGTATTTTAGATCTAGAATTTTAAGATTAAGGTTCTAATTAAATATATATAATTAAATATATAAAAATAGGATTACATAAGGAAAAAAGCTCTAAAAATATAAATAAATATATATATAAAATAAGATAATTATATACATAAAGAGATATAAAAAGAACTAGTGTTTTAAATAATTTAATTAAATATTTATAATTAAATACATAAAATTAAATATATAAAAATAGGATTACGTAAGGAAAAAAATCTGAATATATAAATAAATATATATATAAAATAAGATAATTATATACATAAATAAATAGAAAAAGAACTAGTGTTTTAAATAATTTAATTAAATATATATAATTAAATATATAAAATTAAATATATAAAAATAGTATTACATACGAAAAAAATCTGAATATATAAATAAATATATATATAAAATAAGATAATTATATACATAAATAAATATAAAAAGAACAAGCATTTTAAATAATTTAATTAAATATTTATAATTAAATATATAAAAATAGGATTAAGTAAGGAAAAAATCTGAATATATAAATAAATATATATATAAGGTAGGATAAGTATATAGATAGGGTTTTATGATAAGAACTAGTATTTTAAATAAATAAATGAAATATATATGATTAAATATATAAAAATAGGTCTAAATTTAATCATTTTAAAAAGAGTGAATATATATACAATACACAAACACACATACTTATATACCTATCTATATTCACATATATATACATGTACACATATATATACACATGCATACATATATATACATGTTTTAGTTCTAGGTTATTTGGATTAGGGTTTTACAGTTTTAACACCTACATAACATATATACACACATACACATACACATATAATACATATATACATGTATATACACATGTGTATAGAAATATACATAATTTAGATATAGATCTTTAAAATTAGGGTTTTAGGGTTTAGGCATACATATAACTTAATTAAGAGGAAAAAATCTGAATAAATAAATAAATATATATATATAAAATGGGATCAATCAAGAAAAAATCCAAATATATAGATAAAATAGGATAGCTATATAGATTAGGGTTTTAAGTTTTTTAGGTATTTAAGTATTTAGGTTTAGTATTTCAGATTTAAGTCTTTAAGAGTTAGATTTTTAGGTTTAATAAAGAAACAAATATTCTAAAATGTTCTAAAATGTCCATATTATAGCAGATGGCTTCTTTGGATCCTGAAGAGAGAATGGCATGTCCTTGCACACAGTGCAAGTATCAAATTTGATAGGAGTTGACTGGAAAACCTACGCTGTCATTCGCATGGTCCCCCAGGTGAGCAGATGGACCCAAACGACATTGCACCGGTAACCTCTCGTGGACAAAAGAGAGCGAAAAAGGACTTAGGCGTACAAGCAAGCACGAATAATATTACACAGAATGAACATATGGAAGAGATGCTTGAAGCAGTTTATGAGATGGACGAGGATCATGATGGTGAAGAAAGTGTCGAGAGTTTCATGGACACAACAGAAATTCCACGATCAGAAGTTGATGAAGAATATGAAAACATGCGAAGATTAGCTCGTTTACCACTTTACAATGGAGCAAAGATAGTTGTACTACGTGCTTCACTCACGATGCTCAATCTGCAATCCATTTATGGATGGTCAGATAGTAGTGTCACTGAATTGTTCAGGTAAGTGGAGAACAAATTGGCTTTCATTGTTGTATCACAATAACTTCATTTACTAATATCATTTTAATTGCTTATTGCAGGCTTCTTAAATATCAATTTTTCCCAGAGGGCAATGACATGCCTCCAACACGTGGAGATGCGAAAAAACTTTTACAGTCCATTGGAATGGATTATACTAAAATTCATGCTTGTCTGAATGATTGCATTCTCTTTCAGAATGAGTATGAGCATCTCCACGTATGTCCAAAGTGTCGAGAAAATAGATTTAGAGAAGACGTTATAGGCGAAGCAATCCCCGCAAAGGTTCTTCGCCACTTTCCTATCATTCCACGAATTAAGAACATCTTTAGATGCAAATCTATAGCTGAGTTAATGTCATGGCATACAAAGAGCAGGTCTACAGATAATGTAATGCGAGTGCCAGGTGACTCTGATGCTTGGAAGCACATAGATAGTAAGTGGCCAGAGTTTGCTAGTGAGCCTCGGTCCATACGTCTAGGCCTAGCTATGGATGGAGTGAATCCATTTGGATTACACAGTTCTTCATGGAGCACATGGCATGTATGTTTGGTCAATTATAATATCCCACCATGGTTGGCCACAAAGAAAGATCATTTATTATTAGCTCTTATTGTACCAGGTAAGTATAAGGTAAAAAACATGGATGTATATCTTGCACCACTTGTGGAAGAACTGTGCATTTTATGGGATAGGATTACTTTGCATGACATGTCTCAACCTATAAGAAGACGAGACATGCGAGTGCAAGGCATACTTATGTGGACAATGCATGATTGTCCTGGTTATGGTGAATGTTCAGGTTTATCAATTTCGGGTTACCATGCTTGTCCTTTATGCGGACCACAGCTCGAAGCACGCTATTCCAAAGCACTACGTAAAACTGTCTATGAAGGACATCATAGATATTTTCCTGATGGGCATGTTTTACGTGAAGGACAAATTGATCGACGAGCGCAACACCAAATGAAAGCTAGCGATTGGAAACAACTGTGGGATTCAGAAAATCCAGTTGCTAGCATGAAACGGTTGTCCATTTTTCATGAACTCCCTTATTGGAGTGAATTGGTGATCAATCATTTGGTAGACCCGATGCATATTTTCAAGAATGTGGGAGAGATTCTTTGGAAAACTTTGATCGGAAAGAAAGAAAGCAAAGCACAAAGGGACGACTTAGAAGAGCGAGGTCGTATGCAAGAGTTGTGGCAATTACTAAGCCCAACGGAATAGTATCTTTACCAAGAGCTCCTTGGGTGCTTCGCAGGATGGAAGAGCAACAAGTGAAGAAAACAATTTCAGAGTTTCGTACACCTACCGGATGCATGAGATGTCTGATGACTCCTTTCACACGAAACGACGATCTTGCACGATTCAAGTCTCATGATTGGCACAAGTTTTTACAGTTTGTGCTCCCTGTAGCCCTAAAAGATTGTCTTTCAGAGGATGTACGAAAAACCATTTATAAAATTAGTTCTTTAGTACGGTGGATATCTTCTAAAAAGATAAATAGAGATAGCATAGAGAATGCGAAACTCAATGCTATCGAGGCTGTTTGTATGGTAGAGAAATACTTTCCCACAAGTATTCTCACTATTCAACTTCATTTACTGGTTCATATAGTAGATGAAGTTGCAATAGCAGGAACTGTCCATAGTCGATGGATGTTCTTCTTAGAGCGCTTTATGAAGACATTAAAAGGGTTTGTTCGACAGAGAGCACGTCTAGATGGTAGCATGGCAGAGAGATGGCTTGTACAAGAATCTCTTGTATTCATAACTGAGTTTCTACGTATATCAGATCCCGAAATGCCTCGCTTATGGAGCAATGATGAAGATGTTCGTCTCGTAGGCGATGAACCACAAGGTAAAGGATTGCAAAGAAAAATGGATGCAGCTCTTAGAGAGAAGGCAACGAAGTTTTGCATAGTTAACTCTGAGCCTATGCAAAAGTGGTTAGAAAGGTATGAACTTGCCAAGGAAACTAACGCAAAGGAAAGAGCTTAGTTTCGAAGAAATCGTTCCACTCGATTTTTGCCTCTTCCAGAAAATCTTCGACCTCTTCCACCTTTTCCGACGAGCAGATGGCTAGATGCAACGGTATCACAAGCAAAGGCAGCGGGTGAAGATATCTCTGAAGAAGAAGAAGAACTCGCAAAAGGATGTGATTGGGAGTATGTTAAATACGGTGCACTACGGTCTGATGGATGACACTTTTGAATCGCACGAATCGATCAAAATAGGTCTACTTTTGATAGTAAAGTGATGGTGAATTTTTTGCAAAAAAGTAGAGCGAGTGCAAGAGATGATAATGCTCTAGAAGGCGAGTTAGATTATTGTGGTGTGATTCAAGACATCTTGAAACTATCTTTCAGAAAGTTTGATTACTTTGTTTTTGAGGTGAAATGGTTCAAAGTAGTCACCTCTGGAAGAAACGCAACAGTGAGACGGGATAAGAGCGGTTTGCTTCAAGTCGACTCCACAAGATTATGGACAGATGAAAGGGATACATTTGTACTTCCCGAACAGTGTGAGCAAGTTGTTTTTATACCAGATTCAAAAGACCTAGAGTGGCTATTTGTTTTACAAGTCGCTCCACGTAGTAGACAAAGTTTTGAAAACATAGATGTAGAAGAAAGTCCATCTCTAGTGGACTCAGAGATTCATTCGATAGTTGAGGAGGAAGAGATCATTGTTCGAGAAGAAGAGGTCATTGTTCGACAAAACGAAGCAATAGACGATGATTAGGAGGAAACGAGCATAGCAAGGGATTTAGAAGCCATGAATATAGAGATAGATATTCTCGGTGCATCGGATCTTCAAGAGGATGCTAGAATAGAGGACTTTTGAATAAAATACTTGTACGTACTAATTTTTGGTTTTTTTTTGTTTATTCCCTATATTATTTTTCTTTTCCCATGCTAATTATTTGAGTTCTTTTATTACAGAGCACGATGGGAGACAGTCCTCCAGTCACTCCACATTCCATGACAGAGGAGCAGTTTTTGGAGTTCATCTCTCAGGTTCCTCCTTCGTATATGGCCGTTGCATCACAGTATTGGATCGCTCGTGGTAGCACTCCTCCCGGCCTCACTCCTGGCGGCCTTACTCCTACCGGCCTCACTCCCGCTGGCCTAACTCCCGCCGGTGTCACTCCCGCCGGTGTCACTCCTGCCGGTGTCACTCCTGTGGATGGTGCTACTCCCGTAGGAGGTATGTCTCCTAGCTTTGTGACTCCACCACGACCATCTTTGCAGCCATCTCCTACTGGGTCTACTAGTAGACATGTGCGTTCGACACCTCAGCGCGATACAGGGTCTGGCCCATCACATAGATCGAGGTCACGCCCTGAAGCAAGAGGTTCTAGGAGTGGATCTACAGGTAGGTCTGGAGGCGGAGGAGGCAGTTGTTGTGGAGGTAGTGCGACGGACGTTGTGTCGCCCGCTTCTACTCCTAAGACGAGAACCTCAGATGTAGGTACCCACGTAGTACACCACGTACACCTTGGGGTGCTCATGACCATGATGACTCCAAGGTGTATAGTATATGTTGGCAGTAGCAGTAGCCAGAGGCATAGAAGACACGGAAGCATGTAAAGACGGAGCAGGGAGCCTGTCAAATCTTTTCTTTTCAAAGAATTATGTTTTAAAATACTTTTCAAAAACCTCCAATAGTGATTTTTATCACTATTGTAACATATGTAACATAGAAAAACCATTTTCTTAATTTCTAGCTCCATTTTGTGCAAGCCGAGGAGTCCTCGAGCTTGAGGAGCTTAGGTAGAATGAGCGTATCAATTTTGGTTATTTTTAGACACCGTTTACCCTCTCAAATAGCGCATAGGACCTATTTTTTAACTATGCCGGTCACTAGATGTGAAACCGGTCAAAACTAGTCTAGAAACTATAAAAAGAGCTAGAGAGTTCATTTTTGAGGTTACTTAGTGTTAGCTTGTGTGAGTAGAGAAGAGCTTAGAGCTATTTTGAGCTTGTAAGAGTGTTCTTGAGTAATAGAGTTGATTTCTCACCTTCCATTGTGCCTTGCTTGTCTCTTCATAGTGTGTGTGTATGTGTGTGTGCATCTCTATGCTTCTCACCTTCACTCTCACTTCATCTCACATTCCCAATCTTCATATCACTCCTATCTCTTCCGTGGATTGACATTAAGGAGGTGGAGCTTCTTAACGTGGTTCTCACCATTGTGCTAGAGCAACACCAAATTTGGCGCCGTTGCCGGGGATCGAGTCTAGGACAAATGTGTGATGGTAAGAGTATAGCAAGAAGTGGCGTTGGAAGGTAAAACTTTCAGTTTTTGTTGTTGTTTTTAGTTAGTTTTTAGTGTTTTTCACCTCCCCCACACTCCATCTTCATCACCGCATCATCATCTCCAACTCCAAAAAAATCAAAAAATTCACCATATCCACCCATTCTCCTCATTTCCCCTCATTTGTGCATGTGCAAGAGAGAGAGAGCTTTTGTGCTTGTGTGCTCTTGTGTGTTTTTGAGTTTTCTTGCAGGTACAGAGCTCCAGTGCACCAGGAAGGCTGCAAAAAGGTAAGAAATCACTTTCTGTCAGAAATTGCCGACTGTGTCAGACCATCGCGATGGTCTGCCAATTTCGGAATTTGAGGTAAGCGAGTTCATGGGCGTGTAGGCGACCCTTGGGCCTCTAGGAATCCATTGCTGCATTTCAAAAATTCACACTTTGGTGGACCTTCGCGATTGGCTCAGCCCATCGCGATTGTGTCACACCATCGCAATCGGCTCACGCCATCGTGACGGCTCGACCGGACTATCGCGACGGTCTCACGCCTTTGCAACGGTTCACTTGAACCATCGCAACGGTCCTTGACCATCACGACGATCCCGTCGACCCCATGCCATCCCGATTGGCCCATGCCATCGCCTCGATAGTGCCACGTGGCAAGCTAGACCATCACGATTGCTCACTAGCCACGCCATCGCGACAAGACCCTTACACCATCGCGACAGCTCAAAATTTGGACCATCTCGATTGGCTCACGCCATCGCATCTGTGACCATCGCAACGGTTCACTTCGGACCATCACGACGGTTCACGTTGACCGTTGACTGACGCCACGCTCATATCTTTCTCATCCGAAGTCCGTTTTTTGAGCTTTATAGCTCTTTAGAAAGCTCTTGACGAATACTGTGGTTGACCATCTGTGGGACGAAAGTTGATGTTTAGATAAGCTAATTTGGGGTTGACCATCTGTGGGACTAGGAAAGAAAGGGGGCCTTGGGAAGAAAATTTTTGCCAAAAGTTAAGGGACTTAAAAGTGTATAAAATTAGGTGCTTGATCATCCATTGTGATATTGGTCTAATATTGGATTTTTCCAAGTCTAGCAAAGGCAATCAAGGGCAACCAAAGCAAGGCAGTGAAGGGCATAAAGCTCGGGAAGCGCGGCTTCTTGGGCATTAGAGAAACCAGAAAAGCTGACTCGAGGTTGGAAGATTACTCAACCCCCTCAGTCAATTTTTTGCTTAAGATAAACGTTAGCATTGTGGATTCAAGACGATAGGAATGCCTCAAGTTCAAGAGAATTAAATTTATCAACTCTAAGACTAAAGATAAGGGTGTGTGATACGAAAACCTAAAGGAAAGAAGATAAGTATGATAGAACGAGAACTCAAAGTACCGCAGAAAAGTCGAATTCCTGATGCATACATTAAGACAAGAATCTAAAGAAATTTAAAAGAATCAAGAAAGTAAGAACAAAGAATCATTGACGATCTGAGCGTGTATTGAGTGTGCCGCGAAGTAAATTCATGAACCTTAGATCGGGCAAACATATAGGTAAGTCTGACCGACGAAGCCTTAGATCATCAGAAGCAAGTGTAGGCACTACTACTTGATCGTGGGCTCAACAATTGAATAGTAATTATCCATAGGAGAGCTCAGATACAAGTGAATTGGAAATGGCATTTAGCTCAGAAAGACCAGAAGGAGGGTCAAATGTAGCATACTTAGAAAGACCAGAAGGACCCTATAGGACTCAATTAGAATTTCTCCGAACCAACCGCTTAGGTGCTCGCATCTATGAGGGTGGTTTGCGAAGACAAGTAGTGCAAATGCACAACCCTGATCAACCCATTGGATTGGAACGTCCAGTAGTGAAATTTGAGAGAGACGCGTACATAGACAAGGAAGGAACGATGTACATCTTAAGTACGCAGCAAACAATACGAATGGGTTTGGCGTCATTCAGTTAGAGACGGAAGCGAGATCTCAAGGAAAGGAACCATTAGAAGAACCAAGAACACTTAGAGGGAAATCTGTACTGACACGAGTACTAGTTCCAGATTGGACCCCTTAGGATAACAGAAGCATAGAGTTGTTTGTAAATAAAGAAACAGACAAAGCATTTTGGAGGTACAGAACGGAACAACCTAGCGAGGTTGGTTCCATTATAATCTACGAGTTCAAGGACCCGGATACACCTGGAAAGGTTGTATACCTGGATGAAACTTCAAAAAGAGTATTTGTGGTACCAGACCATGCTAGAAATACATACACATGGAGAGGTGATTTAGTATTCCCTCCATCTCGAGCAAACATAAACGCGAGCCAACAAGGGGCAGAAACATCCTCAGCCCATGGCATGCAAAGAGAAAAGGACAAAGAAAGACCGGAAGTAAGCTTCAATCATCCCATAGGGAGAGATAGAATGACCATAGACACGGACCGAGTGGAAAGACAAAGAATGCCAGGAGGTAGAGATGATTTTCCTCTACCTAGACCACGCGAACACACAAGAATATTGAGACCCACTCAATTAGTAAAATCAATGAAAAATTATTTTGATGGGACAGGAGATCCCTACGATCATGTCGTAGAATTCAAGCAAGTACTAAGAGTAGAACAAGTCGAAGACATGTTCACGCAATATAATGCATTTGGACTAACGTTAAAGAATACCGCTTTAACTTGGTCCCAACCATCGCAACAAAGGCAATTTAGAGACATCCATCACTTTTTAGAGTCATTCATCACTGAAATCTCTAAAAGTGGGATTAGACATGACACGTCTTCGTTGATTCATAGCTTCAAACAGACCCCTCAAGAAACAGTTAGACTCGCAGGACGTAGGTTTAGACAATATGTTGAAAGATGCCCAATGCAAGAGTTACCCTCACAGGCCAAGCAAGTGACATTGTTTTTAGATGGCCTCTTGAGCTCTAAACTACGCTCCTATGTGTACCTAAGAGAACCCAGAATGCTAGAGCAGTGTGTAAGAATATGTATAGACATTGAGGACAACTTAAGAGATGAGTTGGAACTCTCAAAAGTCTACAAGGACTTGGACTGTTCTTCTCTAGCATCCACAAAATTGTCTAGCTCAATAGAAGATCTAGCAGAAAAAGTGGCCCAGAAACTAGGAGTTTCTAGTAAACAGATGCCCAAGTTAACAACTAACGTACGTTGTTACACCTGTGGTGGAAATCATTTGGCAAATGTGTGCCCCAATGCAACACAAACACAAGCCAACCCTAGTGGCCAATACTGTACTATTGAGAGAAGATACACGAATCATACGGCTCAGGACTGCCCATATAACAAACAAGCAGTGAGACAGAACTACCCGCAAGCATACACACAACCAGGTAGGTATCAAGGCCAATACAATGCTTAGCCTTATTACTATAGGCCTCCTCAGAACTACCCATATCAAGCTCAACAGAGACCTCAACCTATCTTAGCTCAGCAGCCACCCCCACCATTGAATGTCATCTCAATCAAATACGCTGCTGCACAAGAGAACCTAAGTAGGGCCTTAGTGCCTTCTTCACCTTTGATCACAGAGAGTGACCCGAACTCAAACAGTTTTGACTCTACTCATGTAGATAGTCCACCTGCGTATTACAGAGAGTCACCAGAACATGTGGACACATATCATTATGATAGTCCACCAGTGGAACCTAGTTGGGAGCCCGAATACGCTAATGTGATGTACACGAACCCAAACCCACGGCCCCAATTGAGACAGCGAAGACCACAGGGCCCTAGAAAACCATGCTTTAGGTGCCAAGGAGATCATTTCATAAAGGATTTTCCACATCCTCCAATAGCAGGACAATCACAGTACTATAACATACAAGGCTTTTGTGCCGATTGTGGTAAAGAACACATAATCAAAGATTGTCCTAAGAACCCAGTTAACGCTTCAAATGTGACACCAATCAACATGATAGGTATTGTGCATAATGCAGATGGATCCAACCCTACATATGTGCCTATCCAAGCTGTAACAAGAGCCCAGGCGCTCTTACAGAACCAACAACTTAATCAAGAGAAAATAGCCGGAACTAGTGAAGTTGCAGAATCTAGCAGTAAAAAGACAAAATCTTGGAAAGATTCTAGAGAAAGAATCAAGAGAAAGTGGAGCAAAAAGATAACTGAGTTGGAAGTTTAAAAGAGTTGAGAGCCAAAATCCTAGAGTTGACCTCACAAGAATTGAATCAAGAAAATCGAGCTCAGAAATCAGGATCAGTTTTAGCAGAACCCATACCAGAAAATCTAGACATGATGTTTCGTGCATAGCAGGCTAGAATAAAAGAAGGACCTCAGGTAGCTGAAATGAGCAAAAACTAGCCTCGAGCAGACTTAGAAATTGAGAGGACTAAACTTTGCATGAAGATGGTAGAATTAGCACAAGCTTTATTCGAAATCTCTAGATATCTTAATTGGAATAACATGGAAAAACCGGAACTACACTTTCAAGGTTTAATGGAGAGGCTAGAATACTTGATAGAAAGCAAAGAGAAAAAGGATCAGCATAGGAATCTTAGTGTCCAGAGACACAAGAAAGGAATGCACCATCCCTATCTCAAGTGCCAAACACAGAAGGGGAAGATAATTTTTCTTCTATACATAGATATTCACATGAATTTTTTAGATAAATCCAAGAAGAGAAGTGGAGAAAAGAACAAGGAACTCATCCTCCTATTCAAGAAATAGACGATTTGAAGGAGCAATTTCCCCAAGACATCCCCTCTATTTACGATGATGTAGAGGAAGAACAACGGAGTGAACACACAGGCTTTGAATCCAATTCTTTACAAGAACTACCTCAGTTCATAGGACCTTGGGAAGCAAAGTCTATTAGCATGAGAGCACCCACGATAATAGTGAGGAATGAAGAATCAATAATCCCTAGAAACACGGAAGTGATCAAGAACACTAAAGTACAGTGTAATCTCACTCTAGAGGAGTTGTTAAAGGTAAAACTGGAACTGTGGAAGCACGTAGCAAATCAATTCCCTGATCTTGCTACTACTCTCTCACAGATAGGATCACAAAAGAAGGTACCAGAGATACCCGTAGAAAAGATAGGAGATGTAAGTGAAGGAGAGGAAGGTAACACGTATCTTACAATAACCCATCAGGGCTACACCACGAAGGCCATCTTAGATTCAGGAGCCAGAGTAGCCATCGCTACCACCGCTTTATGGAAACGTTGGGGTAAGCCAGCACTCAGACCTACCACGATGAAACTACAAATGGCTCATGGACACATAGAAAAACCATTAGGCTTACTAGAAGGCATATCTCTCACCACTTGTGGTGTGGAGTTTGAGCATACCTTTGCCATTTGTGATTTTAGTAAAAAACATGCTTACGAGATGATATTGGAACGACCATTCATGCGTCAGTTGCAAATTGTACAAGATTTGGGAACTAATTCTTCGTACTTGCAACATTTAGGAGTGACTACTAAAGTCAATCTTAAAGACTATTCACATCGAGACGTAACCCCAATACAATGGAATACCATCCATAAGACACAGGTAGAAACAGAATCGGTACACTCATTAGAGTCAGATCCCTCATGGTTGCACGAGGACACTCATCTATGGATGTGTAAGGTAGCAAAACAAGAGGAAGAAAGGTTAGAAGCCAGGACTTTAGGTGCAGAACAACATCCACGAACCCTTCAAGACCTAGCTTACGCACCTATAGTATTTCCACACGAAGAATTCGAACCCCATGTTTGGGCAGAAATCCTAGCAACCATGGATGTAGCCATCAATGAAGAACAATGGACACCCCACTGTGACGAGGATGGCTAGGACATCTCAGTTTTCACGATAGAGAAAAACATGTGTGCTTCAGTTTTAGAAGTGTGTGAACCTAACACTGATGCATTTGAGGATGCAAGTGACTTTGATTTAGAGTCAATTATTATGGACCCTTCTTTCGCATCAGAAGAAAAATACTTCTACGAAGTAGAAACTCACCCTCAGAAATACGAAGAACTGACGAATGATGTGAGGTTAGCCACACAAGTAACCACTAAGAGTGAAGGAAAGAAAAGAAAGAAGAAAGAATCCACGTCTGAAGAAGAAGAATCTTTGTTTGAGGTTCCGGAGAACTTCAAGAAATATGAAATAGAAGATAGAAGAATAATGGTACGAATGCCAAACAGAAAAGCTGATGTTGGAGAAGCATATGATAATCGAGAGAAAACCAAGAAAATAATAGTTGCCATAGAAGGAGAAGAAGAAAAGTGTACATACATTGGGCATGATTTGACGACTGAAGAAGAAGAAGAATTAGTTGCCCTATTGCGTGAATATAGAGATGTGTTTGCATGGAGTTATAAAGACTTAAAAGGAGTAGATCCAGACATATGTTCTCATAGAATCCCTATGACTCCAGATGCAAAACCTACGAAACAGAAAGCGTACACGTACAATGATAATTACGTTGCGAAGATTTAAGAGGAAATAGATCGCTTGATAGAAGCAAGATTCATTTACAAAATTGAGCATACTGAGTGGGTATCCCCCATTGTGGTTGTGCCCAAGAAGAATGGAAAATTGCGTGTGTGTATTAACCTTAAAAAAGTTAATGCCACCACAATTAGAGACAGTTATCCTCTTCCTATCACAGAACACTTATTGGAAAGAGTTGTGGGCAAGGAAGTTTACAGCTTTCTTGATGGTTTCTCAGGCTATAATCAAGTAGCCATTGCTCTAGAAGACCAACACAAGACGGCTTTTGCCACTGAATGGGGCATATTTGCATTTCGTGTGATGCCTTTTGGCTTAACAAATGCACCCGCTACTTTCCAGCGACTCATGTGTCATGTTTTCAAGGAATTCTTACGCAAGAATTTGGAAGTTTATGTCGATGACTTATGTGCTCATTCCAATATAAGACAGACACATATCCCTGAGTTAAGACAAATATTTGACAAATGTCGAGAATATCAGGTTTGTTTGAACCATATCCCTGAGTTAAGACAAATATTTGACAAATGTCGAGAATATCAGGTTTGTTTGAACCCAGAAAAATGTGTTTTCATGGTCAGACAAGGCAAAATTTTAGGACACATTGTGTCAAAGAATGGAATTTCTACAGATGAAGAAAAGGTGAAAGTAATTGTAGAATTACCTAGACCACCTAATGTGAAAGAGGTACAGGCATTTATGGCCCATTGTGGTTATTATAGATGATTCATACCCATGTATGCAATCATAGCCAAGCCATTGTACTCTCTTTTGACCCATTTTGAATGGACAGATGAATGTGAGAATTCATTCAACGAACTTAAACGACGTTTGTGCTCAGCACCTATATTGACAACCCCAGATTGCAGTAAGCCATTCCATGTGCATGTGGATGCATCCAATTATGCCATAGGATGTGTGTTAGCACAACCCACGAGTGAAGGTAACATAGATCTCCCCATAGCTTACGCGAGTAGACAGTTGAACGTAGCAGAAAGAAATTACACCACTACGGAACGAGAAGGATTCGGGATGATCTACGCGGTAAAGAAGTTCAGGAACTACTTGTTGGCCAACAAATTCAAGTTCTTTACAGATCATCAAGCCCTATTGTATTTAGTCAACAAGCCATGTAACACACGACGACTAATACGTTGGTTTCTATTACTCATGGAGTACGATTTTGAAGTAGTAGTCAGGAAAGGAAAGACACATCTCAGAGCTGACCACCTTTCAAGATTAACCTCAGGAGAAGCTCCTCAAGGAGTAGTGGATGATTTACCAGATGCATATTTGTTTAACCTTGAGATAGCACCAGAATGGGCTAAGCCGATAGTCCCTATTCTCACGTATGGACCCAAGAATCCTAGGATAAGGATCATGGAAGGAGAGATTACCAAGTCTCAGAGATACCAAATCATAGCAGGAAGCATATATAAACAAGATAATCAAAAGATTCTTGCTTGTTGTGTAGATGAATCAGAACATGCAAATTGGTTGCAATTATCACATGTAGGTGCATTAAAGCAACATCACTCGAAACATCGAACATTACAGACTCTGCATAGACTAGGAGTATATTGGCCTACGATGGAAGCACATGTCTACAAGTTGTGTAAAGAATTCCATGTTTGTTGTGAAAGACCACCAGTAGAACATGCTACATTATATCACGTGTCTCTCACACCAGACTGGAGTGAACCTTTAGTGACATACTTGAGGACGAACACATTCCCTCAAGGAATGACTTTAGCACGACAATGCAGTCTAGAGCAGGAAGCTCCAGACTATTCACTTATTGGCAATAATCTATACAAAAGAGGAAGAGATGGATACCTAAGACAGTGTGTTCATGAAAGCGATTATCTGAGCATACTAGAGACTGCACACCAAGGTGTTGCAGGAGGTCATTTTGGACCAGATAGGATAATCAAAGCCATCCTCTTTGCAAGATTATGGTGGCCCACTCTTCACATGGATGCACATACCTATGTAAAGAGATGTGATGTGTGCCAAAGAACTCAGTTTCCTACTCGCAGAGATGAAATGCCATTGAAACCCATGATGGGCGGACGTGCATTTTCTAAGTGGGGTATAGACTTTGTAGGACCCATTAATCCCCCTGCAAAAGGAACACATGCTGAATACATTATTGTCACCACAGATTATCTTACAAAATGGGTAGAGGCAAAAGCCACAAAAAAGAATGATGCACACACGACTGCAAAATTCTTATTTGAAAATGTCTTTACGAGATATGGATTGCCTATAGAGTTAGTGAGTGATCGAGGAACGCACTTTCTAAACTAGGTCATTGAATATTTGTTACAGGATTTTATGGTGATTCACAAGAAATCTGCACCATATCATCCTCAGGCCAATGGTCAGGCTGAAAGCACTACAAGATCCTATGTAATGTACTGACAAAACTCGTGAACAACAAACGTTCAGATTGGGACAAACAGTTACACCATGCTGTTTGGGCATATCGAGTGGCCTACAAGACCGTACTCAATGCAACTCCCTTTCAGATGGTTTTTGGTCAGGATGTTGTGCTTCCTTTGGACTTCTTGATACCGACCCTTAAGGTTGCACAAGAACATCAGTGGACCGGCCATGAATTATCAGCAAGAATAATGGACTTGGAATGATTAGAAGAAACCAGGCTGAAAGCAGCAGCACGAATATACGCGGCAAAGAAGCAACAGTAAGCATATTTTGATGCACATGTGAAAGATAAAGGCTTGAAAGAAGGAGATTTAGTTCTAGTATATACGCTGAAACAACACGCACGGAAGTTAGAAAAGTGAGGTTATGGACCTATGATCATTAACAGACTCTCAACAAGTGGAGCAGTACAATTAGCCACCTTAGAAGGAGACATAATGCCTAATTACATTAGTGGTTGTAGAGTCAGATTATACCAAGAACCTCTTACTAAGGATATGCTTAGACGACTCACGTTGGCAAAGAAGCGTAAGGAGGAAGAAAATAGAATAGGAGTTGAAGCTCAGGCAGAAGCTATAGAACGCATTAAGCACATGAAGCTAAGAAGACAAGGACTAGGGAGAGACCAGTATAACCATCTGGAAACATCACCCAGATATCCCATGGCCATGTGTCAAGAAAAGTCAAGTACTCATCCTAGCGTAGTAGATCGGAGACTATTCATTACAGTCAGGCTAGAGCACGGCAACCCTTGCCAAGAGCTCAGGGCTTTAATTTATTCAGGTGCTGCGACTAGTGCGATTAGATGGTCCCACTATAAGGATTCAGGAATAGAAATGCGGCCAATTGAGGCATACCTCATAGGGCTAGGAGGCATGGAGACCCCTTGCATGGGTGAGATGGACCTCCCTATCCTCGTAAATGAAGTGACCTTGACAGTAAAGCTACTAGTGTGCCATGATGATGACCTGATAGAACCCCTAATCCTTGGCCAAGATTGGCTGTACGATCACTCAGTGGACCTAAATCTTAGACAAGGCTCCTTACAGATTGGAACCTTAGATCAGAAGCGAATGATACCGCTTGACTTCCCTAATGGCATTCCGGCTGAGGTTTGTAGCCATAGACCCTATGAAATGCATGCGACCGAAGACCAGAAGATCTTTGGTCAGATCAGTCACATTACGTCTACACCAACCCATGCGGGCTTGGCGATGGACAATGTTCAATCAGAAGGACGTCGGGAGATTTTCCCTTGGGCTTCCTGCAAATTAGAAGGGGCAACCGCCCAACCACTTGGTCAGGTGGACTTCATCAGCGTCCACATGGGCAAAACACCCTGCAGTGCCCATCCTTCCACACTTACTGCAGACTGGCCTAGATTAAAAGTACAAAACGGAGCACTTCCTAATGGATAGGTTTTGCAAGTGTTGGACCTCCCTTCTTTTCCAAAGCAGAGTGTCCATCCGACCTCTCAATCTCGACCACAAAAGAGTCAACCACGACAGAGGAACCCAGACCGACGACAGTATCAGACTACTCAAAGAAAGCAGCAGTATCAACATTACAAAGCAAGAGGCACATGACAGATATGGGTGCCAAAAGGACAGAAAACACCGACTGATTTCAACAACGCAGACATTGATAAGAAGAAGTCAAGGCAGAAGGAGCATCAGTATCGAACATCCCCTTGACCTTCTACTACGAATACGAACCTTCAACAAATTTGGATCGCCAAGAAGTACCTTATGAACAGACCCACACCCACGCAAATTTGGGTACCCAAACAGTGTATTATAGCTCAACCCTCAAGCCCTGTAATATATAATCCTCAGAAATCTTTTCAATCCTCCATACCACCAAATCTGATATCATCTTTTGTCCTTCCGCAGAGACCTATCACCCGATCACAAACTCTTAGGAAGTGGATACCGAAACGTATCCAGAAGTCTTCTCCTAACCCCTTGTCTAAAATAATTACCACCCCGACTAATCTACAACCTTGTAATAACTCATTCATGACTGAACCTTGTATAAATCCACACACTATAACCCAACATCACTTGTAATAACATCTCATCAAAGAACTGCATGCAATATCTGAAAACATATAGGTGTCTAGAGACCTGCACTAGTTCTGCAAGAAGCATTGCATCAATCACATCACAACACTTGGCTACATGGGTTACACATCGGTTATGGAAAGAGATTGCGGTCTCACTGTAATGGGATCATAATTAATTTCCATGCTAATCTGTTAATCTTTTGTAGCAGATCTTTTCCATTAGCATGACAATCATCATGCAAACCAAAGAAGGACCATCAGAAGAAGGCCCCAGCGCACCTGTAGCACCTATCGGTATTTTACTCGCAGAGTCCCATCCGACGGCTCCACCGCCAGAATTCCAAGGATTCCCAGGACCGATGCCTATTGACGATCCTCCTAGAGGGTGTACTGAGAAGATTCATTGTAATTCTCACTGGTTTCAAGGGCTAGCAGGACCATTGACGGATGCTGAGTTTATATTTGAGGCTAATTTGACTTTTGAGGACCGTACATGGGGAAAATATCAGTTCTTCTCAAGAGAGTTCGAAGGGCTACAGAACACACAAGACTTAACACATGTTTGGGCAAGAGCCGGCTTCACGGAGTATTTCAGTGACCCTTTGCCTAAACCTGACCTCTACAGATGCTATTATTTAATCACCACTTTGATAGCTTTAGAGAACAAGGATTTGCCAGGCATCTTCATTTTGCCATCCTTAGTGAATGATCCACCATATAAAAGATTTTATCTTTCTAAAGATTGAATTCGAGTTGCCATCAAGATTCATGGAACCCACACGCCCACAAAGCGAGAAAGGTTAGTTCCAGACCCTATGAAACGTGGGGACGTCACTAAGTGGGAGGAGATTTTAGCGATCATACCTGAGCTTTCAAAACTACTGCGGATATGTATGCAGGATTTTGCTTTCCCCGTTCAGGATAGATTCACAATGCCTCACAAATGAATATGGTTTGGTTTGTATTTATCTTGTATTCGACCCCAGACAGTTGATCTAGCTAGCTGGATCATTGATCAGATGTATTTAGCACAACATAGATCGGAAAGAAAGAAAGTCATCAATGGATGTTGCGCACTCACTAGAATTGTATATATGTGCTTAGCATACGATTTACCTATCGAGCGAACAATGACAAGTGAGGAGTTGAAAGCCTTCAAGGGAACAACAAAGAAAGCTAGGAAGCCCAGCAAAGGAAGGGCAGGAAAGAAAATGAGAGGAACTATCCCCTGCCTTCAGGTGCCAGAATCACCCTCACGACAACCATCTCCAGAGCAGTCTCTGACAGAAGCCACTCCCATAGTACAACCTACTCGTATACGGTTATCGAGACCAGTTGTAACGGAGGGCACTACCAGCACAGTTGCTCCTCAAGCAGCCACAGTCCCAGGACCTACCACCACTATGGCAGAAGTTCCCACCACTATTGGTGCGGAAGCTTTCTCTTTTCCGATACCCCATTTAGAAGGAGAACAAGCAAATACCACATTTGATTTTGAGATGCAAGACGTATTTTCAAGTGAATTTCAGTTTTCAGAAGGCAAGATCTTCTCTCAAGAATATGAACGGCCCAGCTACCCTACCACACTGCGAGATCAACCACAAGGACAAGTAGTGTCTAGTTCCGAGGAAGAAAGAACAGAGACAGATGAAGACGATGGCGATGACGAGGCCAGTTAGGGAGCTCATGAATCCCAAGAACATGTGCAAACAGATGAACAAGGACAACAAACCGACACCCAAGGTGACACGAGTACACACGAAGAAGAAACCTTCGAAGCAGCAGCTTATACACTGGCCATCAAAAAGTTATACTGTACTATGGAAAAGGTTTGTGCGCCCAAGAAGTTGACTGACGAAGAGAGCCAAACACTTATAGAACAAGAGCTTGTCTCGGGTGGGTTCGAAGAAGTATACATCAGAGGTTTCAGAGAGCTTGTCAAATTAGTTGGACCCACTGAAGCCTTAAGATATTTGTAGAGAAAACCACTACCGCAGTATGATCCTCGCAGAATCCGTCTACTAACCAAAGTTGGTGAATATATTCGGGTACCCACCGGCGGTCAGTCTTCAGAATAGGCCAGGGAAGCACGTCTTGTCCCTGAAAGCTCTTTGGCAGAAGAAGCCATCCTCATAGATTCCCCACCCCGTACTACCACTGTACATACCACCACAGTCGTCAAAGTACCGACCACCCCAACCGCTCCTCCATCACCTCCCATCCATTCAATCTCCCCCATACACTCCCCTTCTCCCAGAACAACATCCTCCTCCTCCGATGGAGTAGCAGAAGTCATCCTAACGCCTATTCATCCCACAATTCCCGCACCCACTCAACCTAGTCTACCCCCTAACACATCCACCTTTCTATCCAACCCATTTCTCCATCCATCTTTTCCATCCTTCCCCACACCTCCAAGACCCCTTTTCCCATTCCCACCTCCATTAACCTTCTCCCCAGTCTCACCTCCCTGACCCACCGTAACCCCTCTTTCCCCTTTCCACCAAGCCGTCCAAGACAACCCCTCTGTAAATTACTCCTCAACGTTTGTAAATCTTGTATTTACACCCACACACTTACCCACGATCACACCACTATTCACAGTCACCGCACTCGACACCACATCTAGCGATATGGATATATCACCACCCACCGCACCACCACTCACTTCATTTGCGGCACAACCATACATAAGCACACCACACTTTTCCAGAATCACCACAGCATCCACTTTCCCACCCCCTTTTCCCTTACCACGCATCAACACCCACTCACACTGCAACTGCATCTGCACTTAGCACATCACTAATCTTATCACCCACCATCGATGCGGCATTTCAACAGATGTTTACATGTATGACTCAAGTGCGCAATGAGTTTACATCTTTAGGAACGAATTATCAAGCGCTGCAAAAGACAACGAATGATCTACAATCGTAGCTTAACTCATTGTCTATTGAGAATTCCTCACTGAACACCCGATATCAAGAACTACGCAAGGCTTATCACAAGCTGGAACTAGAAACTGAAGAGAAAGCCAAAGAGGCCACTGTTGATCTTGACAATTTGTTAAGGGCCCAGACAGTTCGCAATGCGATGCTTACACGAAACATGGGCTTACTCAAAAGACACCTAGCAGTAGCAAAGGAAGAGAACCAGCGGCTATAAGAGCAGAACAGAAAAAATTTAGAAGCCGCTCTCGATCACTCAGACCAACCATTAAGTCCTAGCCGGTTCAAAGCAGTGCCATCCAAATCGATGAAAATGTTGCTGGATGATCACATCAGATTGCTCGATGAATACGATCGAATGAACGAACAATATCAGAAGCTAAAAGAAGATCATAAGCTACTCCATCTCAGAGCACCTGCAACACAATGACTACCAGCAACACAAGGATTACCAGCTCCTACGGACCCATCTCCCGACATCCTAGAGAACTCAACGCATTACGGGCCCAGGTATCAACTCTTGAATCAAGGATAGCTATATACGAAGCACCAACAAGGCCGGATTCCCCACCAGAGCTCCCAGCCGATGAAGAAAATGTAACCATTCCGGTGGAGGAGACCTTTGAAGAAGCTTACGAACCACAACCCATCCCAGGCGGACGAGTCACGGTTGAAGGCCAGATGACTTACGAGCTTCCAACCCTCGCATGGATGAAGACAATTGAAGAGCTTGGAACCACCCACTAAGCACGAGTAGAGGTGCAGCTGCACGCAATGGCAATGATTGAGGAAAGAATTTTACAGTCGCCCTACTTCGCTCACTTGGCCCCTCGTAGATACATATCAGGGCATGAGCTACAGTATAAACCGTATTTTATGCTAATGGCCGAGTATCAGTTGGCCATAGAGAAAGAAAGAGGCAAGAAACCATCTCACGCTACTCAGTTTGAGCCTGATGATTTGCCACTGGATGCGTAGCAAGGCGAGATTTATCAACCAGAGTGGCGTAAAGATCTCTTACAAGAATATCCTGAGATGATGAGTACTTGGGTAAAGGCACCACTACATTTGAAGTACAACCCATGTTGGGGACCAGTGCCATGTCGCCGCTCCTCGATAGCATTTGCTATTAAAGTACAGAACAAAAGCAGTGCGAGGATTGGTTAAATTACCCATATTTCAACCCACCCATAGAACTACCGATAGTGGGATACATGCTGGCCACGATTCATCACTGGCTCCCTCGCTTGAAACACATGGACGATATAGCAGCGCACATGACTATCAAAATCTTTGACATGATGCAAATGGTTTTCAAAGTCTTCCATCGTGTAAAGGCACCGCATGTAAACACCCCAGGCTTTGAGCATGGCAAGATCTTGCATATGATATGAGTACAATGCCATCGCTACGGGTGTGTTATGCCTGGCATTGCAGAATTAAATATTTACCGGCGTGCTACAAGCAGACTTTCGAAGAGATGTTCACAACCGGTTTGTGGGAATACCATTCAGAAGTGTTCATCAGCAGGCCCACACATTTGCTTCAATCATTCGCCTCTGAACAGATGGTTTATTCCACACATTATCGACTCCCACCACCTGATGAACCGCAACCAATTGATTGGGAGAAACTCGAGGCAGATTTGGCCCGAGGCATTCGAATATCAGAACACACCCTCACTCAAGAACTACTACAGAACTACATCCGACAGACCACACAACAAGGTTCTATCGAGGACGACAGAAGCGAGAGGGAGGGGGGTGTTGGCAGTAGCAGTAGCAAGAGGCATAGAAGACCCGAAAGCATGTAAAGATGGAGCAGGGAGCGTGTCGAATCTTTTCTTTTCAAAGAATTATGTTTTAAAATACTTTTCAAAAACCTCCAACAGTGATTTTTATCACTATTGTAACATATGTAACATAGAAAAACCCTTTTCTTCATTTCTAGCTCCATTTTGTGCAAGCCGAGGAGTCCTCCAGATTGAGGAGCTTAGGTAGAATGAGCGTATCAATTTTGGTTAGTTTTAGACACCGTTTACCCTCTCAAATAGCGCATAGGACCTATTATTTAACTATGCCGGTCACTAGATGTGAAACCGGTCAAAACTAGTCTAGAAACTATAAAAAGAGCTAGAGAGCTCATTTTTGTGGTTACTTAGTGTTAGCTTGTGTGAGTAGAGAAGAGCTTAGAGCTATTTTGAGCTTGTAAGAGTGTTCTTGAGTAATAGAGTTGATTTCTCACCTTCCATTGTGTCTTGCTTGTCTCTTCGTAGTGTGTGTGTATGTGTGTGTGCATCTCTATGCTTCTCACCTTCACTCTCACTTCATCTCACATTCACGATCTTCATATCACTCCTATCTCTTCCGCGGATTGACATTAAGGAGGTGGAGCTTCTTAACGTGGTTCTCACCATTGTGCTAGAGCAACAGTATCTGAGATGGAGCTCTGGTGATGGATGCGCCTGGCAAAGCAATGCGTGCACGCATACAACAGCTTTGCTCCATCCAGTTTGGACACTCCATCATGCTGAAATGGAGTGAACAGGATAAAGATGGGAAGAATTATATCACACAGATGATGTTATAAGGAGTTCGGACCAGCCGATGGACAGTAGATTGTCAGTTCAGAGTGGATTCTGCACACCGCACGTGAGGTCATGTCGCATCGACGATCCAAGGCTCGTGATGCATTCAGACAAGGCTTACGAAAGCCTATATGATTATATGCTGAGGAGTGGGACATGATTCGTGACGAGCAACAACAGACTCCTTATTGATATCGCCAGTAGTGAAATGCCGCAGCCACACGTCTAGACATGATTGGACCGTCACATTTGAGCAGCGGTGGATATGACACGATGCGTCATGAGTTTGTAAGTACCATTTCATTTATTGAATTTATTTGTGTTAAATTTCTCATATATGTTTCTCTAATCTTTTTATATTTGTTTCAAGAGCTGGCAATGGGTCGTCCTCGAACATGAATGGAGGAGTCTTACGGACATAGTCATGGGTTGACTGCACTATTGCAGGACTTGGAGGGACGCGGTGCGTAGTTTCATGGGAGCATTTGCGATGAGGTAATTAATTTATATATTGGGTTTTTACTTGTTGTTTGTAATTTTCATGTGAATTTATCTCATTCCATTAATGTTCTTTGTTGCAGGACTATTGATATGGAACGTTCTTTGCATGTGTATGGCAGTGGAAGACCAATATTTTGTATTTGATTTCCATATGGCTATATATTGCTTTGCCACTTTTTGTAAAAGTGTCATATATGACAGTGGTTTGCCACACTCTTGTACATGCTTCATTATTGAAATATATAACTTCTTTTGTAGATGGTTCATTGTTCATTCTGATTATCTCTTTTGTGTCCAATAATACTTTGTTTCATGAAATCATATTTTGATTGTCATTAGAGTACACATCACATGTACTCGGTTTTTTTTTGGGCAGAGTGTATTGTTTTTTTTTAAGCCACATCATGGTAATGTTGTTGTACCAAAAGACAAAACACTCTGCCCAAAAAACATTTTGCAGGTATGGTCGTCGGTATACGCGACGGTACTCCCAGTAGTGTCATCGGAATAACCGTTGGTACACCCAACAGGCGATAGTATAGGCGACGATATCTCTAGCAGAAGCCTCGGTATTGGTGTTGGTATTACCGATGCATATACTGATCCCTATACTGACGCATATATCGACGCTTATACCGATGCTTTGGTACCGACGCGCACACCGACCTTTACACCGGCGTCGCGGCAAATGAAGCCGCGTTCATTTTCCTTGGTAAAAACCTCGGTATACCAACGATCTATTGTAGTGTAAGCCCCCATTCATATACTTGAGCTTTCTAACAAAAAATGTTAACACTACCCCTCATAGTACCTTCTCTGTGACAAAGTGATTGTTGGAGTCTAAGGGTAGTGGAAGCACACAAATAGCACAAGGAAAAAGAGGAAACTTCAAGCACAACATACAACATTGAATATATTACCAAGTGAATGTACAATAGAATCTTAAATTGTTAGGGTTGTAGACTTATATATAAACTAGGAAAAAAACCCACAAAAGAGGGAACAAAATGCCTCAGAAGTCGGAAGTGCGTTCACACACATCACTACCAAAATACATGAATAGATCCCCCTTGGGTGTGAACAAGGAAATGGGACTCATGTATAAGTAAGTGCCACTCTATGTGCAAATTGATCAATCCACAAAAGGAAGTAATCCCAAAGCTTTGCGAAAAGATTGAAACATCTCTTGAAGTAGAGCGTTTGTGAAAATATGATTTGCATTGTTATCCTCTGTGGGCACATATGCGAAACTGATCTCTCTAGTACAGAACCTTTCCTTGACATAATGATCATGCACCTCAATGTGCTTTGTGTAAGCATAGAACACATGGTTTCTCGCAATTGGCTATGCGCTCTAACTATCATTGAAGATGGTGGTGGAAGAAGACTAACTAACATTCAAATCAACCAAAAGGTATCTCAGACACACATTCTTAACATTCTTTATGAAAGATACTCTATACTCAGCCTCATTACTAGAAGTGCCCATAGTAAGCTGCTTCTTAGTCAACCAAGATATTCATGAGCTATCAAGCATGAAGTAGAAGCCACTTGTGGAAAAACAAGTTTCATATCTACGAGCCTAGTCCGAGTATGAAAAAACATGCAAATCTATTGACAGTGATCCCTATTGGGATAAACAATCCAAGTAGCCAGGTACCACTAAAGTAGCCAAAGATGCATTTGACCTACTTGTCAATGCTTGATGACCAGGATATGCATAAACCTACTCATCTTAGAGACAACAAATTGAATATCAAGTTGCAGCATGTGATAGAGAACAAGATGAAATGCATCTTCACCATCATGAAGACTCAAGTGTAAACATGTTCCAACAGGGGTGGCAATAGGTTTGCAACCTTCAAGGCCAAAACTATGCAACAATATGTCAATATATTCTGTTTGACACAACGCTATTCTAGCATCAACTTGCATTAGCTGAATGGACAAATAATGATGGAAATGCCCCAAATTTTTCAGCTCAAAAGGGGCATGCAAATCAGCCTAAAAATTAGCAATATGCGTCTCATTAGGACTAGTGAGCAACATATCATCAACATACACAATAATGATCGGAAGTATATAATTTGCATGCTTAACATATAAGGTGCTATCATTTGGACTGTTCTCAAAACCATGTGCAATCAAGTAGGCATGTATCTTCTCATATCAAGCATGTGGTGCTTGCTTCAAACCATATAGTGCCTTTCTCAACTTTCACACTTTGTTCTTATGCCTTTCTGTACAAAACCACAAGGCTGAAATGCATACACTTCTTCATGTAAAAACCATTCAAAAATGTTGTTTGAATGTCGAAACAATGTATGTTCCAATAATGATGAGTTCCAAGTGCACAAATGCTATGAACGATGGTGATTTGTTATGTTGGAGCAAAGTTATCACTAAAATAAATGCCTCTCTCTTGAGAATAACATTTTTCAACAAGCTTATAAGCTTTATATCTATCAATTGTTCCATTAAACATATGCTTTAGCTTGTATACCCATCTAATGCCACTAGAGCTATTTTGAGGAGGCAAATCACAAAAAGACCAAGTACCATTCTTCATAATACGATCATATTTTCATTGCCTAACAGCCATGCTCATTCTCATCACAAAGAGTAAAAGTAGCCATTGCATAGCGATCTGATGCAAAAGAAGCACTTTGAGAGACTTAACAGTATGATATGGTAGAGATGCATCTAATTATCTATGTCACAAAGTCTACATCAACCATTTAGGCATAACTTCTACCTCTTCTATATCAACCCTCTCATCAACAAGTGCATCATGTAAATTTACATTAGAGAGGGAATGATCTACATCATCATGTGAAACCTATAAAGGCTAAGACATTGCCTCATTTGGACCAACACTTGACTATACACATGATAAAAGAGGCAGCAAAGTGTCATACACATCCTTGAAGCTAACACATATCTCTTTAGTACATGAAAGTAATGGCTGAATTGCATCTTCCATAAAAGCAACATTATGAATAACCAAGATGCATTTAGTCTGTGGGTGATACATATGATATCATTTGCTTTTAGAAATTTATCGAACAAAAATACATCCACTACTTTGTCATCCGATTTCCTATGTTGTTGTTTGGTAACTAATGCTTATGCTGGACAATCAAAGACACATAGATGATCAACATATGGCTTGCAATCAGGCCAAGCCTCATATGGAGTGATAGAGGGTAGTGCTTTGGTGGGACACCTTTTAAATACATATGCTACAGAGATAATAGCCTCAACCTACAAGCTATGTAGTGAAATCTACCTTTTGGGCATACACCTCACCATCTCCATGAGAGACCTCCTCTTCCTTTCATGTACTATGATCTACTGAGGTGTATATGGCACTATAAACTGATGTTTTATCCCATGTTTAGCCAAAGATACATTAAAAAAAAGACATATATTCCCCCCTCAATCACAATTGAGGCTATCCAATTTACATGCTGATAGATATTAAGCCAAAACCAAAAACTATGTGAAGCACATTAATACTTTAGGCTTGCTTTCAATGGATATATATGCCTAGATAAACTAAAGAAAGTGTCTATATAGGACCGCAAACATCATTGTCAACAACGTGCAATTTTTTAGTAGGTCAAACTGAACAATCTTTTGGGAAGAAGGAATGTTGCATTTTGGCCAAAAGTAGATCCTTCACAAACATGTTCAAAAGGAACCTCAAGTTTGGGCAGAGAGGACACCATTTCAAATTTTTACAAGCATAGTGAGCTAGCTAAACTCCGATGATCAAAGCATGCATGCAAAAGCTATGCATATAAGATAGCATAAGAAGCTTGCATTGCACATGTTGAATCATTCAAACATACAACCCATCACATAAAATGCAATAGTAATATTGCCATTTGATAGATCATGAACTATTTATCTATCATCAATAAGTTTGACAACCATGTCAATCTTTGCTAATGCTTAAACTGATAACAAACTTTTCTTGATCCTTGGCATAAACAAAGGATATGAACATGTGAAAGAACTACCATCAGTAGTAGTAAGTATGATCTTACTTACTCCCATTGCACCTCTTTAATTTGCTAATCTTTGTTCTATCAATGGCCTTGGTGAACATGTCCCCATATTGCTCCTTTATTATCACATTCACCACTCTTAATTCACCTTCAATCAAATTTTCCTTGATGACATGAAAGTGCAGCTCAATGTGTTTTGATCTTGCAACTATGAAAAGGATCTATGCCAAGTATAATATACTACAGTTTTCATGTAGACTTGTACTTGTTTCACTTGTGAATGAAATTCTCGAAACAATTTCTTTATCCAAATAAGCTTACATTTGTATAATGCTCTATAAACTATTTTTATAGATGAAAGGGCTCTTATGGGTTGTTTCTTGGAGCAACAAGAGAGAATCGTGCTCCCAAGCATAAGCACATTGTGTTCATATATCTTTTAGGCAAGCCCAAGGGACAGAAGAATAATCTTTGACTTACAAATCCTCGTCATATGCATTGAAGAGGGCCTCATTCACTATTCACTTTGAGTATTTTAGCATCTTTATTGCTACATGTAGATGTGGAAGTTTTTGTGCCTCCATATATTGATATAGTACATAAATTACATATGCTGAAACATGTCTTCTTTTAGATTGTATTATGAATGATTTAATGATTAACCTATCGATTTTGAAATCCCTCTACATTTTCTCCAAGATGTACACCTCGATCATAGTTATTTTGTAGTTTGTATAAAACATTTCTCGTAGTTACGTTCATATCCTTGATTCTTAGCACTAGACTCCATTTTCTTCTTGTAATTCTAGTTATTCCTACTCCACAGAGTTATTAAATTTTGCATCTTTACTTTATTCTTCAAATGTGTTAGGTTCTTCACAAGCAATCACTTTTCTCATATTGGAAAAATGTTTGGCAATGAAATAGTCACAAATCATTCTTTGAATTAGATATCTTAAAGAGCCTCTAATCATTCTACGCGGTTTTCTATAGAATCCAACTCCATGCATTCATGTTGTACAACAAGGAGTTTAAATCTAATTAATTTCTTCATTACATTCTTCCTCTAGATGGAACTATAGGATTTCATTGTTGTCTGATTTTCTTTTTCCATTGGACTTTTTCTTGCCTCCAACACTTGTATAATCCGTGATTATCCTCTCCTCAAAGAGTCCTTGTTAGTGGAAGACCAAAAGAAATCAACTGCTAATCGGGTTACGTCTACTGCCACTCCCCCCCCCCCTCCAAGGCAAACAACCTCAAGTAAACTTGCTAAAAATAAGGTAAGTCTTGGTCTAATTCTTTTGATGCTCTACTTGAAGAAATTTTTAACGCGATGTCTGAGGTGCAGGGTCACACATCGGATCACAACTCTGATGATGCTTCTAGCCCAGAGGAATCCCCCCTCAGTAAACAATGTCCTAAGTCATCAACAAAGCCATTCAATCAGGACCCAAGTGAAGTATGGACCACTCTTTCTAACAAAGAAAACCTGTTGGTTCCCACACCCCCAAATCTGTTAGCTTCGATTTAAATCATTGTGCTCCTCAAGATAAGTCTCTACGCCTCCAACTACCCTACCCTTAGAACTAGATGTTGGGAAGAGATCTCTAACCTTCTTGGTCCCCTTATCCTTGTTGGGGAGTTCAACATGGTTACTTCTCTTAATGATAGGCTTAATAAGAAAGGGAGCACTATTCACGGCCAAGAATGGAATGCTTGGCTCAACTTAGTTACCTCCCAAGACCTTTGTGATATTTCTCAATTATCGGGCCTCACCTCGAACACAAGCAATTAGGTAACCTCCACGTGGCTGCTAGATTGGATAGATGCTACATATCTATTCCTTTCTATCAAGAATTTTGGGATGTCAATGTTTCGTCTGACATGTCCATTTGTATCTCGGACCATAAACCTCTTTCCATCTACTTGAAGAACAATAACTCTTTTTCTAGATTTGGGTTGCCGCACTTGGACTCTTCCCTCCATATTCCGTGCGTAATTGACAAGATGAAAAGTATTTTTAGGTTCCATTTCAACAATCAGCCTAGTCCTTCAATAGCTTGGGCTAAGGCCACCAAAGATGTCCTTAACCTCTTTACCAACTACAAGAACCTTAGGAAGAGTATAAGATCCAAGAAGAGACTTAGCATCCAAAACAAAACCGAGTCTATCGTTTCCTCCCAGGATGACCACAAAATGGATAAGGTTTTACTTCTCCAAGAGAGGTTGAGATATGAGGAGTACCTTGAGGCTAGCAGTATCCTTTCTTCTTCAAGAGACTTTTGGGCCGCGAACATGGATAGACCTTCCACTGGTATGTTGACTTTGCTCAAAAAAGAAGAAAAGTATGGAACTCATCCCCTTGCTTATGAAAGAGTTTGGTGGTTTTGCTATGAATGAGGAGGATAATTTGCAAGAGGCTACTCACTTCTTTAATGATGTTTCCTATAGTTCTCCCAAGTGGGGCGAGGATATCTACGGTGCAAGACCTCACATTGCTCTTAAAAGGAAAAACTATATTCCTAGTCGCCTGGCTACCCTACTAGACCTGCCCCTCACTATGGGTGAGATTAAAGAAACCATAAGTAAACTAAAACCCTATAAATCTCCTAGAAAGAATAGAGTAAAGAATATGCAACAAATGGGAAAGAGACAAAAGTTTGAAACAAAAGAATCATTTCTACATACGACAATGGGTAAGAGTGAAATCTTCAAAGATGAGGGAGAAGAAAATAGGAGATTTTAGAGGAGGAAGAGGGAAAGCAATCGAGCCATGTTCCCCAAGGAAAAGGTGAACTACAAATTTTATCTGTTAATTGTAGTATTAATATTGTTGTAAATCTAATATAGTGTTCTAAATGTGACTCTTAGGTATGGTCTTTATGTTTCATAGTATGAGAGAATTTGTGTCTAGAGTGAAGAATGTTATCTATGCGTACTCCTAGTGAAGGCAATAAGTAGTCTCTCTTGTAGAATCGGTTATCATAATAGAAGAAAGCATTTTGAGTGGGATGAATCGCACTATTAAGATCTTGTAGTCTTTAGTGAGTGAGCAAAAGCTCTCACGACCATCCCAAAGGAAATAATAGAAACTTTGAATTGAATGAACATAAGTATATGTGAGTATACATGTGAGTCCATTTAAGCTTCAAGCTACAAAGGGACGTTAAAAATTCTCTCTCAGTGGTATTGAAGTAGATTAGACAAGCAAGAAAATTCAAAGAGGATTAGGGAAAGCTATCAAAGGATTTGAAAGGCAAGGATGTGCTAGTTTGAGTTCAAAGGCATACATTCAAGCAAAAGGATGTCTCCTAATGAAGAAGCAAGACATCCATCACATTTAGTTTTCTACTCTTGGAGTATAGAGGTAAAGTTTTTATTGCATCAAAGACCTTTAAACGAGTTTGGTAGAGTAGAACATGTCAAAATATAGCACCCACATTGAAAAGCTAGATCAAAATAACGATCAACCACGAAAGTTTACAATGTCTTTTTTTGTCATGGGGAACGGTTTATGGAGACTTATTTGTGGAACAAATGGCAAACCTCAATTCAAGAATAATCCAACTTCCGATGTGTTGATGATCTTTAGAGAATGGAATAAGAAAGAAGAGAGGGTTATTTTCATCCTATCTCACCATATTAATAATGCAATGGTAGGGCATATTTAGGATATAGACACTTCAATGAAAGTGTGAGAAACCTTAGAGAGTTTTTGTTCTACTTCAATAAAGATTAGGAAAATTCAACTAAAAAATAAAGTCTATAAAATAAGGAAGAAATTCTAGTAGCAATGTGAATGATTATATTTTGAAGATCAAGGAGCTAATTAATGCATTAGGAATCATATGCTTTCACATAGATGATGATGGCCTAGTTGCATACACATTCAATAGACTTAGGAACGATGATAAGGGTAAGGATTTCACCAGTTTTTATAATGTAAACAATATCCTTGCGGACTTTGAGCAATAATTAGCTTTGATGGTCATGGAGGAGATGAACATTGGAGGCTCAAAGGCAAAGGGAAATGAAGACCAAGAATTTTATGCACGTAAAGAAAGAGGTAGAGTAAGGAACCAATGCATGAGTAGAGGAAGGCAAGGTAGAGGATCAAATGGAGACTCTTACCAAGAGCAAGAGATAAAGTCTTTTTCATCAATGGAGCTTCCCTTTTATGGAGATAATAGTTCAAGCATCTATTTAGCTAACAATCTCATGTTTCATCCAAGGAGCAAGCACATACAGGTTCAATACCACTTCAGTAGAGAAAAGGTGATGGAAAAAGAGCTACATATAAGGTATGTGAACACTAAAGTGGAGATTGCAGAGATGATGAAAAATTTTCTTGAAGGTTCTAAGCTTGGAGGTTTCAAGGAAGCAATCAATATAAGATGCATTTCAAGTTCAAGAGTGTGGGAACATGCCCTAAGCTTCAGCTTCCACATCATCCACAGTCAAAGGAGGATAATTTCTACAAGTTGGAGATGTCAAATCATCTCTACAATGGAAAGACTATGGCTAGAGAAGAAATAGGTCACCTCTTGATGTGATTGGACCTTACCTTTTGACATGTATATCCATTTGATTGGTTAAAGAGGTTAGTATGTGATCTTTAAAACCTCTAATGAGTTTTATTATGACTCAAAGTTGTGGAAATATGTGCCCAAGCTTCCCCCCTTGCTTATCCACACCACCTACTAGTTGTTCTCTACATATTTTGTAGAAATTTCACTTTTAGATACTATATCTCACTAGACAATCGGTGTTGACCTCCTTATCTTGTAAATGTTGTCTCTCCTTCGTTATGAATCCATTTCTAGTGATTTTTGTCTTGATGGAAAGCTTAGAAATTCCAAGTTGAGTATAATTCTATAGATGAGTGCTTGCAAACGTTGAGAGAAATATCGAGAATAGTGTATGTGTAGCTAGCGAATACTCTATGAGGAGATCAAGTTATCTCTTTTGTTGCAGCTAGTTAAGGCATCATACAATATCCAAATGGATTTATTTTGCTTGTATAGGTAAGCTCCCTAAGTCTAGTTTCAGGTTGCAAGGTTTCATTTTCATTCTTTGCATGTATGTAGAGAGACACAAGAAACATAGAGCCTATCTTTGAAAAACTTTACGATCTTAAGAGTATTCATTTAGTTTCATTGTGCACATAGGAGTGTTTATTTTCATATAGTGGTATCATAGCAATAAATGGAGCTAGAAAAGAGAGAAGAAAGTGTTGAAGTGAAGTAAGGACCTCATCGAATTCTTAAGAGAAGAAGCAAAGAATGGGCACATCAACAACAAGGGCAATTAAACAAGTCATTGAATCAAAGAAGAAACATTAGGTTGAAAAATGACAAAAAATGAGCCGTGTAAGGATCTCAATTAGTTTTCTTAATATGGATTAATATTGCCAAATTCTTCAAAAAATTCTGTGCACATGCATTTGAAACGTATCTTATGAAAATATTTTAGTTTTGTAGGAGAGAAAGTTCGTGTGATAATCATGAAAAGTGATTTGCTTCAACGTTTGTGATCATTATCCGTTCACTAAATTTCAAGTTTCCCTCTTGTTCTTTGACTTATAATGTGTGTTGAGGACGTTCTCCACTTTGTTACTCTCGTCTCCATAACAAAACAACTTCTCTCTTTCTTGTGAATATGAAAAATTTTTCCATGGAGAATCTCAATCCAAACACTCTCACTGACCTTTAATCTAGTCAAATTCTACGTGATAAGTTCCATATCAACATTCCAATCAGTCAAGAGTATGCAACAACAAGAAAGGTATTCCAAAGGGCTCCTCAATCTTGTCAAGTTGATGGAATGTGCAAAGAAGGAAAAAGACATATCGACATATGGGCAGATGGAATTGTTTATCCAATTGATCCACAAAGTGGAAGGTATCCACCTTTTCATAATCTTCATGATCTGATTAGATTTGTAGAAGATGGTGATGAGGGTTTATGTGGCTATATTTAAAAGCTTTGTGAGATTTCAAACAAATAAATGCAATACATAAACTATCTACAAAATGTACCACATTAGAGAGACTTACATCAGAGGGATCTAGAAAAAAAATTGTCACATTTTTCTTCTCAATTAAAAGCTTTCAAACAAATTAAAGAAACTCCTAAAGGATTGAAAATACAGTCAAAATGAGTAAAATCGTTTTTACATTTGGCTAGAAAATTTGGCCAAAAGAAAAAGAGAATGAAAATTGTAAGAGACCATGTAACAAATGTCCTAGGTTTAAACATGTTGAGCAATTTTGAGCGTGTTCATTTTTGTAATGAAACTATGAGTCAGAATGACATTTTGAAACTATTGTCAATGAATGAAAATGTATGCTTGAAACGGTTTATTTTCCAAAAACTCATGAAAGAAATGAATTTGTTTCTAGAACCATCTCAAATTCAAGAGGTTTGTGATGGATTTAGAGTGAATAGAAAGGGTCATAGATCAATTTCAAAAGTTTGGTGTGATTTTCTTAAATTTAATAAAGTAAAATACTTTGGATTTCCTAGACCTCATCATGTAGGAAAGTATCGGCTCTTCTTGAATGAGAGTATCACATCTATAATTGATGACTATAAACACATTCACAGTAACATGCCTTGTGAGGTAGGAAATCAAACTTCACATTTCACTTATAATGTGTTTAACAATATATGGATAGATATAATAAACTTCAGACATGCATGGTTTATCTCTATAATATAAAAGAATATGGATGTTTTGGCCTTTTAAAATTTGTTGTTTGTTCTCCATGCAGACTCCAGATACAAGAGGATGGATTGGCAGAACTGAGGCTAAGGAAGCTCCTTCTAGAAAAAATGTTAATCTACATAATTACTCATCTTTTGCTATGATTTGAGATCCCAAACTTTCAATAGAATTGATTAATGTACACATATGTATGTTGCATTCAAAGTTAAGGATCATTGATCAACTAGTCCATCTTCACTTGGATTATGCATATTCCATTAAGCCTACAGCTTTTGTCAATGAATGCATAAAAAAGTGTGAATTTTTTTCTTTTAGAAATGCGATTTCATGGTGGTGATGTTCATCTAAGAAAAGATCCAAAGCTGTCACAAAATACAGGTGATGTATTACAGGATGTGTCAATGGGAGGTGCAAAAGCAAGAAGATTTCTTAGCAACACTGGTGGAAAAAAGCTAAATGCATTTTGAAATTGTTGGAAACAATTTTGCAACTTTACGAAAAATGTAAAAAGAAATCCAAAAATAGCAAAAAAAAGAATGGAGGTTTGGGTCAGACTAGATATTTTTTGAAGATCATGAGGCAACAAGTTACATATGATACCTATGTGATTGAATTCAAAAGTGCAATCACAAAGCTTATTGAAACCATCACATAGGCATGGAGTGTCAAAGACATTACCTAATACTTAGTGAGTTTCAAAGAAATTTACTCCACCAATATATTTGGTGTGTCTTGAAATAAAGATCTCATGATAATTAGCTTTATGTTTTTACAGCATATTCTTCTTTTGCATGGTCCATTCTTTGCAAAAAAAGAAGCACTTGCCACATGGAACACCCAGGGCATGGAAAAATCTTATTATCAAGCAAGAAAAAGCTACTTCAAATGCACAAGAAAAGGAGAAGGAGTCACAAAAAGTAATGCTTTCAAAGAGCTTTTTGATTGGTTCTATAGAAGACAATTACAAATGAGCACATGCCAGATATCATCACCAGATCATCTCAATGAGCACTACCACCAAATGTCTTTTAAGACATATGGATTTACAAAAAGAATGATATTTCATTCCAGTTTGAAGCTATAGCATTTGAAATATCATTTACAATTCTTCTAGCCAAAAATACATATGCATGTATATATAGTTTCTGAACTCATGAATTATTGAAATGAAATATTTACTCTTCTTTCAGTCTTTTGAATGACTTGACTCTGGAAAATCTCCTCTATATCTAAGGAACTCCCTTCTCTTGTAGCCAACAATAGTTTGTACAAATGACACCTCTACAGCCACTACATAGCCTGAGTAACAAAGGAAATATCTAGTTGTAGAAGCATTCAGCCTTGGGGCATGGCCAAAAATCGTGAATGTTGCAGTTCTCTCAAGAAGCAAAGTCCTATATGCACTAAGGCATAGTGAAGAAAGGCCCATGAAGTTTGAAAGATTCTTCATAAAGAATAATGCAAAATTAGGGTCCTCATAGTATTGCTTATGTATAACACAAAATAAATCTGGATTCAACTCTGGAAGATAGTGAATGAGTGAATGTATATCCATTTTTACTTTTCCTTTAATCTCTATAGCTTTTCTTATGCCCTTGGCCCTGCCAAGATAATTGTCCTCATCCAATATAGATAAATGTGGAAACAATGAGAAAGCAAGACCAGAGAAAGCAAAGCAACTTTGAATGACTCGAGACAAAAATGAACTTATATAAAATGATTAAAGAAGATGACCAATTCAAGCAACTAGGATCATCAAGAAATCTTCGATGGTCCTAATCACTTGAATCTGTCATAAATCAAAATCATTTCAAAAATACCATCATCTGCCATCATTTATAACTATTGAAAGATAAATCCCTTTAATAAATAGCAAATGAAGATGTTCATGCAAAAATATGAGGAATTTTTACCAAGTGAGAAAATAAAATCATGAATAGAGAACTCTAAGAGATGATCGATTCAAGCGAATAGGCTCATCCAAAAGTCTCCGATGGGCCTAATTGGTTGAATGGATCATCCCTTTTAAATGATTGCTAATAGATGTTATTTGGCTTGTTTACATAACGAAAATATAAAAAAGCCATAAAAAGGAAAAATTCTAGACACAACCAATTTAAGCGAATAGGCTCATCAAAAGTTGTTCGATGGGCCTTATCACTTGAATCGGCCATATCTCAAACTTTTCTTGGCTAGATGTACCTTGACCTCATCTTCCTCTTAGGTTAGTTCTTTCTCGTCAATCCATATTTTTCCTTTGTCCTTAGCTACCTCCACAAACGAATATCTTCATCTAAATGATTAAATCCCCAAATCTTGCCCTTAGTCAAAATCTTCATCTACAAGGGCTGGCTTTTGTGAGAGCACTCTTTCATAGCAGTTTGAGAGAGCTTTGGAAGATTCTTTAAATTCTTTATTCGACAAGGATAAGTCCAGGTTCTTAAATTCCTCTTTAATTTCATCCTTCTCATTTATAAACCTCCTTGCAACTTCTTCTGATCCAGTTATAGCAGCAAGGCAGTAGTCTTCTCTAATGTTGAAGAGCTCTGGAATGCAATACAAAGGAACTAAATCCTTCCCAGAGATAAAGTAATATGCAAGATTTGGAAGAAGGAATGATTTCTCTAAGATTTTCACATTTTCATTTGGCTCTCTTATGGTAGTCTCTGCTCTAAAAGAAACAACATCAAAGTTCCTTATCGCTTCTTCTTCTGTTTGGAGGTTAATCTCTTCAACAATCTCTTTAACTTGACTTTCTAAATATTTTTTAAGAGAAAGATCTAGGCATTCCCTTTTTTCTTCAACATGTTCCTTTTCTTCAATCTTCCCAATTGACATGTGATCAAACCAAATCAGAAACCCTACGATCAACGGCACTATACAAGTATTTTGGTGTTCTTGGCAAATTTATATCCTGCATGGCAAGGGGGAAATCCTCCTACATTTTCTAGTGATTGTGGCCCCATCCAAAGGATCCTTTGTACAAATCATTGGGTGGATATAAGTTTTGCTAGATATGATAGCTTCTTGACCATTTACTATCCTAATGAAGGTCTCCCATTTATCCGAAAGAAATTCTTTGCTTTTCTCCACAAGTGCTTCCAAATCAAAGGTGGGATTGAAGATTTTCATTGCATCTCGAAAATGATTCACCCTCTATCCCTCTTGAACCATAAAATATAGAGGTTTTTCAGCACTTATAATTACATTCTTCTCTTCCATGTCAAAAGGCAATCGATGCAAGGGAATAGGCAATGTCAAAGAGAGTCAAAGAGGCATGATCGCTTGAATTGGTCACCTATAGGACTAGAGATCAGAGTGCTTGGCTATGAATGCAAAATCTAGAAGAAGGTTGAAAAATCAGAAAAGAGTGTGGAAAGTGGTATTTATAGGAAAAGAGACAAAGAAAAGATCACATGGTGTGGACCAATGAACATGTCTTTTCATCGATGTTTAGAGATAAAAAAATTGCAAGTTTGATACAACTTTTTTGTGGTTTTCCATGCTTTTCAAGATTGCTTTTCTGATAGCTAAACGACCAAAAGAGAATAGGCATGGCTCATTGCATCTGTTCATCTCTGAGCACTTGGTCTCAATGCAAGGTGAAGGAGAACGAGGTCTCTACATACCGAGAGGAGATGGATATGTGGAGGAGTTAAAGGACATGCAAGTTCAACTTTACGAAGAGGACGCTGTCGGGATGAAATCCCGCAGGGAGTGTGCATTGTTTTTTTTCAAAGTTCATAGATTTTATGAGATTTGTGTGATGTTTTGACTAAAGAGTGGTATATTTTGTACATATTTTGGCCGAATTAATTGATTGTGCGATGCGAAAACAAGTTTGAGATGTGTGTTAGACCCGTGTATATAAACAACAGACATTTGACCCATGAAAACCTAGGTTTGACCCTTTGAATCTGATTGAAAGTGAGGGTTTATCCCCTGAAAATCGGACTTGAACCCTTGGAAACCCTTGGAGTTTAGGCCGAAACTGTGAATAAACCCATGAATTGGTGAGTTTGAGATAATTGTGAGCAAACCCTTAATTTTCCCGACCAAAAACCCTAGATCGGACCCTTGGAAATGGCGGTTTTGTAGGCCAAACCCTAAAAACCCAATTAAATTGTGAATATCCAGTGTGAAATCGAAACCACAGTCTAGGGGAAAATTAAAAGACTACCAAAAATAGAAAGTTCATTGAGGAGGTTAGAACGTTCTAGAAGGAAGTCCTAGGGAGGGGCCTATAAATAAGTCCAAACTCATTTGTTTCTTCCCCATCCTGTGGATTGCCCTTGTGGATCGTCTCCTCCAAGTTACTGCGTGATCAGAGATTATTCTGAATTTTGAAGTAAAGAGCTACAAAGTGAGGACTTGAAGAAAAGCTTGGATCGAAGAAAAGTGAAGAAAAGATTAAATCGCAAAGACCAGAAGAAAAAGATAGAGGGTGACTTCCTCGACTGTAGCGGGAGGCCTACATCATATCCAGCCGATCGGCACTGTAGCGGCGGCATTTATTTGTATTTATCTGTTCCGCACTATAGCGGATTTTTGTATCGCGGACCGGCACTGTAGCGGGCATCACTGTATCATTCAGATTTTATTGTATCATCGAGTTTGTATACACACCAAGCCAGTGATTTCGAGAATCAGTGTTGTATCTGATTTGTCTCTTTCCCGACGCCTACGGTCGTGTACGCACGCACCTCTCGACACTTTCGAGGGGCAAGGGGCCCACACGTACGAGGATCGCGCACACTCCGGAGAGCAGAGGCGAGGCACCCAGCGCGCAGATGCCGCTCGCAGGACAGCGGGAACGGCGCACCAGAGAGGGGCCTGATTCAACCCCACGCACCGGCTTCCCGCCACGACCTCCTTCTTCCCGACAACTGAACCCGACGTGAAACGAGGTGGTTGCCTGGTGATCCTCGACACGCTACCCACTCCTTGAGGAAAGAGACAAGAACCTCGGCATCAGACAGAGACTCCAGGTACTAGCACTTCAAGTTATTTGAATTTTGCATTGTTTCACACACACATTGAACAGAAAGACTGTCTTGTTGTCTGCGTTTGAGCATCCACGCTTTGCATTAGTTTAGTCCATACGTGTGAGAACTTTTTTTTCTTGCTAAGACTAGGGATTTACTGATTTCATAGCTTAGACAAGACATTAGAAAACTTATCTTAAAAAGGGGGAAAATACATTGAAATCTTGGGAATCGAAGAGAGGACAATTCGACTAGACTTTGGCCTAGGCAAATCAGAGAGCTTAGGCTGACCTTTACCTCCTGGCTCGTGATTCATCAAGCCTCTTCTCTGATCTCTACTCTGAGCTTAGAGAGATAGTTGAACCACTTACACTGGACCTTGTGCTACATTCTAGGACAGAGCAGAGAAGAGAGATGGAGGATATATTCAAGGAAATGGTAATAGAGAAACAAGGGGCCCGTGTAGTCCAAGCGGTATTGAGAGAAAAAGGGAAGTTTACAGGCTTGAACGTAACCGAGTACCTAGATGTTTTTGAGGAACAGGCACGGATTTATGGTCTACCTGAGGATGTGTTTACACATTACTTCACATGGGTAGTATCAGGATCTATTTTAGCCCCTATTACTGCACATATAGCAAAGCCTTGGGCCGAATTCAGAAAAGAATTGCATAAGCTGTTTTATTTAGAAGACTTTTCCCAACACAGTAGACAAGGGTTCTTGCGGTGGATAAGCTCTCCGAAGCCCACTGCATCCCTCACTCAACTTTTGAATGAGTTCTTGAGAAGATATGAACAACTTCCACAGGCCGATTTAGATGCTTTGAAACCTGACCTAGTTATATCTTTCCTTAGGATCTTAAGTCTTGAAGACAGGACTGAGGTCGAAAGGAGGATTGAAGAGCCTGGGAAGAGATTTGGATTGACTGAAGATTGGGGTGTAGTGAGGAGAGAGGTAGAAGCGGTTGCCCAAATGAGGCAACGCCAGGCGGTGTTATACGATAGACCTGCAGTGGTAACACCACAACCGCCTAGGGAAGCTCCACTTCTGGCAATTCCGAATGTGCCTGCAACGTCAGCTTTTGCTAATGTTGCGTCCACTTCGCGATCGCCAATAGAGCTACAGGTTGAGATTCTCAGTCGACAGATAGAGAATCTTATTACGATGCAAGCGTCTATGTCAAAAGAAATGGCGAGTATTCATAATAAAGTTAATACTATGGGATATCAGGACCCCACTCCTCCTCAGGCAAGTACGAGTTATGTAGATACATTACAGAGAGGAACTATGCCCATTCCAAATATGCAAGGTTATGTGATGCCACAGCCTGCATCTCTAGTGCAGCCTGTTGCCCAACAGATACCTACACCACCAGTGCAAACCACATTTCAAAGAAACACTGGAACTTTTGAGAGACGAGCGACTGGTGGGTTTGGAGGGGCTAAGAGATGCGTATGGTGTGATGCAAAAGAGCATTTTTCATATGCCTGTGAAGAGCTTAAGCTAGCAAAAGAGCATCAACTGGTGATAGATATCGATAAGAAGTTATGTGACTTCAGGACCCGCCTTCCTCTACCTGTGAATTGGGGAAAGGGTGGAATGAAGAAATTTTATGAAGATTTATCTGGCAATAATGCAAGTACATCAGCCGCACGATTAGAACCTGTTGAGGAAGAAGATGAAAAAGTGCCTAGACCTCGACCCCAAAGAAATTATTCCATTGAGGCTTTAGTGAGGGCTAGGGATGCCATCATGCAGAAGACTGCCTGGAAGTCTCCTGTTGATGAATCCTCGATCTATTCCCATATAGCCAATGTGGAGGAAAAGAGGAAAAGGGATGAGAGTCAGGAAGAGACTGAGCCTGAAAGAAGAGTGACTAGAAAGCAAAGTCAAGAGGCCGAAGAAAAAGCTAAAGAGCTAGAGAAGAAAGTTCAGTTTAAAGAGCCTGTAGCTACTCAGGCAGAGGCAAAGAAGAAGGAGATAAGAGAGGGAAAGAGGCCGGCTGGGCCAACTAAGATTCAAGAATCGACTAAAGAGAAAGAGAAAGAGCTAGAACCTGTTCAAAAGACTGATAAAATTCAAGAAAGTATTCAAGAGGCTGACAAAGAAAAGAAGAAGAAAAAAAAAGAGAACTCCAAAGGTTGTATTAATTTCTGAGTTGGAAAGGAAAAATGATGCAAGAGAGATATTAAATGACATTTTACTGAAGAGCCAAGTGACCATGTCCTTGGAGCAGGTCTTCTCTATAGCGAAGCCTGAGTTCAAGGACAGTTTTATAAAGCTGGTTAAGAGAAAGAGGTTTCCACTACCTGAAGATGTAGAGATGGAAGAAGCACCTGAAGATATTCAAGTGACAAATGAAGCAGTTACATTGAGTGATACATCTGATGATGATGGTGATGAGGTTGCCAGGTGTCATAAAAATTCTCTAGATCCTATCATACCTGATGATGAAATGAGGAAGATAGAAAGTGAGTTTAGCAGGACCTTTTGGGCGAGAGGAACTCCAGAGATGAAGATAAAGTTAGGGAGCAATGAGGAGTCATGTTTTGCTCTGGCCTTGATTGACTGAGGGTCAGAGATAAATGTGATTTCTAAGAAGCTCTATGATAAGTTTAGGTGGCCGATTGATAAAGATCATGGATGGAGGATGAGGACAGCGGATAATGGTTCAGGAGCACTGCTTGGGGCATGCGCCTTTGTGCCTGTGACCATAGGTGGGATTTCTGAGGAATTTCACTTCTTTGTCTAGGACCATTGTTCATATGAGGCTATCCTTGGGCAGCCCTTTATAGCTGAGGTAAGAATGGAGACTAAGGCCATGGATGATGGATCTGCCTATGCACAAATCCGTTCTAGATCTGGCCTTCATTCTCTGCAAGTGATGATTGTGTGTCCAAATCACTCCAGGAATAGAAAGAATATAAGAAAGAAACCTATTAATTCACATGACCATGATGAGTGTATGCCTGTTGGAGAGTATGGAGCTTCTGCTGATCAAAATTTCTGTTAGGATCCACTGTTGAGCGAGACAACAGTGGAAGTTGGTTTGATGTCTCGCATGACTTTGTACATAGTTTTGAAAGTTTTTTTATTTATTCATCTGCATTCAAGTTGCTATGCTTACAGAAAGAAAATGTTTCAAATAAATTCAGAAAAGTTCATGAGAGACACTATAAGCATTTAGGAATGATGTTACCTAATGAGAAGATTGAAGATGTGATCCAGTTGGAGAGAAGTTCGACTACTCTGGAAGAGCTTGAGCAGGCATTTGAGAGAAATGAGAAATCAAAAATCATTATGCTCAGCTCTTTCCAAGAGTATGAGATGATTAAGGAGTTTATGAGAGAGCATGAAGTAAGTGTAAATACAAAGTATAAGACTGTGGATAAGAAAGTAAAGCCTATAACTCAGCCATTGCCAGAAGATAGTCATGAGAAATATCTGCGAGTGTCAGATGACCCTACGTTGAGACGAAGAGAGCTCATAGGGCATCATTTTACTGATGAGACTATTAAAGAGATCAAATTTGGAGAGAAATTGTTTCTGAGAAAAGAAGAGAAACAAAAATTTATTGAAGTCATTAAGAAACACGAAAAAGCATTTTCACTTTTTCCACATGAGATAGGTTGTGCGGACCCGAAACAATTACCTCCCATGATTATCTTTACAGTGCCACATATACCATGGAATATCTGGCCTATACCAGTCCCAAAGGCTCACTTGCCTGAGCTGATGAGACTGCTAAAGGAAAAGATTTCCATGCGGATATTGGAACCCTCCTCAGCTCCATATTCGAATAGGTGGTTTACAGTGCCTAAGAAAAATGGGAAGCTTCGTTTCATTCAGGATCTGCAACCTGTGAATAAAGTCACAATTAGAAACGTAGGGACAGGACCCATAGTGGATGAGTTTGCTGAAGAGTTTGTTGGGCATTCCATCTACTCTATGGGTGATCTGTATTCAGGTTATGACCAATTTCAGTTGGCTATGGAGAGTAGAGACATTACGACCATGAGGACTCCACTGGGCCTTGTACGCATGTGTACTTTGCCGTAGGGAGCGACGAATTCTGTGGCTCACATGATGAATGCCATGAATCTGGTTTTACGAGACTTTATACCATCTGTGACTATGCCATTCATTGATGATGTTCCGATAAAGGGATGTGAGGAAAGAGTGAAAGATGTGAGTTTAGATGCTTCAGGATGTAGAAAGTTTGTGAGAGATCATATTGCTGATTGTGAGAAGATCTTTGAGAGGTTTGAAGATGTGGGGCTAACACTTTCTTTAGAGAAATCTGTTTTTGGCGTTGATGAGGTCCTCATTGTAGGACATCTGTGTGGATATTATGGCCGCAAGCCGTACCCGCAGAAAGTTGAGGCCATTAGCAGGATCTCTGAGGTGTGTCGTAATGTCAGTGAGGTGAGAAGGTTTCTAGGAGCCTGTGTATTCTATGTGATATGGATTCCTCACTTTGCTCACGTTGCGAACCCCTTATTTGATCTACTGAGAAAGAGAAAGAAGTTTGTATGGACAGAGAAACAGTCGAGAGCTATGCGTAAACTGAAGCAGCTGCTAATTGAAGCTCCGATTCTGAAGCGTGTTGACTATTCAGGTCAGAGACCTATCATTTTGACCGTTGATACCAGTCCTATTGGCATAGGCTGGGTCATAGGGCAAGATGATGATGAGGGGCAGAGATATGCAGTGCGCTTTGGTGCTAAGATCCTACATGATACCCAAAGAAAATATCCTCAGATTAAGAGAAAGTTATGGGGATTAGTGACTGCTTTAAAGAGCGATAAAGAGTATTTCATTGGGGCGAATGTGATAGTTGAGACCGATTGTCTTCCACTGATTGGCATGATTGCAAATTGTTCATCTCCGGATATTGCTATGCTTAGATGGATCTCTTATATAAAGTTTATAAATCATGCATTTGTACACATAGCTGGGAAGTCGAATACAGTGGCTGATATGCTTTCAAGGGCAAAATTCGATGATGAGTGTGATGACGATGATGAGGTAGAAAGGGATATACATATGATAAGATACGATCCATTGGTATATGTTTATGAGCAGTTCCGTGAGAGTGAGTATGATGGTGAGTGGAGAGATATAGGGAGATATCTGAGTACTCTGAAATCTTCCCCAGGCTGGTCCACAAATAAGTATAGATCCATCAGGAAAAAGTCTTATAACTTTTTCTTAAAGGACGGGCTTATTTGGCGACACGCTAAAGGCAAGGTGAAGAGTCCACAGAGAGTATTGAGTTCGAGGAGTCTTCAGAGCAAAGTGATGAGAGAAATGCATGAGACCTTATGGGCAGGTCATAAAGGATTCTATGCTACGTATGAGAAGGTTAGGGAAGCTTACTGGTGGCGAGGGATTTATGTGAGTGTGAGAGGTTTTGTAGACACTTGTGCTACATGCCAAGTGCATTCATCAGTTAGGCACAGAGACCCGTTACATCCGACTTACCCTCCTTGTATCCATTACAAGTGGGTGGTCGACCTTGTAACCAGGCCCAAAGGGATAGGTAAGATGAGATACATTGTACTTGCTAGAGAGGACTTGACCAACCATGTGGAAGGTCGAGCTCTTCGTACGAAGACTACTTATAATGTATGCAAATTCCTTTTAGAAGAAGTGATCTCGAGATTTGGATACGTTGAGAAAGTGGTTGCGGACAGGGGAGAGTTGGATGCGAGAGAGGCAAAAGACTTCTTTGATCGACATGGAATTCGATTGTGTCTCACCACTGCCTATAACCCAGAGGCAAATGGGAAGATCGAGAGAGGTCACCCTTCCATTGTGAAGGCGATCTCTAAGGCTTGCAGCGATGACATCAAGCAGTGGCCTAGGTTTCTTCCATTCGTGCTATGGGCTGATAGGATGACTTACACTCAATCCACAGGTTTCATGCCTGTTGAATTGATGTACTATCAAAAGCCAATCTTCCCCATCCAGACTCAGATAGTGACATGGTTGACGCTCCCATGGAATGATGGTATGACGAGAGAAGAGTTATTATCATTGAGAATAAAGCAGTTAGAACAAGGAAATGAAAAGTTGAAAGAAGCAGTCCAAAAGTTAAAGGAGTCAAGGTTAAAGAACAAGATCTATTTTGACAAAACCCATCGACTGAGACCACGTAGGATTGAGATAGATGATTGGGTGTTGGTGTACGACAGTACATTCGATACTCAATACGATGCTAGGAAGAAATTGACCAAACGATGGTTTGGGTCGTATGTGGTTACGTCTGTGTTTGAGAATGGTACGTATGCACTTCGTGAGTTAGACAATACTCCTTTGAGATCTTTGATTGCAGGAAAGAGGGTAAAATTATTGAAGAAAAGAAATGACGCGGATTATGAGATTGAGCAAGAACTTCTGGAGGATACTAATGATATTGGAGGATACTGATGATATTGGAGGATGCTGATGACACTGGAGGGAACTGATGACACTGAGGCTGATGCTGATGAAGAATGATAGACCATGGAATTAAAGAAAAGTTGGATCTAAATGAAGAAAAATGACCAGGTGAAACGTTTCTGATTTGAGACGTGTTTTCTTTCTGATAGAGCATATGCATTGCATTGATGTGTGTGATAAAGATATGTATGAGTTTATGAAAATCTATTATGGGTTTGCATGAAGCATGAATGACTAGGAAATTATATGAGTGAGATCAGTTAGCAGACTAGAGACTTTTGGGAGTGAAAGCTTGGGGATGTGATGGCATGCTTAGACCGAGTGCATGTATATACTGATTGATTTGAACACGTAGTGAGTGGGAAACTTTGGATCCTAGTATTTATTTCTTGCGAGATCTTACCTCCATATGGATCATGATTTATAAAGAAACATTCATACTCATGCCAGCTTATATGTGCGTGTATGTTGTTGGTGTGCTACGATGGGCTAGTAGGCGGGTGGAACCACCTGGGTTGGGTGATTAAGGTCACGAGCCGTAGCTAGTTTCGTCGTAGGCCTGACCTATCTGTTGTCATGCGCCTGTATGGGTCGGTAGGCGGGTGGAGTCACTCTGATCGGGTGGTCAGAGCCACGAGGTGACGTTGATTTCATGCAGGGCTGACGTTGTGTATGTCCTGTGCTAAGCCGGGTCGGGAGACAGGTGGAATAAACTTGGCCGGGCGGACAAGTCCATGAGTCGCACCCGATTTCGACATAGGCCGATTTGTGAAAAATAAAAGATAAAAAGAAATGCTGAGCTGAGATGAAGAGGAAAAGAAAAAGAAAAAGAAAAAGAAAGAAAGATCTAATGGAGAGCTGGACAAGTAGGAAATAAATAGTGGGAATCGAGGTATATTCTACAAACTGAGTTAGTAGAAACATATGCATATGCTAGTACTTAGAATGAGCAGTTGGATCTGAACCAGTTGAACGAACAAAAGATCTAGAAAGCCAACGATTTATCATGTGATTACTTGTCAAATTGCAGACGCAGAAACATAATATGACGTTTGTGAAGCTTGAATCCACCTAATTTCCTAAAATTCATACCAATCTTTGTAAAAATTGCATGACTGCATGAGATCATGATTCGAGTTTTGAGAAGAAAAAGATAAAAAGTGTAAAGAGATTTTAAAAGAACCCTGATACTCTTTTGTTGGATCTTGCAGGTTGGCCCATCGGGACGATGTGCAGGTTTAGCGGGGGCAAATGTCGGGATGAAATCCCGCAGGGAGTGTGCATTGTTTTTTTTCAAAGTTCATAGATTTTATGAAATTTGTGTGTTGTTTTGACTAAAGAGTGGTATATTTCGTACATATTTTGGCCGAATTAATTGATTGTGCGATGCAAAAACAAGTTTGAGATGTGTGTTAGACCCGTGTATATAAACAACAGACATTTGACCCATGAAAACCTAGGTTTGACCCTTTGAATCTGATTGAAAGTGAGGGTTTATCCCCTGAAAATCGGACTTGAACCCTTGGAAACCCTTGGAGTTTAGGCCGAAACTATGAATAAACCCATGAATGGGCGAGTTTGAGATAATTGTGAGCAAACCCTTAATTTTCCCGACCAAAAACCCTAGATCGGACCCTTGGAAATGGCGGTTTTGTAGGCCAAACCCTAAAAACCCAATTAAATTGTGAATATCCAGTGTGAAATCAAAACCATAGTCTAGGGGAAAATTAAAAGACTACCAAAAATAGAAAGTTCATTGAGGAGGTTAGAACATTCTAGAAGGAAGTCCTAGGGAGGGGCCTATAAATAAGTCCAAACTCATTTGTTTCTTCCCCATCCTATGGATTGCCCTTGTGGATCGTCTCCTCGAGGTTACTGCGTGATCAGAGATTATTGTGAATTTTGAAGTAAAGAGCTACAAAGTGAGGACTTGAAGAAAAGCTTGGATCGAAGAAAAGTGAAGAAAAGATTAAATCGCAAAGACCAGAAGAAAAAGATAGAGGGTGACTTCTTGCACTGTAGCGGGAGGCCTACATCATATCCAGCCGATCCGCACTGTAGCGGCGGCATTTATTTGTATTTATCTGTTCCGCACTATAGCGGATTTTTGTATCGCGGACCTGCACTGTAGCGGGCATCACTGTATCATTCAGATTTTATTGTATCATCGAGTTTGTATACACACTGACCTAGTGATTTCGAGAATCAGTGATGTATCTGATTTGTCTCTTTCCCTACGCCTACGGTCGTGTACGCACGCACGTCTCGACACTTCCGAGGGGCAAGGGGCCCACACGTACGAGGATCGCGCACGCTCCGGAGAGCACAGGCGAGGCACCCAGCGCGTAGACGCCGCTCGTAGGACAGCAGGAACGGCGCACCAGAGAGGGGCCTGATCCAACCCCACGCACCGGCTTCCCGCCACGACCTCCTTCTTCCCGACAACACTATCTCTACATCTTGGTGATAATTCTTCTCTCATGCTTGGAGGAGGATCTACACTCATGGTTGGAGGAGGCCGTACATACATGCTTGAAGGAGGCTCTAATACGTGCTTGGAGGAGGATTTTGAAGATTATTATTATGACAACTTTATGATCAATTATGAAATGGTAACTTGTATCTTTTTCTTTATTTTCAATCAAAATGGTATGAATATTTCTTATGAATGAAGTTGGTTCTCCCATGTGATGTTATGTCTTGTATGTTATCAGATCAATCTTCTTCTTGAGTTTTTATTATCTCTTTGAGTTTCCATTCCTCCAACTAAGCTTTCTTGAAGCACATTGTGTGCACCATTGGACTTGGCAGTTGAACTCATCCACCAACCATGCATCATCTTCTTGACACTTGAACCTGACATGAAAAATTTCCACTTCAACACTTGAACGTGACATGAAATACATCCACTCTGACACTTGAACCCGATGTGAAGAGACCACACTACAAATCCGGTATACATGAATTCTATTATGCTCTGCATATGCATACACATGAATCGGCAATTGTCGTGGTTGCTTCCTCATCCTTGGGAGCAGTAACATACCCATAAACCTTCTTCTTGGTGTTGAGGGCTGATCATCTTGATCTGATACCTCCATGGATGGAAAGTGGGTGATCCTCATCATGCTATCATGACGAAAGGAGTTGAGGTCGGGGAGCGATGTCATGGGGCTGGATCAAGCCCCGTGCATGTATCATCCTTGTTTGAGAAGCGGTGTCTGCACATTGAGTGCCTTGCCTATTGGTCAATATTTGAATGCAATGGATCCATGCTTTGGAAGGTGGGGAGAAAGCCTTGGCCATGTGGGATGGGTCGTAGACATCATGGTGGATGCACATGAATGTGGAATGAGACTATAATACTAAAAAATCACCAACTCAAGAGTGCTAGATAAAAGACTATACTTGATGGATATGAAAGGATTGATAAATATACAAATAAATGTCATAATGTGACTATGGATAATACAACTCAGATAATGAAAAATTTCCACCACAGTGCAGATCAAATTACAAAAGTTGGAACGGCCTTCTTGGGCATACTGTGAAAAAGATGTTTCTTCACTTTTTTCTTCGATCTTCAGTCTTTGCAACTTTACTTCAAACTCCAAGTGCTTTTCTTCACTTTAAGTAATGTCTAGAAAAAAAATAATGGAAAAAAATCTTTCCTATGTTGAAACTCATGAGAAGAACATACTTCATTTTCACTTAGAAGTTGTATAGCACACACATATACACAAAAGAAATACACATAGGGAAGGATGTACTTATGAACATAGAAACATTGACTTATGCATAGAGGTCTTTAGCTATACACAAACACATGCGAATGAATAATAGTACACTCGCGCACAACTAAATATACACCAATTGCATTAATCCGTACTCAAGAAAATTCATATAAACACTCAAACGCATAATTTTTTTTGTACACACATAGGCACATTATGAAAGATAAAGTCACATTCACGATACACATGAATCATTTTTACAAATGAAAAATATATTTGAATGAAGCTGCTTCTCGGAACTATAGTAGTTTTGAATCCATACATTTGTCATAGAATAACATCTTCATTTCTATCAGACTTGATGGCTCATATGCTCTATTTTGTAAGAAAATGAGGCCTCAAGTTACGAATCTTAAAAGAGTGTTTTTATTTGGTTGGGAGGATCTGGTATTAGTATTATGGTACAATAATACACTACAACATATCGAGGGAATACCGACGGTCAGTGTACCGACCGTCAGCTGTCGGCGTCGGTATACCCCTCCGACAATTTGGGAAAGCTGTTTTGCCTCGGAAAGACAGCGTCGGTCTGAGCATCGGTATACGCGTCGGTATACGCGTCGGTATTCTTCTGAAACTACCGACGCTTATACCGACGCTTATACCGACGCTCTCGTTTTAACCAAGCTCGAACCCGAAATTCGTCATTCTGAGCATTTTGAATCTAGAGCTTCTCCTTTCAGGTTTGCACGCGCCAACATTAGAGATCTCTGTTTGTCATCCTCTCTCTCTCTCTCTCTCTCCCTCTCTACCTCCCTTCCCTCTCTCTCTCTCTCTCTCTCCCTCTCTCTCTCTCTCCCTCTCTCCCTCCCTTCCCTCTCTCTCTCTCTCTCTCCCTCCCTCTCTCTCACTATTTCTCTCTCTCTCCCTCTCTCATACATGCATGCATGCATATGCATACATGCATGCATGCATATGCATACATGAATGCATAGGCATGCATATGTATACATACATGCATGCATATGCATATGTATACATACATGTATGCATATGCATATGTATACGTCATACATGCATGAATATGCATACATACATACATGCATGCATGCATATGAATACATGAATGCATATGCATACATGAATGCATATATATACATGCATGCATGCATGCATATGCATACATGAATGCATATGCATACATGCATGCATATGCATACATACATTCATACATGCATGCATATGCATACATGCATGCATGCATATGCATACATGAATGCATATGCATACATGAATGCATATACATACATGCATGCATGCATATGCATACATGCATGCATATGCATACATACATGCATACATGCATGCATATGAATACATGCATGTATATGTATACATACATGCATGCATACATGCATGCATGCATACATGCATGCATGCATATACATACATGCATGCATATGCATACATGAATGCATATGCATACATGCATGCATATGCATACATGCATGCATATGCATACATGCATGCACATGCATACATACATGCATACATGCATGCATATGAATACATGCATGCATATGTATGCATACATGCATGCATGCATATGCATACATGCATGCATACATATGCATACATGCATGCATGCATATGCATACATGCATGCATATGTATGCATGCTTGCATATGCATACATGCATGAATGCATGGATGCATACATGCATGCATATGCATACATGCATGCATGCATATGCATACATGCATGCATGCATATGCATACATGCATGCATGCATATGCATACATGAATGCATATGCATACATGAATGCATATACATACATGCATGCATGCATATGCATACATGAATGCATATGCATACATGCATGCATATGCATATATGCATGCATACATGCATGCATATGCATACATGCATGCATACATACATGAATGCATATGCATATATGCATGCATACATGAATGCATATGTATACATATGCATACATGAATGCATATGCATACATGAATGCATATACATACATGCATGCATATGCATACATGAATGCATATGCATACATGCATGCATATGCATATATGCATACATACATGCATGCATACATACATGCATGCATACATACATGAATGCATATGCATATATGCATGCATACATGAATGCATATGCATATATCAATGCATATGTATATATATGATACATGAATGCATATGCATACATGAATGCATATGCATACATGAATGCATATGCATACATGAATGCATATACATACATGAATGCATGCATATGCATACATGAATGCATATGCATACATGCATGCATATGCATACATGCATGCATATGCATACATGCATGCATATGCATACATACATGCATACATGCATGCATATGTATACATACATGCATGCATACATGCATGCATGCATACATGCATGCATGCATATACATACATGAATGCATATACATACATGCATGCATGCATTTGCATACCTGAATGCATATGCATACATGCGTGCATATGCATACATACATGCAGACATGCATGCATATGAATACATGCATGCATGCATATGCATACATGAATGCATATGCATACATGAATGCATATGTATGCATACATGCATGCATATGTATACATGAATGCATGCATGCATATGTATACATGAATGCATATGTATACATGCATGCATATGTATACATGAATGCATATGTATACATACATGCATGCATATGTATGCATACATGCATGCATGCATATGCATACATGCATACATGCATATGTATACATGAATGCATGCATGCATATGTATACATGCATGCATATGTATGCATGAATGCATATGTATACATGCATGCATATGTATACATGCATTCATATGTATACATGAATGGATATGTATACATACATGCATGCATGCATATGCATACATGCATGCATGCATATGCATACATGCATGCATGCATATGCATACATGCATGCATGCATGCATATGCATACATGCATGCATGCATGCATATGCATACATGCATGCATGCATGCATATGCATACATGCATGCATGCATATGCATACATGAATGCATGCATATGCATACATGAATGCATATGCATACATGCATGCATATGCATACATACATGCATATGAATACATGAATGCATACATACATGAATATGCATATGTATACATACATGCATGCATATGCATATACTTACATGAATGTATATGCATACATGAATGCATGCATACATGAATGCATGTATACATGAATGCATGCATACATGAATGCATATGCATATGTATACTTGAATGCATATGCATATGTATATGGATACATGTATGCATACATACATGCATGCATATGCATACCTACTTTATATTTTTTGTATATGTATATGTATACATGAATATATGTATATGTATATGCACACATACTCTATATTTTTGTATATGTTTACGTATACATGAATATATGTATATGTATATTATACATAAATGCATATGTATATGTATACACACATGCATATGCATATGTATATGTACAAGTATGTATACAAGCAAGCATATGCATATGTATATGTATACATGTATGCAGATGCATATGCATATGTATACTTGAATGCATATGTATACATGAATGCATATGTATATGTATACACACATGCATATGCATATGTATATGTACAAGTATGTATACAAGCAAGCATATGCATATGTATATGTATAGATGTATGCATATGCATATGCATATGTATACTTGAATGCATATGTATACGTGAATGCATATGTATACTTGAATGCATATGTATACTTGAATGCATCAGATGGGATCTCCACGTACACCTTGGGGTGCACATGATCATGATGAATCGAAGATCTATCATATCCGTAATGGAGCTCCAGCTATGGATGCGGCGGGAAAGTCAATGCGTTAGCGGATACGACAGCTCTGCTCTATCGAATTCAGTCATTCAGTAATGTTAAAATGGCACCAACAGGATAGAGACTCTCAAAATTATATCACACAATGTATATATGAAGAGTACCGACCAACACCTGGCAATCCTATTGTGAGTTCCAAATGTATACAACATACAGCACGCGAAGTGATGTCGCATCGACGATCGGAAGCTCGCGGTGCTTTCAAAGCAGGCTTACCAAAGCCTGTATGGCTAGATGCCGAAGAATGGGAATCGATTCAGGATGAGCATCAACATACTCCTGATGGGTATCGGCAACAGAGAGATGTGGCGGCCACTCGTTTAGATACAGTTGGAACGTCGCATTTAGGTAGCGGCGGATACGACAGTATGCGCTACCAATTTGTAAGTATGATGTTAATTATTGAAGGTGTTTGTGTTAAGTATATTATGTATATTCATCTAACATTTTGCATATTTTCTATAGGAGTTGGCAGTGGGTCATCCTCCAACGCGAACTGAAGAATCATATGGATATCGACATGGACTGACTGCATTGTTACAAGACTTAGAGGGACGCGGTGCAATCGTCTCATGGGAGAATATTCTTGATTAGGTAAAGTTATATCTTGGTTTTGTGTTTTTAGTTGTTGTTTATAAATGTCATGTTAATTGGTCTTATTTTATACATATGTTTTGTTGCAAGATTGTAGGTGTAAATATTTTGATCAATGCCACAATTTTGTATCACACTTGCATACGACAATGATGAACCACAATTTTGTATTCGATTCCTATATGGAAGTGTTTTGTCACAATTTTGTATTACACTCCTATGTGGCAATGATGTATCATAAATTTGTATTCCATTCCTATATTGAAGTGCTTTGCCACACTTTTGTACATTTTTCATTTATGGAATATATGACTTTCTGTACATGAATCATTGTTCATTGTTACTCATATAAGTTTATGTTTTGGTTGCCATTAGAGTACATAACACATGTACTCAGTTGGGCAGAGTGTATTGTCTTTTGCTAAACAACATCATGCTGTAGCAAAGGACAACACACTCTGCCAAAAAGAATTTGTGCAGGTATGGTCGTCGATATACGCGTCGGTAGCTCCAGTATGGTCGTCGGTATATGCGCCGGTACACCCAGCCACCCGTCGGTATATGCGTCGGTATGAGCGTCGGTATTTCCGATGCGTATACCAACGGTTATACCGACGCTTATACCGGCGCCATACCGGCGCTTTCTTTTCGACGCCTGTACCGACTGATACACCGACGTCGTGAAGAAATCCCTCCCGTTCATTTGCCTCGGTAGCAGCCTCGGTATACCCTCGATATGTTGTAGTGATAGTGCATAAGAAATTCCTACATGCTTACTACTTTTAATGTATCATTATACTCAGTTCTACTCATTTGAACCCCATATATCTGGGTAAAAAGAACTTTGGTTAGTTATATAGCACAATCGATCAAGGACTTTTCTTACACCTACTGTGTTAAAGGTATCGTCCTATTGTCTTTTATACCCACCATTACTGAAATGGTGCACCACTACAACAATAAAAAAAATCTAGATATTTGCTGAGTTTATTTTAGTTTTGAACTTCCAAGCAACGAGAGAAGTTTATATCAAACATGACGTTTGATAAGATGTACCGTTTCTTTTAGAATATGACTTTACTTCTGCGATAGGTGTGCATAACACACATATTCAAAAATTCTGAGGTCAAAGAGTTCAGGGATCTTACCATACCGTCTTTCATAGGGTACAAAATAGTGTACGACTATATCTTGACATATATCCATGGTGTGTAGATATGTCTTAGATCCATATTTAGATTTTTAGTTCGGCATGTTCATCTCATTCACAAGTGATATGTATTTGTTTTTCCTCTCTTCTACCCCCTTTTTTTGGGGTTGCCTACATGTGAATTATCTCTTTCTATCATGAGTATTTCAGAACTCAGAGAGCTGGTGGGAGAAGTGTTCTCCCTTCTATCTGAGCTTAGGGTTTTGATAAACCCATCTCTCTCCTCGAGATAATTTGTCTCGAAAAAGAAATATAAGATGAAATTTTAGCGCATGAAAAGAAGATAATGACAAAGATCAAAAAGTTCGAAGTATTCCTATTGTCGACAATAGTAACGAGAAGAAATTTCCGAATGGTAAAATGAAGTTCTAAGTAAAAGATATACCCCTTCGCATCTAGAAAAAAATAAAGATGAAAAATTGGACAACATATAAGAAACATACGAAATACCATCAATGATCAGGTGTAGGTAAAGAAGACCTTCACACAATGCAAGAACCAACATTTCAAATAAGGGTCTAAAAATAAGGTTCTTGGAAATGATACGTTAATCTCTTTATTGAACTTGATGTCTATCACCTACTGCAAATAAACACATATGATTCGAACGTCACTTGAATACAGTTCCATATTAATATATTTCTCTATCATGTGTTAACAAACGTGAAAACATCATGGAGCTTTTCTTTCTTCTTTACAAATCCTTCTCCCCTAATTTTTATGTATGCCCATCATCCTCATGACCCACTTATCTTTATATATTTGACACTCAGCAATAGATTGTTCCTTGTTGCCTCAACCTTCTTTCTTCTCCTCTTGCGGTCTGTGTGTTTCGATAATTCCCAAGTTCCACCAATTCGTATCAAAGCAAGTGAGGCTTTCCAAAGTTGCATCATTGGCATACCTTGCAAAGTTTTTTAGGTTGTTAGAAGACTTGGTGACAATTTTGACAGTGATATTTACAAGAAAAGATATTCGCAAGAAAAGATATTCCTTGTAGGAGCTACGAGAGTTAATAAACTTCAAAACATGTTGGGTGAGTAAACACATTGTTTGAAGGATGTCAAATCAACACATTATCACACCTAAAAGTTAACAAAATGAGTCACTTAAAAGCTGAATGGAAAGAAGACGTCAACGTTTTCTCTTCCGAAGCTAAACTCATACAAGCCAAGAAATTTTTCAAAATCTAATGACCATCAAAATGCGCAACAAATAAAATAAATACTTCGCAACAAGGACATACTATGATGCCAAATCTACATAACATCAATTACAAATTTGCCAATGGAAAAATCCTAACTATCTAAAATTATCTCTATCGCATCGTCGCAACCTCATTTCTATCGCATCGTGGAAACCTCATCAAAACCAGAAAAATCGTCTATGTTCTTCATTTGCTTCCGTAAATCTATGTTTTCAAACTAGAAGATGTCATATTTTTCTCAAACATGAACAGCAAGACCCACCATACCATTTCACGTGTAAAGACGTGAATTTGAATGGTAGTAAACGAAGACTCAAGACATGATTAACATACCATTCCAAGAGGATAACCAAAAGAAACAAATAGCAACCTTATTGATCACTGTATGGGATGCATACACCTCAAAGACTTAACAGATAAAAGAGAAGAACGAAAGGACATATATATATATATATATATATATATATATATATATATATATATATATATATATATATATATATATATATATATATATATATATACATATATATTTCTTCAATACAAAAACTGGAAAATGCATTAAGCTTTTTTTATAACGGCTGCAGCAAGTAGAAGGACGACTTACTTGTTAGTATATAAGTCCCCCTACCCGTATAACTTAATGCCAAGTCCAAGAACACCTTTAGACTTCTTAAGGGAAGTCAACCTAATGGAACTCAAAACTTTCAAAGGCTCATAATTTCACACAATTGAATGCCTTTGTGCATAATGATATGACCAACATTGATACCTTTTAGAGTTGCCTAAACACATTCTATGTGGCTTTTTATCCAAAATTAACCATTCAAAGATCACTTTCCGGGTAGTTATGGGAAATTCTCCCCATTTTCATGTTGACCAAGTCCGTCAACTGACTCCCAGTGTTCAAATCTTCCGCCAATTGGGTATTCCGATGGGATTTGATGTCTCCCGGGGTAGAAGAGCCTTGACCTTCTTACCCTTCTATTCTCCCCTTTTTCGGTGCCTCCTAAAGTTTCAAGTGCTCTCTATGGAAGAGTTGGAACAAGGTCAAACAATTTATCAAGATCAGTGATGATTGGAGGTGGGTAGCCATTATAAGATAGAATGATTCGATCTGATTCCCAATCAAGGGCATCAGAGGTGTGGAGTTTTGACCTCCAAAAATCTAGGAAGCTATGGAAGAAAGGTTTTTTTTTTTTTTGGAAACACCTTTGGAACCAAGATACTTTCCAGTGGATTAGATTTGAGCACATCGAGCCAGAGGTGAGAGTGAACTATGAAGAATGAACCTATTGTAGAGAAAATTCACTACTTCCGATCACTGGAAGACTCGTCTCCTTATTGGTCAGGACCGTCCTTGCCATGAGGGCCTCAGATAACATAATGTGAATAGCCTAGACAAAATTCCTAGATTCAAGAGGATTTAGTGCTTCCATGTCATGCTTAATAGTAAGTCGAGACTTGATTAATTGAGCTTGTGATGGGACTTTAAGTTCCAACCCATTTGGCATCCCCTAATCAAAATAAAAAAGTAAGTGCTTATGTGGTGAATTCTCCGCTGAGGAGTTTGGACCAATGTGAAGGCTAGCAAAATTTGTGGGGCCCTTTTTTGGTGCAAATGGTGCCTATGTGGAAATGAGGACTTGGAAGACCTCTTTTTCTCGTGGCCAAAATCAAAGTCAATCTGGTAGACCCATGAAAAAATCATGCTGCAACAAGGACAAATCAATTCCAAAACTAGAAATTATGTGAAGCACATCAATACTTTAGACTTTTCTTTCAATGGACACACCCATCCATGCCTAGAAAATTCATAAATAAAATTCATAAAGTAAAGAAAGTTCACAAAAGAAGGTGTCTACATAGGACCACAAACATCATTGTGAACATGCTGCAATTTTTTAGTAGGTCAAACTGAACCATCTTTTGGGAAGAAGGAATGTTGCATTTTGGCCAAAATAGATCCTTAACAAGCATGTCCACAAGGTGCGTCAAGTTTGGGTACAGAGGACACCATTTCAAATTTTTGCAAGCATAGTGAAGTCACAAAATTTCGATGATCAAAGCATGCATGCAAAAGCTATGCATATAAGATTAAGAAGCTTATATTGCACATGTTGAATCATTCAAATATACAACCCATGACATAAAATGCAATAGTAATATTGCCATTTGATAGATCATGAACTACTTATCTATCATCAATAAATTTGACAACCAAGTCAATCTTTGCTAATGCTGAAACTCATAACAAGCGTTTCTTGATCCTTGGCATAAATAAAGCATATGAAAATGTGAAAGAACTACCATCACTTGTAAGTATGATCTTACCAACTCCCATTACAGGATAAGAGGAGTTGTTAGCTGATGTGATAGTATCCCTATAGTGGCATGTTCAAGTGAACTGAAGAAACTCTAATGTGAGGTAATATGTTTGGTCGTCCCACTCTCAAAGTACCAAACATATCAATCTGCTATAGACATATAGTGTTCATGAGAGGATGGGTCATAGTTGCAAACAATACTAAATTCCCAATTTTTCATTCTATACAAGATTAATAGACCATGTTCTAGGTGTAGAGACCTCGACAATAACTATTCCAACCTCTTTCTTCTTTGCCTCTTTTGTAGCCACTTTTTGGACAACTCTTTATGACGATCATTCCTTTACAGTATTTGTAGAGCACTTTCTACTTTTATGTTTTCTTGTCCTCTTTGTCTTCCTTCTTTGACTATGTAGGATCGTAGATTTGTGCTTACTAGTAGATGACCTCCATTTACATTTACCCTTCTAACTAGCTAAAAAGTTTGATTCACAACATGCATAATGGACTTGTTATGCCTAGACTCATCTTCCTACAACAAACTACGTACTAACTTCTCAAATGTTAAGGAATTTGGAATGTCTTTCATCATCAACCAAAGATTAGAAGAAAAACTCTGATATGAATCTTGAAGGCCATTGAGAACAATCTACACAAGTGAACTATCTAGTAAACATTATCTACATAAATCAATTAATCTTTCAAATCTATGATCTTTGCCAAAAAATTGGCTATAGAATCTTCTTCATTCATATGGTAACTCTCCAAATATTTTCTTAGGTAAGCAACATGAGCCTCATTTCTTGCTTGCTATAAAGTGGTAAGTGTATCTCAAGCATCATTAGTTGTTTTCCTACAGTGAATGTGGGGGACAATGTCATGTTTTATAAAGAAAGATGTCAATGCATGTGCATGAGCATCTCTACCATCCAAACAAAGTTTCTATGTAGTAGGTGGAGTAGGAACTACAATGGGAACATGAAATTGATGATGTTCATCTTGAATGCCATTTGCATCACCTTGGATATCTGTATTTGTAGGTGTAGTACGACATTTTTCAACACTATGCACAATATTCAACACTCCTTTTGCTACCAATACATGACTCATCATATATGCCCATAATGGGTAATTGTGCCTGTCTTCATCCATATATACTTTAATTTCCATTTTCATAAGCTTGCTACTATTTGTAAGACATACTTTTTTAGCTTCATAAGAGTCATATTTCTTTTTGACTTCTATTGCCTCTTGTATTAGCTTCTCATGTTCCTTCTTTATGTCATCCACTTGGCTTTGCAAGTTGGCATTATCTTCTCAATCTCTTTATTTGCCTCCATGGGCTCTTCTTCCTTTTTTTTAAGCTCTAGTTTCATCTTCATGACTTGCGTAGAGAGTTGTTCACTAAGACCTTTGAACTGCATCTTTTTGAGATGTGCTTGTTGATATTCTCTATCAGCCTCCATTAATTGTTGTTGTGTCTCCATGGCCATTTGAATGATATGATTAACCACAAGTTTTAACTTGGCCACATCCACATTGATCCATGCTTGAGGGATTATAGGTTCTTCTCCTGTCACTACATCTTTACCTTTCGTTACATGTATGGCCTCATTAAATGGTTGTGGGATTTGGGGTTGTAATTGTGGCCCGGCCTCTTTCTTTTCTTTTTCTTTGGAACTACTACCTTCATAGATCATGTCCGTGGGGGATGGCTGTGCGATTAATCTTATTGATTTGAAATGTTCTTTTACCTCTAGCGCCTGTTCTTGTTGAATTTTTCTTTTGGGTGCCCCACTGTCTGTGTCCATCCATTGGTAATCTCTTTGAATTGCAACCTTGTGGTTTTGTTGATGTCAAGAGTGTATGTCCAGTCCTTTGTAGGTGTCCTTTCATATTCTTTTACTCAACAACGAACATATGGAATACATCCTTGATTTCAACCATGGCCACTTATTAAAATATCTTGATGTAGAAAAATGAGTATATCTGAAAACGTTGAACAAAACTACCCTATCGAGGTGTACTAAACCTGTAGCTCACTTTGAGGCACTTCTATTGGCAAAGTGAAACTTTATATCTGTTTTGCACAAAAAGATGGAATTAGGTACACATGTGATGTGATAGTGCTTTCATAGGTCGAAACAAGTTTAGATAAAAAATTTTAACACCATAGGGTGAAGTTGTTTTGAACTCCTAATCACATGGAGTATGCTTACCAATTTTGATTCAATTCTAAGATGGTGATAGGAGGGGTGTTGAGGATGCCCTAGATGAAGTTTCGACTTGCTCTAATACCAACTGTTTGAGTTTGAGTTTCTAAGATTTCAACTTTATTTCCAACACTCCTCCTTATGCATCAACCTAGATCCTTCATGCTAATGCACCTCTTTAATTTGGTAATCTCTGTTCTATCAATAGCCTTAGTGAACATGTCCCCATATTGCTCCTTTATTATCACATTCATCACTCTTAATTGACCTTCAATCAAATTTTCCTTGATGACATGAAAGTGCAGCTCAATGTGTTTCGATTTTGCAACTATGAAAAGGCTCTATGCCAAATATAATATATTAGAGTTTTCATGTAGACTCGTACTTGTTTCGCTTGCAAATGAAATTCCGAAAACAATTTCTTTATCCAAAAAAGCTTAACTTTGTATAATGCTTTACCAACTATTTTTATAGATGAAAGGGCTATTATGGGTTGTTTGTTGGAGCAACAAGAGAGAATCGTGCTCCCAAGCATAAGCACATAACCACTTGTGTTCATATATCTTATGGGCAAGCCCAAAGGATAGAAGAATACTCTTTGACTTACAAATCCTCATCATATGCATTGAAGAGGGCCTCATTCACTATGCACTTTGAGTATTTTAGCATCTTTATTGCTACATGTAGATGTGGAAGTTTTCGTGCCTCCATATATTGATATAGTACATAAATTAGATATGGTGAAACATGTCTTCTTTTAGATTGTTATATGAATGATTTTATGATTAACCTATCGATTTTGAAATTTTCCATCTTTATTTTATTTTGCATCTTTATTTTATTCTTCAAATGTGTTAGGTTCTTCACAAGCAATCACTTTTCTCATATTGGCAAAATGTTTGGAAATGAAATAGTCAGAAATCATTCTTTGAATTAGATATCTTAAACAGTCTCTAATCATTCTATGGGGTTTTCTAAAAAATTCAACTCCATGCATTCATGTTGTACAACAAAGAGTTTAAATCTAATTAATTTCTTCATTGCATTCTTCCTCTAGATCCAAGTATAGGTTTTCATTGTTGTCTGATCTTCTTTTTCCATTGGACTTGTTCTTGCCTCCAACACTTGATGAGTCCTTTGCATAGTAGTGTGCATTTAGTTCTATCCCTAGTTCTTCATATTCTTCAATCTCTTTGTTGTTGACTTGCCCTTGTTCCTTGCATCTCGTTCTTCGATTGATGTAGGAGTATTTCCACTCCATGATGGTTTCTTCTTGATTTATTCGGTCAATTAACAACATGTTGTATGCTTCTTCATTTCCTCTTGAACTCCTTGCGTCATTATCTTGATTTGCCTCCATTGATACATTTGAAGTACCAAGGTAAAAGCTCATCAAATCTAAGACCCCTTGATATCTTAAGCTTGTTTGTGGGTTTGTAGGATCTATATCCCTTGTGTCACTTGCATACCCTATAGATACACATCTTTCTGATATATCATCAAGTTTGCTTCCTAATTCACTTGGTATTAAAACATAACAAGTACAAACAAACACTCTTAAGTGTGATACATTTGGTTTCCTAATATATGAAGCTTCATATGGTTTTGAAAAATGTATGTGCAACATGGTTGATCTATTCATGATGTACATGATAGGTGTTGTTGCATCAACCAAATAGGAATTCGACATTCCCATCTCCTTCATCATTGCAATTGCACGTTTTGCAATGTACATGTTCTGCCTTTTGCTACACTAGTTTGTTGCCGTCTCTATCTACATGTGATTCTTCTCTTGATACCGTTTGACTACAAGAATCATGGGAGAAGTATTCTTACCCTCCGTTGTACCTTTGACATTTGATGTACCTATCACATTCCTTTTGTATAGTAGGTTTGATCTTGTTCTAGTAATAAAAGACATTTGATTTATGCTTAATTGAATAAAGTCTAGTCATCTTGATGCAGCTATAAATGAAGGTTACAAAGTATGTATTACCTGCATTTAAGTTCTTCTTTGTTGGTCTCAAAACATGTATATGAACAAAAGCAAGTAATTGATAATGCACATAGTTACTCTTTTGAGATAGTAACCTATTTTGCTTAAGAATTGGAAAGCTTCAACAAAATTGTTGAGATTTAATTGTCAAGGCTTTGTAGTTCAAGTAGTGACCTCTTCTTCTCCATTTTTTCAATCTCTGAGTATTGATGCCTCCATACTTGTTTTCCTATAGATACCCTCTCGGTTGTTACTTATCTATGCTCCTCACTAGACCATGAGGCAATAGTGGAAGAGAAACGGAGGAGAACCAATGAGCACAAGACGAGAAAAGAAGAACTAGGCATCAAGTAGAAGCTTCACAAGAACAATCTCAAATACCAAATCAAAATCAACCAATATAAACAAGCCAACCCACTCAAGTAATTCCACCATCACAACTAACAATAATCCAACCAAATCAAATTCTAACTCAAGTTAAAAACCCTACTTCCGTTGAGATGCCAGTTTGTTGGTGCGAATGCCAAGCCTACATACGTGGCTAGGCATGAGAAGACTTCATGTGAATGATTGAATGTTCATGGAAACCATTGCCTATGGATCTTTACCTTTTACCATTTGTAAAAGTCTATTTGAATTCAATGAACATTTGTAAAAGCCACTAAACTTGTGGACTTAGTTGGGTTTGAAAAAACACAAATTCATTAGAGAGAATATCTCCTAGATTAATGGATCAACTTTTTAGTGAAAGCCAAAGTTGAATTAAAATTTGAAAATTTGAATGAAACATGTATAAAAATTACTTGTAAAACTTGCGGGTTAGATGATCCCAATCCTGAGGCATTAGCTGATCACTTTGTAAGAAAGTAAGGCTAATATGATAGCCTACACATCTATCTATCATTGGGCATTGATTATCATCCCAATGAACATGTACAACATTGTCTTATAATACAACGTTGTACATCATAGCCTACCCCTCTATCTATCATTGGGCATTGATTATCATCCCAATAACCATGTACAAGATTGTCTTATCATTACATCTATTGATCTCTCTGTTATTGTCACCTAGAACAGTCATTTTGTATTGCTCATATCTCAGTCATTTCTCAACCATTTCCAATGCTCTATAGCTTTTTGGAATCAGATTTAAGCCCTCTAAATGCTGTCAAATTTTGAAGATAATCCATTCCATGGATTGGGAGAAAAGCGGGTCAAACTGATCACTAGTCAAACTCTACTGAGGACCTAAAAAATCGGGGGTAATACTATACTTGCTATATTGATTGCTCTGTGTATAGTAAATACTTTTAAGTGATTCTACATGGAATCATTAGCTTATTATGCGAGTTTGATATCTTGGAAAGGAATTTTTCTAATTCCTACTGTACTAGAAGCACTGAGCTTAATAAGCAACAAGTGTGTGTACCAAATAGAAAGTTTTCATTAGATTGTGAACTTGGGAGTAGTCAGTTTTGTATCAAACATTACTCACATCATTTGCAAAGTACATAGGTACTTATTTAGTGTCATTGGAAAGCTAAGAGGGCCTTCAACACAACTCTAAAGTCAAAGAGGGCTGGTTCAAAGCAGGGATTAGCAGTACCAACTCATTTTCTTGAGTGTCCATCCATCTTTCCCAATAGTGGTATCAGAGCAAAGTTAAGGTAAAATGGGAGATGATTTTCCTTCTTTCATTAATAAATTGGATAGGAACAACTATCAGGCATGGTCTTTGCGGATGAAGACATACTTGCAAGGAAGGAGTCTCTATCGATACATCTCAAGAGATGAGGAGATGCCCATGTTCAGAAGCAAAGGACAACCTACAAGAGAGGAGCATGAAAGACTCAATTCATGGTGTGCAAAAGATGCATTCGCAAGGTCATTACGTAACTCAATCTCTTATTTTCTTCTTCCACACATTAGGAAGTGTAAGACATCCCAAGAAACTTCGGAAACATTGTCTTCATACTTTTCTTCCATCACATGGGCTAGGAAGAACCAATTGTAGATTGAATTTACCACTCAAAGAAAGCAACCCAAGCAAGGCATCTTAGAGTATGTGACCAAAGTCAAGGATGTAGTTGACCAATTGGCAAGAATAGGAGAAGAAGTTGAAGAGGAGCAAATTGTTAGACAAGTTATCAATGGCATTAAGGTAGATGACAAATGGAAGAGCTTCACAACTGCCATGGACTTGTACATGGACATGTAGATTCCTCATCTTACCACACTGATGGGGCAACTCTTTACCCACGAAGCCAAGCTAAAAAAGAATGAAGATACATCAAGAGGTAATAGCTCTTCTGCCCTATACATAGATGAAGGCAATTCTAAAGAGAAAGGGAAAAGCAAGAAGATTGAGGATGACGGTACAACATCTCAAGCCAAGTATGCAAGGAGAGGTAGAAACTCAAGAGGTAGGGGCAGAGGAGGTAAGCAAGGTATGGGAAGACCTTACAACTCCTTGCCATGCAATATTTCTGGTTTGTGAAATCATACTACGGATGAGTGTTAGAGGAATTTCAAGAACCAAAGAGGTAGAGGATTTCAAAGCGGTGGATATACACAATCAAGAGGAAGATTCAACCATCATCAATACTATAATAACAACTACAACAAAAACTACAATAACAACTACCAAGGAGGCTACAAATCAAGAGAAGATTACAACAACTATGATGCTCAAACCATGTGGCAGGCAATGTAGCTCTTCTCTCTAATCTTGAGGAACCAAAGGGAAAGCATCAGGTACAAAAACGTGATGACACCAAGCACTGAATGATCAAGGTACGAAATGTTAAAACCTCAGATGGAAATAGAAACCTATTGAGTAGGGTTCTATATGTACCTACAATTACCAAGAACTTGAAGAGTGTACGACAGATTGTGGAAAAGAGTTTGTAGGTCAGGTTCATATGGAGCAGTTGTGGAGGATCTCCAACATGGATTCAAGAGAATTTCCAAAGGAGAAAAGATAGGTAGATTATTTACTTTTGAACTTGAAGTTACAAGGAATATTGCACTTTATAACTACGAAGATCAAACATTGTCAGAACTTGAAATTTGGCATAAGAGATTAGGGGATATTGGTGAGAGAACTTTAAAGCAAATTTCGAGAGATCAATGTGTGCTTGGGATACCCAATCTATCCAAGCAACACATTATCTATAATGTGGTGCTTGTCATTTTTGAAAATTTCAAAGGTTACCCTTCTCAAAGAAAGGCTACATGCATGAGGACTACTTAGAGCTGGTCCATAAAGATGTATGGGGACCAAGCAAGGATCCCGATGCACCTCTTGAATTAGTCAAACTCTCTCTTGTATAAAAAGCATTTGTGAAAATTTTCCCATGTTTCTCTTCTTTGTATCACATGCACCAATGATAATTCCGCTTCAATCAATCTTTCCCTCATGAAATGAGTGCACCTTAACGTGCTTTATTCTTGCAATAATGCTAGGATTCTTGTCAGGTATAAATTACTCAAGGTGACACGTAGTCTTGTACCTCTTTCAGCTCAAAGAAAGTTCTAAAAACAATTTCTTCATCCAAATAAGCTAACAAACAAATTTTAATAATGCTCCATAATCTATTTTAGTAGATGAAAGGGCTACTATTGGTTGTTTCTTGGAGCATCAAGAGAAAATTGGCTCCCATCCATAAGCAGAGACTATATGCAAGTATCATTTTCAAGGCAAGCCCAACAAACATTAGAATAATTTATACCATGAAAATCGTCCTCATATGGATAGAAGAGGGCCTGAATCACTACTCGCTTTATCTTAGCATCCTTTTTCTTGCAACTAGATGTGAAAGGTATTTTGTCAACATATACTAAGATAATGAACCAATTACATATAATGAATCATCTCTTGTATTACTTCGTTATATATATTACTTCAACGGTTGACATATATCCTTCATATTTTCTCCATGATGAAGACCTCCATCATAGCTCTTTTGTACCTTGTATAACAATTTGCTTGCAATTACCTTCTATTAATTCCTTTTCCATGGATTTATTCCATTTGCATGCTTATTCTCTTTCTAAAATTCATTCAGATATTCACAAGTTGTCACTTGAACTAACGAAGCATGATGTTTGACAATGAAAGAGTCATAAATCATTCTTTGAACTTCTAATCACTCTAGATGGTGTCCTAAACATCGATATCCTTGTCATTGATGTTGTAATTGTTTTGTACTTTTTCTTTTTCATTCGAATTGTTCTACCGTACTTTTTCTTTCCATGGCAAATAACGTTAAAAAACACCTCTCAATTTGAACTTAAAGGTTTTTATCCACTTATGACTATGCTCACTTAACTTTGGTTGTGCTTCTACTGTACTTGATAGATGTTTAAAATATCCTACAACACATTTTTTGTGGGGTATCATGGATGATATTGATCAAATACAGAATCACAAGATACTTTTATCTCTTTTTTTATATTTTTGTAATATCTCAAACCTTTTCGTTCATTTGAGTAACCGATAAACATGATTGTATCTTTATTCTCTTCTAGAGTCTAGCTTTACTTGTGTGATATGTGTGCATAAAACTAAAATTTAAAATCTTTGATATAAAAAAGGGTAGGGATCCTACCATATCATGCCTATATATCCACATCTATCCATGATCTATAGATACGTATTAGATGCATATTTTCAATTTGCATTCGACACGTTAATTGAATTCATGAGTGATATTCCCAACCTAGTTATGTATTTGTTTTTTCTCTCTGTTACGAGATTTTTTTTGGTGCGGCTTACCTTCATGTGAATTATCTCTTTGTATGATGAGCTTTTAAGAACTCAAAGAGATTGTGGGAGAACTATTCTCCCCTCTATCTCATGTTAAGTTTTTCATAGAACTATATATCTCCTCTGCATAACTGTTGAAGCTTTTTTCAAATGTGGGGATCGAAGTCAATTAGTACGTTTTGTTTTATAACTAGTGATTATCTTAATATCTAATAAAACGAATTTCCAAAATGTACAAATACATGTATCCTGGCAAAGAAACAATGATGAACATAAGATGAAGAAGTCGTAAAGAAAATCAAAATTAAATAAGTTAACTGAGTGACAAAGAAATGCGGAGACCTAAGTTAGCTAGTACATTTTATTTATAACTAGGAATTATGTTAACATCTGACCAAACAAATTTTCCGGAATGTAGAAATACATCTATCATGACAAAAGATAATAGGAAAAGGAGATAATATGAATGTGAGGTTTCGAAGTGTTGTAGCTATTAAGTCTACAAGACGTCGTACCCTTGCTTTGTGGGATATTAGGGATCTATTAATGAGATATTTAAGTTGTTGGTGGCCTCCCTCGTCTTTATAGAAATCTAGGATCTATTAATGAGTTCCTGAAGAAATTCATAGAAACTAGGATCGAATCTTTTACAAGGACTGTTGGGTGCATGTAGCTTCAAGCCTCTTCCATCTGTTCTCTAAAACCACTCTGCCATTTAAGTTCTAATTCCTAATCTATTAAAGTTGTTTGTAGTCTCCCTCGTCGTTATAGAAGTTTTAATGAAACTAGGATCTATTAATGAGTTCCTGAAGAAGTTTTATAGAAACTCGGATCGAATCTTTTACATGTCGCTGTATCTTTAGTACTTTATGGATTGCCAGTCGGAACAATTCTCACGTAACAGATTGATGTTCAAACTCTTGTCTTCATTCTCAAACCATGACATGTAATTCTTCAAGCGATATTTATAAATGCTCGAATATAGCAGAAGGTTCCAAACGCAACTGATAACATGAATGCATAGTACGACTCAAAAGGCGCTTATAGAATCATACTGTTTGCAAGTCCAAGTTTTGGACGTACGCTTCTGAATCTGTTCGAAGAACATGTGAACCATTTTGCTCGATCTCTCCCTCTCTCTCTCTGTGGAACGGCGTCCAAACATAGCCTGAGAGGACCTCGGAACGGTGGAGCTGAGAAGCAGAAGGAATAATAGAACGCAGCAGCCACTCTTATACTCCATTCTCACCCTGTAAAGGCAATGAACTTGTTTTCCCAGGATAGATAGTTATACTGTTAGGAAAGGGAGATATTTAAGAGGACTACATCAGAATTCCATGAGATATTTAAGTGCCCGATATTTAAGTATCCAAGCAACACATGATCTATAAATGTGGTGCTTGTTAGTTTTGAAAATTTCACAGGTTACCCTTCTCAAAGAAAAGCTACATGCATGAGGACAACTTAGAGCTGGTCCATAAAGATGTATGGGGACCAAGCAAGGATTAGTCAAGCTCTCTCTTGTATAAAGAGCATTTGTGAAAATTTCCCCATGTTTCTCTTCTTTGTATCACATGCACAAATGATAATTGAGCTTCAATCAATCTTTCCCCCATGAAATGAGTGCACCTTAACGTGCTTTATTCTTGCAATAATGGTAGGATTCTTGTCAAGTATAAATTACTCAAGGTGACACGTAGTCTTGTACCTCTTTCAGTTCAAATAAAGTTCTAAAAACAATTTCTTCATCCAAATAAGCTCAAAAATAAATTTTGATAATGCTCCATAATCTATTTCAGTAGATGAAAGGGCTACTATTGGTTGTTTCTTGGAGCATCAAGAGAAAATTGGCTTCCATCCATAAGCAGAGGACTACATGCAAGTATCATTTTCTAGGCAAGCCCAACAAACATTAGAATAATTTTCACCATGAAAATCGTCCTCATATGGATAGAAGAGGGCCTGAATCACTACTCGCTTTATCTTGGCATCCTTTTTCTTGCAACTAGATGTGGAAGATTTTTTGTCAACATATATTAAGATAATGAACCAATTACATATGCTGAATCATCTCTTCTATTACATGGTTATATATATAATTCAACGTTTGACCTATATCCTTCACATTTTCTCCATGATGAAGACCTCCATCATAGCTCTTTTGTACCTTGTATAACAATTTGCTTGCAATTACCTTCTACTAATTCCTTTTCCATGGCTTTATTCCATTTGCATGCTTATTTTCTTTCTAAAATTCATTCAGATATTCATAAGTTCTCACTTGAACTAACGAAGCATGATGTTTGACAATGAAAGATTCATAAATCATTCTTTGAACTTCTAATCACTCTAGATGGTGTCCTAAACATCGATATGCTTGTCATTAATGTTGTAATTCTTTTGTACTTTTTCTTTTTCATTCGAATTGTTCTACCGTACTTTTTCTTTCCTTGGCAAATAACGCTAAAAATCACCTCTCAATTTGTACTTCAAGCTTTTTATCCACTTATGACTATGCTCACGTAACTTTGGTTGTGCTTCTACTGTACTTGATAGATGTTTAAAATATCCTACAGCACATCTTTTGTGGGGTATCAAGGATGATATTGATCATATACAGAATCACAAGATACTTTTATCTCTTTTTTTATATTTTGTACTATCTCAAACCTTTTGTTCATTGGAGTAACCGATAAACATGATTGTATCTTTATTCTCTTCTAGAGTCTAGCTTTACTTGTGTGATATGTGTGCATAAAACTAAAATTTAAAATTTTTGATGTAAAAAAGGGTAGGGATCTTACCATATCATGCCTATATATCCACATCTATCCAGCGATCTATAGATATGTATTAGATGCATAATTTCAATTTGCATTCGACACGTTAATTGAATTCATGAGTGATATTCCCAACCTAGTTATGTATTTGTTTTTTCTCTCTGTTACGAGATTTTTTTTGGTCCGGCTTACCTTCATGTGAATTATCTCTTTGTATGATGAGCTTTTAAGAACTTAAAGAGATTGTGGGCCCTCTTCAGCTTAACTGTGTAGCCCTCTTCAATGATGAGGATATTTATAAATGCTCGAATATAACAGAAGGTTCCAAACGCAACTGATAACATGAATGCATACTACGACTCAAAAGGCGCTTATAGAATCATACTGTTTGCAAGTCCAAGTTTTGGACGTACGCTTCTGAATCTGTCCGAAGAACATGTGAACCATTTTGCTCGATTTCTCCCTCCCTCCCTCCCTCCCTCTCTCTCTCTCTCTCTCTTCTCTCTCTCTCTCTCTCTCTCTCTCTCTCTCTCTCTCTCTTTCTTTCTCTCTCACTCTCTCTCTCTCTGGAACGGCGTCCAAACATACCTATCGTAGAAGGGATTCACGGATGTCCAAGTGACTTCATTCAAAAGATTCATGGCCTTAGAGGACCTCGGCACGGTGGTGCTGAGAAGCAGAAGAAATAATAGAACACAGCAGCCACTCTTATACTCCATTCTCAGGATAGATATTTAAGAGGACTACAGCAGAATTCCATGAGATATTTAAGTGCCCGATAAGATTCCTGACGTAGACTCTTAAACCAATAGCATAGCTCCTCTTTACAACAATACACAACCGACAATCCGTGCAACAGAGGATGCAATCCTCTCTCTCTCTCTCTCTCTCTCTCTCTCTCTTCGATGTGGTTTTATGATTCGATGTCTGTTATCAACCTTCTTCGTGATTCTCCCTAATCTTGACGTATTTATTTCTTGCTCAGAATTTATAGCTTCTTGTTCAAAAAGAATCATCAAATAATTTATGTTAACATAATAAGAAAAAGAAGAGAATCAACAAAGATCATAAGCTCCTGACTCGTTCTTTCAAAGAAAAATTCAGCAATTGCCTATTCTTCCAAGCTTCACATCTCCCTATATTTTCTTGTTCTTGAAAAGCATTAGAGACTTAAATAATGAAAGGAAAAACTTTGAGTGCCAACTAGGTGCATAATTTAAAGACCATGGATTAGTAAATCGATGTAGCTAAAACTCGACGGATGTCCAAAAGAGCATTCCATCAGTGTACAGGATGCATACACCTCAACGACTGAACAGAGAGAACAAAGGATGGAAAGGAAAGAAAAAATGGATACATATATTCTTTCTTTCTCTCTCTCTCTCTCTCCCTCTCTCTCTCTCTTCCTCTCTCTCTCTTTATTTGCGATGTGCTTTGATGATTAGATAGAATGTCTGATTATTACACAGCTCGCGTCGTACAAAGAAGGTACTGTCGTGTGTTCAGGTGGTGCCAGCAATCCACAAGAGCATTCCATCAGTGTACAGGATGTAAAAAGCTCAACGACCTAACAGAGAAGACAAAGGATAGAAACGAAAGAAAAAAGGGATAGATGTATTCTCTCTCTCTCTCTCTCTCTCTCTCTCTCTCTCTCTCTCTGTTTGCGATGTGGTTCTTTGATTCCATAGGATGTCTGATTATTACATAGCTCGCCTCGTACAAAGAAGCTGCGTCTGACGATCTAACACAAGAAGGCTGTCCTGTGTTCAGCTGGTGCCAGCAATCGCTTTTTCCAGCACCGCCAACCAATTTCCGTGACTAGACAGGAAAAGAGGAATGCTTTTCTCTAAATAGTTATGATAAAAGATCAGCGGAGCCTCTCTAATATTGCAAGTATTGAGTTTATTGCATATCAACTTCTGTTCTGATTAATAAGAAATAATAGAGAACCACACACAAATCCTCTACTGGTTTAATAAAAGTTTAGTATTTCAGTCCCATAAAAGTAAGATAATTCACCCTTCTTGAAAAAGACAGCCATAATTGAAACATGAAAAGTGTAGCTACTTGTCCTTTGGATCTTATCTCAATACCATCATAATTATTCCGTTAAGCACTTTTCTTACAGTATAGACCAGCGAACATACATCAAATAAATGAAAGGTCTTGATATCTTTAAAGAACCTGCACTCGGAAGAATTTGCACATAACATATCGATGTTCAAACTCTTGTCTTCATTCTGGAACACTCTTCTGCTTCAATTTGTAGTCCTCTTCAATGATAAGGATACTCAAGATGCCTTTAACCATGGCATGTAATTCTTCAAGGGATATTTATATATGCTCGAGTATAACAGAAGGTTCGAAACGCAACTGATAACATGAATGCATAGTACGACTGAAAAGGCGCATGTAGAATCATACTCTCCACAAGTCCATGTTTTTGAGACAAACTTCTGAATCTGTTCGAAGAACATGTGAATCATCTCTCTCTCTATCTCTCTGTAGAACGGCGTCCAAACATACCTATCGTAGAAGGGTTTGGTAGCTGAGAGGATCTCGGAACGGTGGTGCTCAGAAGCAGAAAGAATAAAAGATAGCAGCAACCGCGCATATACTCTATTCTCTCTTTCTGTAAAGGAAATCAACATTTATAAGATAAGGGAGACATTTACGAGTTATACTATAAGATAGCAGATAGTTATACTGTAAGACATTTATTTCTGTAAAGATAGAAGATAGTCTTTTTTTTAATATAAAAGGAAGTTCTGCATTAGCCTACTCTTCCGGACTTGAATTAAATAAAGAAAAGTACAAGAGAAGGGGACTAGTGCCCACGGGACCCCCCAAATCCCACAAAGCGGGGGACGCTTTTATAGAGCTTAGATGGCATTACAAAGAAGGTTAATCACCCTCTCATCACCCTCATGAGGGGGCCACTTTGTACGAAATGTTGACGCAAGGGTCAATATCCTCGAAGTTGATCCAGCGGTTGGTGTCTTGTTTCCAGAGATGTTTCCATTTTGTGAAGCCTTTGTTCCATAACTTCTTGGCATTTTGAATGTTCCAAGATTCCACACTCCGGATGCCATGGATCGGAAACCAGATAGAGTCGTTTTGTCTGATACCGGCTGCCCATTTCCAGTCTTCACTAATTCTTGTGTAGCTTTTGACTTTATTCCAACTCTTCCATAGGGAGCACACGAGATTTGGGCCTTTTGGGAAGACGGGGATCGGGGAAAACAACAAGGTCAAGATGTCAAGGTTCTTCCAATTCGGGAAACCCATGAGAGCCAACTTGTTCTTGTTTGCGAAGATCAACTTGGCCCACGAGGCCTCCCCGTTGCACCAAGCCTTAATCATCCATTTGGCCGCCAGTTTGTTAGTCATGCACCCAATGTCCAGGATACCAAGACCCCCACTATCTCTATGGCTGGTGTAGATGGACCATTTGATTTTAGGCACCCTCCTCCTATTGTGGTCACCTGTCCAAAGGAAGTTTCTACAAATACTATCCAGTTTGGAAAGATCCTGCTCTTTCGGTCCCCAACAAGAAAGGAAATAAATGGTAGATGAAAGGAGGAACATGTTGATAACCATAGCACGACCAGCAAGATTGATTTGCATACCTCTCCAATAGTTAAGCTTGTTTTCGAGTTTGGCCAGCACCCAGTTCCACCGCTGTTCCATAGAGACGCAAAACCCCAAGGGGATCCCAAGAAGCCGAAAAATTTGGCCCTACAAAATGATTTGGCAGCCATGATCAATGAGAAGGTCGGGCTATGACCCAACAATAGCTCTAAAGGCAGTCTTAGAGTGGTTGATTGTGGATCCAGAGGCTTCACAAAAAGTAGCCAGACACTTCCAGAACGTCTCCAAGCTGGTACTATCATTGTGAACAAACGCGTTCATATCATCGGCAAAGAGTCTCATGGTGATCTGACTGTGGTCATGAGGCAAACGGAGGCCTTTGATATTACCAGCTTCCACCTGATGCTCCACCAGCCTACTAAGCCCTTCCGTGGCAATGGCAAAGAGAAGGGGAGCCAATGGGCACCCTTGTCTGATAGATCTTCTAAGTTTGATCACCTCCGAAAGTTTACTGTTAATGTTAATTTGGGTCGATGCGTTTCTGAGAAGGGTCGCGATCATCTTGGTGAATTTTTTACTACATCCAAGATCTTGGAGCGACTGCAGAATATAGTCCCATTCCAGCCTGTCATAGGCTTTATCAAAGTCGATCTTGAGGAAGACCACATCTTGTTTGGACTCATTTGCAAATTCAAGACCTTCCCAAATATCAATAATGGTTTCCAAGATTGACCTTCCTTTGATGAAACCTTTTTGGTCCTCGCTTAACCACGCTCTCAAGTGGCAAGACATTAGGAAAAAGGGTGAACCCTGCATGGGCCTTGTAAGGATCCCTAATTTTCAGGGATTAAGCCTCATTCTGCTGTTGTCTAAGGGGACAAAGTGCATTTAATAGGGAACTTTTTAGTAGGCTGGAGTAGGCTTTTTTTAAGGCTTACTAGGCTCCTCTCTCTCTTCTTTTAGAGAGAGAGAAAGGGAATCTACTTTCCACATCATCAAACTCGAGCATGTATGGGAATAAAAAAATGATTTTTCTTTTAAAGTCTCAATTTCAGTGTTTATTTACTTGAAAGGGCTCATTTTTTAATATATATGCCAGAAGTGACCTTTTTTGAGTTTAGTTTCTAATTTTCCTTTTGAAAAAGCAATATTTTTAAAATCCCTCCAAAAGTAGAGTGCCACATCATCAAATCCGTAACTACTCTTCACCCAAAAAATGACTTTTTCAAAATTTCAACATTTTTGGCTATTCTCAATGGAAAAACACACTGTGACCCATCCTCATCCAAGAAAACAAACTTTTCTTGAGAAAATCATGCTCTAGCATCTCTTCCAAACAAATTTCTGGTCTCTTTCTCAATATTGTTTAATTGTTGGAAAAGATGGTGTTGACACCTATTACAAACCTCACATTAGGACGTCCTCATGCCCCAGCATCAACAAGTATCCATGTTCGTGTGCCCAGAGAGTTTGCTCCAAATACACAATGCAACAATGATGTGAACTCTCAAAATGAGCGTCGTGAAGCTGGAGAAAAGAATATTGATCTTTGGACTCATGGTTCATTATACCCTCCTGATCCAATGTCTTCTTACCATCCAACATTCCATAACCTCTCAACTTTACTTCAGTTCATCGGTGCCGGTAAAGCTGGGCTCTTAGGTTATTGTCAACGATTATCTACACATTCAACTGCCATTACTAAGTATTGGATTCAACAATATCAACTAAATCATACAAGGTTGGTCACTTTTGAAAGCACAATCATATCTTTACAAGAAAAGCTTGCAGAGCTTGAAAAGCATATGGAAGAAAAGGAGAGAACAATTGAGAAATTTAAAAACACTGTCCAACACTTGAGAGAGACTCCACTTGGGATGCGACGTAGGAGACGATCATTAACATCCTTTGACTCTCTTTCAATTGGTGGTGGAGCACGCAAACGACGAGTTTTTGCAATAAGGTTTGGCTTGTATTTGTTTCTCTTTTTGGAAGACTTTTATATGTATATATATATATTTTTTTTTCTTGTTATGTAGGTCATTTGTTGAAGATGTTAATGCATCATCAACAACAGAGGATCAATTCAAGTTATTAAATTCTTGTTTGACCAACAAGCAGGTGGTTAGTATTTTGGAGTCACGGATAGGAAACCTTATCAAGAAGAAAGTGATTAAAGATTTCACAAAAAAGTTACAAGATATTATCACTCCTAGAGACGTGCAGATGGTATGTGATGAAGCAGGAATTAGTACTAAAGGATACAGTGCATTGTACAACCTTTTGAAGCATTCATTAGAAAGAGAAGGTATTTTACAGAATATGTTTCCATCTCCTTACAAGGTATCGCTAAAGAAGTCAATGTCCAATGAAGATATAACTAGTATTCTTGGAAACTACTTATATATAGAGGATATTATGCCTATGTCTATTTATCATTTATCTACATCCAAAAAAGAGTTGAAAAGCGCAGTTGGAAATGGATTTCCTTACACAAAGTACAACAACATATTCGTGGATTTGGAGAGGCTTCAACACGCAATGGTTCAATTTTACAAATCTACTATACCAGGTATGTGCACTATTGTTACCTTGATATACATTGTATTTTGATGTTATAAAGATTTTGCTAATTTATGCAGATTGTAATACCAAATTACAGTTTATATTGAAGTTAGATGAATGCCAGATTATAAAGGGACGACGAATGGAGAGATTGAGTTTGACACTCATGAATGAAGCTATGAGAAATGCCATATCTGATGAAAGTTGTAACTCTAGCTCTAAGTCTACATATAGTGTTCAATCCGAGAAAGACATATGGTGGTTAGGTGCTATTGAAGTACCTAAAGAATCCAATGATGTTCTTTCATGGATTTTTAGTAGGACCCCATGGATCACTAAAGTAATACTTTCTCAAATTCATGGTGCAAAGCTCCACATAGAAAACTTTGGTGATTTTGAGATAGATTGGCACTTGGGTGGGGATTTAAAAACTATCAAATGCATGTTAGGTTGCAAGCAAGGTGCATCTGCTCGTTATCCATGTCCATTTTGTACTCGAGGCTACAAAGTAACAAAGGGACAACAAAAAGTACTATCTAGCTTAGATGAATACATAGATGCACCTACTTCCACGGAATGGGATAGACCTTTGTTAAGGTGTCCAATGTTAGAAATACCTAACCGTGACACATTAGATAAAGATTGGAATCCCATTATTCCATTTCCATTAGTTAATGTTCACTTCTGCACATTGCATGCTTTCATGAGAATATTTGATAGATTGTTAAAGCTCCACATAGAATATGCATTTTCCATGAAGCCAATTGATAAATCTGTACAAGCAATCAAAAAATTGGAAGAGTTGCTTAATTCGATTGGTTGTCATGGTGGTAATGTAACTCTAGTTGTCAAAAAACCTGGTGAATCGCAAAATAGTTTGCAACAAGTGTCAATGACAGGGAAGAAGGCAAGAAAATTTTTCAGAACAGGTGTAAGCCCTAAGAAAAATGAATGCAGGGAGCTATGGAAAGACTTGTGCATGATCACCACTGATAATGATTCTCAAATTGACCTTAGTAATAGGCGAAAGAAGGTTTGGTCATGCTTAGATAAGTTGGTAGGTTTAATGAGTCTTAATAGCTCCAACAAAAATGAACGTCAGTTGTTTCAAGATACATTAATGGAGTTTGCAAAGTGTTTCATCCTATCTTGGGGAGAGAGCAATATTACACATTACATTGTAAGTTTTCTTATTTTTTCAATTTTCTTGTTGATAAGATTGTGTTATATGTACTTATATCATTTCAGCATATTTTATTTGCACATGGAGCATTTCTTATGCATCGATATGGTTCATTGGAGATTTTTAGTACACAAGGAATGGAGAAGTCACATTACAAGGCTAGAGGCGTTTACTTCAAGAACACACGACATGGTGGTGGTGCAATGCAATCAAAATATATGGAAGAGATGTTTAATTGGTTTTATCGAACTGCATTTTCAAGGACATATGCAATGGAACGAGCCAAGGAGTCGAAAGTTGCAAAACTTGCAAGATTTAATCAACACAACTTAGCTAGTGAAAAATGGAAGTCATCATTGGGACCTTTACGTCATGCTCAATGGCGGGCTACAAGAACACGACAGGGTTCATCATGGAAGTGAAGTCATTTAATACATTCATGGCATTTTCTAAATAATTCATAAGGTTTGCTACACACTAATCTCTTGTTTGCAATTTTTTCAGGTAATTTTTAATTTTTAAACTATTTTTTGTCCATTCAGATGTGAACAGAACCTTTTTAAGTGAAACATTATAAAAGGAGACTCATTGTCTCATTTCAACATTCTAGCACTATAGAGGATGGCACGAACAAAGCAAACTGCAAGGAAGGATCCCATTAACTTTCCTACCTATGTGCAAGGCACTCAGAAGCCACCATGGATGAATCACCACAGAAGGCGACGTAGTGTTTCGCGCTCTGCAAGTGAACACTTGCATGAACAAGTGGAACATGGGCAATCCAGGGAAAAGGCCGTAAATCAACCCCAATCACCACCATCATCATATGATGAGCCTCCATCACCAAAGAGACCAACAAAGACAAGGGTGAAGGAGCGTGCTCATAGACAGGTAGTTTCTAATGATGATTTTGATGAATCGCATGAGGATGTGTCTCAACAATGTTCACAATCAAGTGATGAGAGTCAAACATTGCCACCATGGGGTAACGAAGAAATACCTACAAATCATAGGGTTACTGTAGCGGGAAAGACACTACCATCAAATCAGGGGGCCATACCCAATGATCAAGAGAGAGAGCAAAGCCAGCAACAACATCCTGAACAAGGAGAAAGCTCAAGACGCGTGCAACGGAAGAAGAAATTCTTTCAACCTCGTCGTAGACCACCCCAACCAAGACCACAAGAAAATGTCCAACGAAGACCACCACCACCACAAGCTAGAGCACCACAACGAAGAAGAAGATATACGAAGGCATTTGCAGAGATAAGGCACTATCAAAAGACAGCTGAGCTTCTCATACCTAGAAGACCCTTTGCAAGGGTGGTCAAAGAAGAGTTACAAAGGTATTGTGCAGGGTTAAGGATCCAAGCTCTAGCTTTAGAAGCTTTACAAGAGGCAGCTGAAGCATTTTTGATATCAATGCTAGAGGATTCCAACCTGTGCGCCATCCATGCTAAGCGAATCACTATACAACCGAAGGACATACAGTTAGCTAGGAGAATTAGGGGTGATCGTAGCTAAGTTTTGTAACTGATCTCTATGGACAAGAGATTTTTTGTAAATATTGCCATTTTCAATGAAACATTAGCACTTTTCCTCTATTCCATTTATAATCTCATTATTTAGAATGAAACATGAGCAGTCATTTTACATTTCCATGTGTTTTCTTGTGATAATCTCTCATATATGAATGATTGTTTTCTTATCTTGTCATTTTGATCTAGTGATAATATCCCTGTACTGAAATTTCTTTTTCATTTAAGGTCATGTAGGTCTTGTAGGGCATTGGGAGGCCAAATAAGGCCCTGCCACAGAAACGCGGGAGAAGGCCCTGCAAAACGTTTGCAGGGCCTTCTCCCCCGTTTCTGTGGCAAGGCCTTATTTGGCCTCCTAATGCCCTACAAAACCTTTGAAATATGAAAGAGGGATCATGACTAGTAAAGCTAGTTCAGGGGTAGTTAATATGAACAAATTTTGACCTCCCTATACCTTTGAAACATATGAGCAGAGCATTTTGAAACTTAGAACATTTGCATTCTTGAAAATATCCATCTAGTGAAGGTTCAGTCTCATGTAAGGTAACCTTGGGCATGTCAGGATCTTTAATAGTTTCATTCTTTGGACTCTTGATCATTGGGTAAGCCTCCATTAAGGTCTTCTAGGGCATTGGGAGGCCAAATAAGGCACTGCCACAGAAACGCGGGAGAAGGCCCTGCAAACGTTTTGCAGGGCCTTCTCCCGCGTTTCTGTGGCAATGCCTTATTTGGCCTCCCAATGCCCTAGAAGACCTTAATGGAGGCTTACCCAATGATCAAGAGTCCAAAAGAATGAAACTAAAGGTCCTCCCAATGCCCTACATGACATCAATACATCACATGCAGGTCCAAAAGAATTTTAGATAATATACTGAAAAAGAAATACTTGAGACAATTGTAAATAAAGCAAAGTGAAAATTTGATATTAATTCAATTGTTTACATCAATTGGCTTTGAGTTTCTCAATGACTCTCTTTCGACGCTCCAAAGCCATGGGTAGGGTGTAAGTCAAAATTGAGTTTGCTATTTGATCAACATTTCTAACACCTAGACCTAGAGATATACCTATTTGGCCTAAGACCTTTCCACGGAAGTTGGAACCTAAGGTTGTAGTTACAAGGGATTTCTTAACTAAAAAGATACAATTACTCCCTTGTGTAATGGTTGATAAACAAAGCAATTTACTTAAGGCCTTTAGACACCATGTCATGAAGTGGCCCTGAGGACTGAACTCTTTATGGATAATTACAAAATGGTCTTTGGGAAGTTTCCCAATGTAGTTTGCAAGGGATGAGCCACCTCCACGAGCCACTCGATCACCTCCGCTCCTTGCTGCAAACTTGTCGACTTCAATCACCTCCTGCACAAAGTTTTATGATTAGTAGCTGCATGTGTTTGTAAGAATGAATGACATGAATTGAAGATACTTACATCCTGAACTCTATCTTCTTCTTCTCCTCTCTCTTGAAGTTGTAAATTAATGCTGGAGTGGGACATCCCACTCTGCTCGATTACTGGTGAGGAGGGAATTTTTGATTCCAATATCCTTTCTTGTGCATTATTAAATTGTTCTTCTGTGATATGTTCATGTTCACTTGTGAGTATGTCATTGCAAACCAAATTTTATTGTGTCGGCCACTGAGTCACCAAATGGCAAACACTTTTTCTCCAACAACTCAGAGGTACTATCCAAAGGACACTCTGACAAAGTACAAAACAAACTTAGGCATTCATCAAGCCGTAGCCCAAATGCCTTCTCTACATCATGTAAAAACAAATATTCTTGTCCCTCGACAAGAACCACTGAAAAAGTTTCAATCTCCACCTCTGGAATAGTTGCTTCTGGCTCCGAAGAGGTGGATGGCTTAGGCACTTCTTTCAACTTATCATCCACACCAAGAGGATAAGTTTTCTCAATAGCTTCTCTCTCTAATAAGAGATTCAAGGGTTCTTGAGGTGGTTCCTTTTTATCCTCGACAAAACCACCTGTAAGAAGATGAGGGATCTCATGAGGAATTGGTTCTGGTTCCTCATTCACAAAGAAAATTGTGGCAGCAATGAATGAAAGATATTTTGGACCCATCTTGCGTTTCCTATTCAATTTCCTTATAAGTGGCACAGTTTCATCAAGAAGGTGCCCTGCTTCCTCTGCAATTGCCTGGAACCGTTTCAATCGTTTTGCAAAAGCCTCATCACCTTTGTGAATGTAGGTGAGAAGGTCACATGGAACCCAAGTTCCATCATATGGTGGTATTTCAATGGAGAAATGCAATATATGAACTTGCATATATTGAAGTAGCTCCTCCAAAGCATCGGCATTCATTTGCACGGTTCCATGGAGGTCAGGAACCTTGGAGAGAAGATCATATAGGTCATGTTGACCTTTATAATCTGAATCCTCCAAAAATTCTAGAAACTTGTGGCGTGCACTCTTAGTAGGTACAGAGGTGGAAGCCATAGCTTGCAAATGCAGACTGTTCTAACACTCAATGTGGTTGCAAAAGTGAGAAATGAGGAGAGAGGATTCCTATTTATAACTTTTCTAGAATTTTTAAGTGATGGGTCCCACTTTTTCATAGAAGTGACTTTTCCTTAAATTAAAACATAAGAGTCTTGAAAAGGAAAACTTTGACATTTGAGATCACATCAAAGGAAATAAACAATAAGAATGCTCTTTCAAGAAAAACCTTGAGAATTTACAGATACAAGTAGAATGTGGCCAAAATATCCTTGAAGCAAATGTGAAAATTTTTTCATTGCAAAAATAGGTTTGTTTACAGGTTTCACAGTATCTTTACAAAAAAGAGTTATGACAATGAAATGTCAGTTCCATCCATGCTCCAATCTGCAAGAACCTTGATTTTGTCTTCCAATCTCTTTCCAATCTGTGGACACTTCATAAAAGAGTAAAACATTTTCAAATCATGAACAATAGTGATAGAATAAGATATATATATATATATATATATATATATATATATATATATATATATATATATATATATATATATATATATATATATATATATATATATATGTATGTATATATGGAATACAACTCTTACCTTGTTCCCTCGTATTCGAAATTTGAAATCATGAAGATCGTCATATCCCACGATAAGTAAGTGCTCTCTCAAGTTGGCCAAGTTCCAATGTTGATTAACTAAAACCACCTCCATATCATTGTTTGGTAACTTCACATTAATTTCAAATGAAGCTAAAGATCCCTCCGAGCTTTGCAAAGGTATCCACTCTCCTAGTTTACACATCCAACGATCATAATAAAATCTGATGTACAATGAGGTGCGATGTTTTAAATAGCGAAACCCTATACCTGTGTCACCAATTCTACAATGATATCTATCCCCTTTTGACAATCCTTCTACATAACCCCAGTTTTCCCCTAACAATCCTTCTACTGCTTCGTATGTAATATCTTTACATAGGAACATTGTAGGAGTTTATACAAAAGGAATGCCTTGAAATATGAAAACAAAGCAATGGATTGGTAGAGTCCAATGAAGACCTATTGATCTAGATACTCGTGTGAATTTCAAAGAGTTATGTATGTCCATCACCATCTTACGCTTGAAAGATGATATGGACAAAAAATCAGGTTTTGGCCACTCTAAACTAAGAAGAGAGTCAACTTTGATAATCTCCAACCTTCCATATTCACCATCTGTGGAAGGAACAATGTACTTGTGAGTGTAAAAGAAGATCCTTTCACGAATAAGTTTAGCAGGAGGTACATCTGGAAACACTAATGCCCCAATGTCTGCATGTAATGCTTTGAAAGTTCCTGTGAGACTATGAAGTGGTTGCTCTTCCACTAAACTAGAAGGAAATATGACTGTAGCAATGAAAAACATATGAGATGAGTAATTAAGACATTTAACACCATGAAGCATTGAGAAAATAGAAATACTCACAATGGATTGGATATCTAATTCTATTGGAGTTTTCTAACTTCATGGTTGAAACTGTGAAGACATGTTGTACAATAGCAACCATCCCACCATGTGTTTGCTGCTTGAAGCCTAAGAGCTTACCTTTCCAATGAAGATCCAAATTTCCACGATCTCAAACACGATGAGGACCAAGTCCAGATGGCTGCATGTACACCCATGCACCTTTGCAAAACTCTTCTGGTAGCCAACTTCCTTCCATTGTTTTGATGTTGTGGCACGTCATTGTGTGAACTTCGTCCTTTGGTCTCCTACGAGCTCTGGAGCTTTCCATGGGAGTAAGAGTTGTTGTCATTGCTGCAGAAGTTGGGAGAATGGTAGGAGGAGAAACAATGCTTCTGTTGTATGGTATGGAGGGAATAGAGGTGAAAAATATGACTTTTTGGGTTTTGGGTATGAAAATGGGAGTTTGAAGAGGGAAAATAGAGTTTTTTGAGTCATTTTGAAAAAAGTCACTTTTTTAGTCCACAAACATGCACGGATTTTGAATTAGAAGTCAAAAATAGCACTTTTGACCCTGAAAAGTGATATGGAGGTCATTTAATGGTATTATGATGAGTTTTACAACTTTTAAAAAATTTTGAATTTTTGGGCCCAGCCAGATTACGAGATTTCTTCTCTCTCTAGAAGACAACCCTGAACATAGAGGAATCTTGTCCCCTCTTCCCCCTTCAGCCTAGTATTTTATAGGGTATAGACTGTGGCCACCACCCTCTTCTGATTGGTCCATCACTAATCACTCCTTGAGCTAAAAGGCCCATCCAGGGTTCACCTTTTTTCCTAATGCTTGTATCCTATTTGGAGCATCGTAATAGGACGCCAGTTCTCTATTCTGTTCTTTTCCCCTTTTTTTGTGTATTGACTTGATAATGCCATTGTTGAGACAAGAAGGAAGCGCGCCAAACTTGAGGGCCTCTTGTCAAACCAGACGAAGAGGGGTGGCAACCACCAACTTGAAGGATTTAAAGAACTCGTTAGTGAGCCCATCGGGTCCCGGGCTTTTACCAGAAGGGAGGGCATCAATGACCTCAATGATTTCTGCTTCAGAGATAGGGGCATGTAGCAGGGAGCGAAGGTTGAGTGGTATCCTGTGGGGGGAAACCCTAGATATGGCTGCCATACAATCCCTTCTATGATGGGAGAGGGGGTTTGAAGTCCCCAGGAGTCTCGTGAGGTGCCCTTCAATGATCCCAAAGTTCTCTTCTTCAGTATTGCATACATTGCCATTTAAGTCTAGCAATAAGGGGATCGATTCTCTGTTATGTTTCCTTTTAACGATACGGCATATCTCTTTGGTGGGTTTGTCGGCTTTGCCAGCCCACCACTCCTTGAAGAAGATTTGCAAATTTTTCCTTTGTATTTCTTCCTCGTATCTCAGCAGCGCTCTGATTTTTCGAAGACCTTTCTGTGCTTGAGATTTTCCTTTGTTCACTTCCTCCTCGAGCCTCCAGAGTCTGTGATATAGAGCTTCTCTACGACCCCGCCGCACAGTCTCAAGCATCTTCCTAGATCTAATCATGATCTGACGTGACTTATCGATCGCACTTCTCCAGCACTTGGCTGGGGACAAGCCAAAGGCGAACGCCTCCTTCCACACATTGGCAATTTCTTGATGGACGGAGGGGAGAGAGAAGGAGGACGCACTAGCGTGGAACCAAGGAGCCTTACGGATCTTGGTGGAAGGTTGGAAAGTGATAACGATCGGGTAGTGATCAGAGATGGTGAGGTCGGTGCATTGCGAGAGGGAAGGGTGGCCGCACTGATGAGTAAAACTCTGAGAGATGTAGCATCTATCAAGTCTATCTTTCCTCAGGTCCTCGCTCGCTTGGAGATTTTACCAAGAAAAGCAATTCGAGTCTTTGAATTCGACCAAATCCAAGTGTAGTTTGGTTTTGTCCCACATTTCTTTCTCCCGACTATCGGTGACCCTACCCTTGCCCATCCATCTGTCCATAGGGTCCTCCACCATGTTGAAGTCACCGCAAATAAGCACGTTGTGGGGGAGCGAGTCCAAGGAGGCCCAAGTGTTCAGTCTCTCTAACTCCCTATTAGGGGCATACAAATAAACTAAAGTAAAACGAAAAGGAGCACCAAAAGAAGCAACAATCCATGGATGGCATTCATCTTCAATGGAGTTCTCAAGCTTTTCAAACGAGGATTGATTAATACCGATTACCGTTCCACCGGACCCCCTCTGGTGCGCCGTTGAAATCTAAACATGGGTCGAGGAGACATGTCTAAGCCGTTTCCGGAGGTCTTCTCCGTCAATTTTAGTCTCTTGAATACATATAAATTCTGGGTTTAGGCTAATGTCACGAAGCCATTGACCAATGATGGTCGCTCTTGAGGGGTCGGTTAGCCCTCTAGCATTTAGCGAGATGATGATCATTGTCGTAGTGAGCCCTCTTTACGGGAGGGAACTTTGTCCTTTCTTTTCTTGGATTCATCTTTCTTTTTCGCTGGGATCGGATCCTGAATTAGCAATAGGTTCTTGTGGGGGCTTTTCCAGGGAAACTCCGTAGGTTGTTTTCCTTTGCGGGATGCCTCCTGCTCGGAACAACTGGGCACCGTATTCGACACCGTTTTCGGAATAGTCGATCCGATGATGGAGCTTTCACTATCCATGTTATTTTCGTTACTAGTAGTAAAGCCGTCTTCTTTGCTTGTAGTGTAACCCTCCTGGGAGGTTTCTTTATTGTCAGGGATCTCTAGGGCTTTGTTGTTGGTGTCCACCTCAAGTTGGTTCCCACCTGGGTAGTCAAACTCATTGATCTCCTTTTCCAGATTGCAATACAAGTTGCTGGAGGGGGTAACTGACATGTTGTTTCGCTGCACCCGTCTGCATTAGCTTCTGGGTTAAGGGGGCCCTTGACATCCTCATCCTTCGTGGAGTGAGTCAAAGCGCCTTTGTTGTCTTGAGCGTTTCTGGGAGCTTCTTGATTTCGCTTTCTTTTTTGTCTCAAAGGGCAATCTTTAATCCTGTGACCTTGTTGGCCACAACGAAAGCATGCGTTGGGAAGGTTTTGTAATTGATGTCTTGCTCCCAAACTTCCCCTTTGCCAAAGTCCACTTTGATCTTTGATGGAAGCGGCATGCTGAGATCAGCCTCGACACAGATTTGAGGGTGCCACCGAGCGTTGAACGAGTGTCTTGCACCTTCATAAATGAGACCACCAATGTCTTCGCGTGAGGCCAACGGCTTGCCGATAGGAGAAACAATATCCCACACAAAGTTGTACAAGAAGTATGGCAGGTTAGGGAGCTCAACCCAGAGAGGGTACCGAAGCGATTTTGATTTGTCGGGAGTAAAATCAGGGGACCATCTGAATAGGCACAGGGTCACCCAGCCGAGTTGCCAAGTTCCGACACTTAGGGCTTGAAACGCCATATCTTCATTTTCAAAGACTAGCAACATGTAGCTTGCCGGTAAGAACTGACACTTACAAACAATTAGCCTACGAGGGAACCACTCGTTGCGAAGCCACTGTCGAACGGTTTCAAGCGGGGGCCTAGGGCCAAACATTTGGCCGACGAGGCAAACTTTGTTGAGCTCCTCCTGAGTTGACAGAATTGCAGATCTACTGAGGGAGACCAAGGGGGGTTCAACACTCTCGGAGGCCCCAAGGGCGGCACAAGATCCCCCCTCCAGCAGAGAGGCCAGGTTACCGGTCTCCCCCAGAGGAGGGGCAAGGTTACTTCTCACAAATGAGGGGGTCGCCAAATCCATGACAAAGGCCCGACAAAGTAAAAAGGTTGAAAAGGAGCAGATTGCCGTGAATAATTTGCAGGGAGCAAACGAAAGAGATTGAAAAAAAAGACGCTTCAAGAGTTAGAACCTTTTCAAGATAAGCTTTCTCTCGTTTAAAAGATCTCCATTCTTCTCAATTTCCAAAATTTCCCCCCTTTTTTTCCCAAGTTACAAGAACTTCTATTAAGTGTGCTTATCCGAGGGAAGGGTCTCTAATAAGCAAAGCAAAGAAACGATAACAGAACAAATAAAAAGCGAGAAAAAAGGAATCTCGATGCAATCACCAGGGCAATCACCAGTTGGTACGAGTGAGAGCCAGCCGCAGGGAGCAAAGTGCAAGCCAGCCGCATCAAATTCACAATCATAACCAAAGCAGACGAACCTGACACGCGGCAGAACGAGCGACGGTGGCTAGCTAGAGCCGTGATAGAGACATGAGTCCGCGAGATTCTAGGAAACAGGCAAACGAAGAAAAGTAGAAACCCACGGCGCCCCAAACGGAAACAAGGTTTCCCCCCGTGATGGATGGTTTACTCGCCCGCGATTGACGGTAAGCGCCCACGATGGATGGTTTTTCTCCCCGTGATGGACGGGAACCGGGATGCCCTCGCCACGATTGACAGTAAGCGCCCACGATGGATGGTTTTTCTCCCTGTGATGGACGGTATTGGGGAATGCCCTCGCCACGATGGACGGAATCCTACCCCGCGACAAACGGTGTTCCGGGTTGGCTGTCCCACGAAAAACGGTGACGCAACTTCTAAGCCGAAGAGCCGCCCCGAATCCTCCGACTCCCTTTGGCTCCTAGACTCCGGGCTGCCCTTCGACTATTCCGACTCCGACAGTTGCACTTATTTGGCAAATTGATGAATCTCTATCTAAGATTTGTGCAGCATGGGATTCCGTTCTACGAATATCATTTTATTTCTATCACGACAAAGGGCATGGATGGAGCTCTCCGCCTTGGCTTCAAGATAGCAGATAGTTATACTGTAAGATAAGGGAGTCATTTAAGAGTCCTACAGCAGAATTCCATGAGATATTTAACGGGCTGATTAGGACACCTCTTGTTGACTTTTTGAACCAATAGCAAAGCTTCTTGTTGACTTTTGAACCAATAGCATAGCTTCTCTGTCTCATGGATGTGGTGTTAGGATATGGGTTATCAACCTGCTTAATAATTCTTCCCTATCTTCACGTCATTTTTTCTTATTTATGAATTATAGCTTATCTTCCATAATTACAAAAAGAAAAAGATAAGCAAAAATAATAAGCTCATGACTCAATCATATCTCCCTACATTTTCTTGTTCCTACAAAAAGGACTTAAATAATGAAACAAAAAAATTTGAGTACCAACTAGATGCATAATTTAAAGACCATGGATTAATAATTCAATGTAGTTAATTCAATCATTTTCCTCTTAAATATTTCTAAGCCTCAAGTAAATAGTCACAAAGAATGATAGTCAATTTCGTAGGAATATATTCGATATTAAACTCCCAATTTATACTGAACTATAAAGGAATGTTAAAAACGGATTTAACACAAAAGATCATAGATGTGGATAAATCATATCTCAGTAAATTTTCTTTTTCTTGAGAAACACTAAGGACTTCAATAATGGATGCAGAATCGATGGGATACCGATATGAACAAACTTTCTCCAAAAGAAGTTCGATCGTTGAGATCTACTCTTCTAGATTAGCTTGAATGAGTTCAAAAATTGAATGGAAAGATGACATAGAAGCGGTGGGGCCCCTTGAATCCCATAAAGTAGGGGTTGCACACTTTGTAACTGCTAGGATTCACAGCTCGAAGGCCTGCAAAGTTAGACACTCGGAAGGGACCACCCTAGACTCAGATGAGATTGCTTTGAAATAGGTAGCCTTAAGGACCAAGAATACTTGAACAAGCTCCTTTCTTAGCATCCAATAGTGTAAGTGATAAGGGTTGTCTAGCTGCAACCCATAGGCATTGAACTCATGACCCTAGCCGTGAGAGCTAATGGACCTAATCAACTGAGCTAGTGCACCGTTATGAATGTACTTTGAATTCGTACTAAATGTGGGATCTAGAGACAATGGGTTAATAATTCAATATAGCTATGCTCAATCAATTAAGTATTAAAAGTATGAAGGCCTCAACTAATTACTCACAAAGAATGATAGTAAGCTTAGAAGCAATATATTTAGATATAAAACCTCCAACGTCGACTAAATTAGACAACCATGATGAAAAATGATTGAACAAAGAATTTCAAATGGACAATCAATCATTCCAGCTTGAGTCCATCCTAGAGCTCAGGATCCTGCATTCCGAAGTTGAGTCCTCTAAAAATTGTATGAAAGGAGAAAACTTAAAGGTATGATATTCACCTGAAAGTTGCTCTTATAAGGAAATAGGAGGCTTTTCAAATGCAATTTTATACATAAGAATCTTGAAATTAACATTTTAAGCTCTTTATGGAACTTCATATCTATACATAGTTGATTCAATCGTAACTTGAGTACATAGTTAACACGTTTAGAACCATCAAGGCACTTTCTTCCGTCGTTATTAGGCTTTTGCACCTAATTTCCATGTATGCCCATCATCCTCATGGGCTACTTACCTGCATATACTTGACATATAGTTACCTGCATATACTTCTCCCAAAGGACTTTCTTTGTGTCTTAGGATCATTCACAAGTCGTACCAAAGCAAGTAACCGTTTCCAGAACGCTTGGTGACAGTATTTAGGGTGCTATGTACAAGAATCATTTAAACTCAATCCGCCCTTAAACGTAATCACATCTAGTGTCTGCATGCTTCCATCCTTCTATCAGCTACGAGAGTTAGTAAACTTCAAAGCAATACCAATAGTGAAATTTTTAAAGATGTCAGACTAACACATCGTTTCACATAGCAAAGAACTCATAATCATTATCGCATGTAAAATTAAACAAAATGTCGTATGTGTCTCAAAGATGAACAAGAAGACCCACCATCCCATTTCATATTTAAAAAGGTGAGTTTGGATGGTAGTAAAAAGAAAACTCAACAGATGTTCAGAAGAGCATTCCATCAAAAAACGATATTTAATCATTTCTTTAAAGGATAACCAAATGAAACGAATCCTATCCCTATCGATTAGAATGCAGGATGCAACGACTCAATAGAGAAAACAGAAGATGGAAAGAAAAGAACAAAAGGATACATATATATGTCTTCAATGCAAAAGCTGGCAAACACATCCGCGTTTTGTATAACGGGTTGATACCTACGTCTTGCTCCTTGTTCCCTTCATACAGTGTCCTGTATATCTCAATGCCAACTCCGAGGACACCTTAGGGCTTGTTAATGGAAGTCAACCTAATGGAGCTTAAACATTCATACAACTATCTACTAACAAAGCTTAGAGTTTCGGCTTTTTGGTGCTTTCTACAATAGTACATAAACAAGCATAAATCTGACATAAAATCTCTCTCTCTCTCTCTCTCTCTCTCTGTCTCTCTGTGATTGCGATGTGTGTTTATTATTCGGTTCTCCAATGTTATTTTCGATAGGATGTCTGATTATTACACAGCTCGCGTCGTGCAAAGTAGCTGCGTCTTCAGCGTTGCATCTCTCTTTGACACATTATCGCAAGAATGCTTTCCTGTGTTCATGTAGTGCAAACAATCCCTTTCTCCAGCAACGCCAACCAATTTCTATGACTAGACAGGAAAATCGGGATGGCTTTTCTCTAAATAGGTATGATGAAAGATCATTAGAGCCTAGGTATAGATGAATCAACTAGAGATGATATAAGAGATCCCACAATCCTGGATGGTAGATATGAATAAAGATATCTAGATTACAAGAACAACCTTCAAGGAGATGAAGCAGATACAAGTAATAACTAGAAAGGATCTCTTACTAGGAGATTACTATAGGACAAGACTTGAACAAGTAATAAGAGAAGAAGTGCAATAGAAACTTAGAAAGTAGTTACTTGGAGATCATGACTCCTTAAGCTATAAACATAGACATTGAAGAGACTAAGAATATATGGGGCCAAGCCCTCCTTATATAGGTTTCCAAGGGTGGTTCATCAATGGAAGTTACAAACAGATGATATCATCGATGATGTCATCAACACAAAACAAGATCTCTATTAGAATTCATCAAGAAGATCATCGATGTTAGGGTCTTTGTACATTTCAGAGACAATGAAAGCATTGGTTTCTCTAAAATTCGAAAGCAGTCATGAGATATCTAAGTCAAAGAGAATCTGAGATAAAAGACAGTTTACTCAAAGGGAATCTGAGATAGAAGATTGTTTCCCCGATGTCATGGATAGAGGAAACCATCCTAGACCTCACATTTATATATCTCATGATTAATTCACAATTTGGAGAAACCAATGCTTCCATTGCATTTGGAATGTGTGAAAACCCTCAGATAAACTCTCTACTTCATAAAGTTTGACATTTAGAAGTCTTTTTTTGAATTGATGACATCATCAATGACATCAACAATTTGTAACCACAATTGATGAAAGAACATTGATAAGGAGGGGTTGTCCACATATATTCTCAGTCTTGTCAATGCCTGCCTCCAACTAAGCCCCTCTTTGCATGTCCTTCATGTTTTTAAGGTTGATTTGACCTATTCATTTATGCCATAGGTCCAACTTTGTTATCCTCTTGTCTCCATATGTGACATACATTGAATGGTGTGGCTGATTTATGTCCATTATGAACATTCTCTGCTACATGATAGCCCTTTTTTACCTTTTGGTCTGCCAAAAATCAAGTTCTTGGTAATAGTAGGGACATGTAATACGTCGGATAAGCACTTTGCCCTTTAACTTCCTTTAAAATTGATATCTCCCACATGTTGAATGGTATGCTTTGAGTTTTCACCTATTTCCACATGTTCTTGATGCTTTGGGACCTGAAAATTACTAGAAATATTCTTTTGACATGACATATTATTGCTACATCCATTTTTTTACATACCATACATCTTCAGTAGCTTGAGTTGTATCTTCACCATACCTCATGGAATGTAAGTAATAATTACCTTGTCAGGATGATGTGTTTGCATAGTTACCTTTTCTTCTATAGTTATTTTTGTTGCTTTGATTCCTTGATCCTTGAGTTTTATGGTAACATTCATTTGCAAAATGACCCAACTTACTTCATACAAAGCATCCATTTGCAATGGGTTGTCCTCTTCCACCAACTATTCCACCTCTTCTTCTATTTGTTGGTCTTCCACCTCTTTCACCTACATTTCATTATTGTCCTTGACCTCCTTCTTTGCTTTGATGTCTTTCTCTTCCTCTCATAGCACCTTGCTTGTGTCTTCCTCTTCCTCTACCTGCATACAACATTGTGACCACCAAGGTTCATCTCCTCTGTCACCATGAGAGTGATAAGTTGATCAAAATGAGGAATAGATTCCCTTACATACAGTGAAGCTGTGAAGATCCTTCATTTTTAATCATCCCTAAGTCCATTTATGGTTTGGGCTACAATATCGTTATCATGTAGGGCACAACTGATTGACCCTAGTGCATCTGCAATCTCTTTAAAATTTACTATATAATCATTAAAACCTTGAGAAGGGCCTTTCTTAAGATTATTTAGATCATTCTTGAGCTTAATTTTCCTAGTTTTTGTGGAGGTTGTGTACAATCTCTCCAAGCACTCCCACACCTTCTTTGATGTATCCAAATCTTGAATATGTCCTATCATAGACGTGCTAAAATGCCAAGATAAAATACAAATTACTCATCCTTCCCTTTTGTCCCACTCTCTTAATGCTCTTCTTTGGTCATTGGTTCGCCACCACCCATGAGTCACCACAAACCTTTTCCCATTAAAAAATTGCCTATTCTAAACCACAATAGTTAGTAGTTTCACTTTTCAAGCTTCTCAATATGAGCATTGAGATCAGCCATGATGCCTTATAGCTATTTTGAACCTCCCCTTTGATGCAATGAAGTTGAAAAGATAGATTTTACCTCAAAAATAGAACTACTCATCTTCATGAAGTCATTAGGGTGAAAATACAAGAAAAAGGGCCATTTGCTAATGACAGATTAAGAAAATTGACAAATAGGGTCTTTCCACATATACAAGAATATAACATTTAATGATATGAAGAAATGCTTTGTTTAAGGAAATATGCTTAAAAGCGTCGCTTAAGTGATAGATTTTCTTGTATTCAGTGTACAATTCTTTGATTTCAAACAAAAGAAGATATTTTTTGCACATCACACAATGAAAATCCTTAAATTTATAATACAAAAATGAGTTTTGAAGATATGAAATATTTTTGGGTTTACAAAATTCAATGATGTTTCGGTCACAATTGATACATCAATTCAAAAGATTGCGTTTTGCTTCCACGTGTACAAAGTCTTTTTGCCTATAAATACTCAAAACGTTTGTGAATCTCAGTTTCCCACTTTGAGCATTCTATACTCTTTCTCTAAGTTTTCGAATGGCTTCTACTTGTCATCATCCTTCCAATCATGTAACTTCATGTGAAGTTTACAATAGAAGAGAGGATTCTTTATGGAAACCTCTTTTTGTGAAGCTTAATGATTAGGTGACTATGTTTCCTAGTTGCAAATGTTCTTATAAAGCCAAGACTACTAGAAACGACAACACAAAAAACCATTAGAAAGGTTGTGTTCTTAGTTTCAAATCGAAGAGAGATGGATGGTTTGCAAAAGTTCAACATGTGTACATCGGGAAGGATCTCATGCTAAACAATCATGTGGAATTCCCACTGTAGGTGAAGTTTAACAATGCTCTTTTGTCAATTTCATTTGTTTTTGTATTACAAGATAAATGTTTTTGTATTGCAAAAGTTTTTCCTTCCAATAATCTAGAGTGGCAACCAGTTGAATGTTTAACAAGAACATTCAAAGTTTTTCATAAGGATTATGTAGGAATGTTTTATGCAAGCAAATCTGTTCAATTTTTCAAAAGCATTCAATTACTTATCTATTTTGCAGATTATGGGGCGCCATTAGGGAGGAATGCTTATGGAAATCTTGTACATTTGCCTACTCCTTGCATCTCTTCATTAGATTGGGATGCTCGTGATCATTCAATAGTTTCAGGTTTTTTAAGAAAAATGAAAGATGATGCCCAAAGGACAATGTCAGCAAGCGGAATTTCTCGAAGGATAAAGAATCAATGGTTTCTTTCTCTTGACATTCAAACCTCCATTCTTTTTTTCTGCTATTTTTGGATTTCTTTTTACAAATTTCGCAAAGTTGCAAAATTGTTTCCGACAATTTCACATTGCATTTAGTTGTTTTCCATCAGTGTTGCTAAACAATCTCCTTGTTTTTGCACCTCACATTGACACATTCTGTAATACATCACCTGTATTTTGTCACAACTTTGGATCTTTTCTTAGATGAACATCACCACCATGAAATCCCATTTCTAAAAGCATAAATTCACACTTTGTTATGCATTCATCAACAAGAGCTATAGGGTCAATGGAATATGCATAATCCAAGTGAAGGTGGACCAATTTATCAATGCGCCTTAACTTTGCATGCACCTACATATGTATACATTAATCAATTCTACTAGAGGTTTGGGATCCCAAATCATAGCAGAAGATGAGTAGTTATTGTAGATTGACACCTTTTCGAGAAGGAGCTTCCTCAGCCTTAGTTCTACCAATCCATCCTCTTGCGTTTGAACTTTGCATGCAGCACAAAAAATAAAAACTCAAAAGGCCAGAACATTCATGTTCTTTTCTATTATAGAACTAAACCATGTATGTCTGAAGTCTTATTATATCTATCCATATATTGTTTATGCAGTATAAGTGAAATATAAAGTTTGTTTTCCTACCTCATAAGGCATGTTACTATGAATGTGTTTATATTCACCAATTATAGATGTGATACTCTCATTCAAGAAGAGCTGATACTTTCCTACATGATGAGGTATAGCAAAATCCAAAGCATTTTACTTTATTAAATTTAACAAAACCACACCAAACTTTTGAAATTTCTCTATAACCCTTTCTACTGACTCCAAATCCATCACAAACCTATTGAATTTGAGATGGTTCTAGCAGCAAATTCATTTCTCTCATGATTTTTTGAAAAATAAACCATTTCAAGCATACATTTTCATTCATTTTCAATAGTTTCAAAGTGTCATTCTGACTCGTAGTTTCATTACAAAAATGAACACGCTCAAAACTCCTCAACATGTTTAAACCTAGCACATTTGTTACATGATCTCTTACAATTTTCATTCTCTTTTTCTTTTGGCCAAATTTTTTATTCAAATGTAAAAAAGATTTACTCATTTTGATTGCATTTTAAATCCTATAGGATTGTTTGAAAGCTTCTAATTGAGAAGAAAAATATGACAACTTTTTTTCTAGATCCCTCTGATGTAAGTCTCTCTGATGTAGTACATTTTGTAGAGAGTTTATGTATTTCATATATTTCTCTGAAATCTTACAGAGATTTTAAACATAGCCACAATATAAACTATCATCACCATCTCCTACAAATCTAATCAGATCATGAAGACTATGAAAAGGTGGATACCTTCCAATTTGTGCATCAATTGGATAAACAAATCCATCTGCCCATATGTGGATATGTTTTTTGCATTATTTACACAATTCATCAACTTCACAAGATTGACTAGCCCTTTGTAATACCTTTCTTGTTGTTGCATACTCTTGACTGATTGGAATGTTGATATGGAACTTAACACGCAGACTTTGGCTTGATGAAAGGTTAGTAAGAGTGTTTGGATTGAGATTCTCCATGAAGAAATTGTTCTGCTATGGAGAGGAGAGTAAAAAGGTGCAAAAATTCCTCAACGCACATTACATAAGTCAAAGAACAAGAGAGGAACTTGAAATTCGGTGAACACCCAATGAGCACAAACTTTGAAGCAAATCACTTTTCATGATTATCACACGAACTTTCTCTCTCTTACAAAACTAAAATATTTGCATAAGATACATTTCAAATGTATGTGTATAGAATTTTTTGAAACAATTTGACAATATTAATCCAGATTAAGAAACTAATTGAAATCCTTACATGACCCTTTCTTTCCATTTTTCACCTTAATGTTTCTTCTTTGATTCAATGACTCTTGTTTACTTCCTGTTGTTGTTGTTGATGTGCCCATTCTTTGCTTCTTCTCTTAAAAATTTGATGAGGTCTTTACTTCACTTCAACACTTTCTTCTCTATTCATTAACTCCACTTATTGCTCTGATACCATTGTATGGCAATAAACATTACTATATGCACAATGAAAGCAAATGAATCCTCTTAAGATCGTAAAGTTTTTCAAAGATAGGCTCTATGTTTCTTATGTCTCTCTACATACATGCAAAGAATGGAAATGAAACCTTGTAGCCCGAAACTAGACTTAGAGAGCTTTCCAATATAAGTAAAATAAATCCATTTCAATATTGGATGATGCCTAGACTAGTTGCAACAAAAGAGATAACTTGATCTCTTCATAGAGTATTCGCTAGCTACACATACACTATTCTAGATATTTCTCTCAACTTTTGCAAGGACTCATATGTAGAATTATACTCAACGTAGAATTTATAAGCTTTCCATCAAGACAAAAATCACTAGAAATGGATTCATAATGAAGGAGAGACAATAATTACAAGATGAAGAAGTCTACATTGATTGTCTAGTGAGATATAGTATGTAAAAGTGAAATGTTTACAAAATATGCAAAGAACAACTAGTAGGGGGTGTGGTTAAGCAAGGGAAGAAGCTTGGGCACATATTTCCATAACTTTGAGTCATAATACAACTAATTAGAGGTTTTAAAGATCACATACTAACCTCTTTAACCAATAAAAAATGCATCTTAACCTTCAACACCGCCCCTCAAGGTCAAGTCCTTTTCCTTCGTTGCTGCATCCTATGTCTCTTATATTGATTGCTTCCTTCAAACCTCCAAGCTTAGTACCTTCAAGAAAATTTTTCATCGTCTGCAACCTCGACTTCAGTGTTCACATACCTTATTTGTAGCTCATTTTCCATACTCTAACAAAGTGGTACTGAATGTGTATGTGCTTGCTCCTTGCATGAAACATGCGATTCTTAGCTAAATAGATGTGTGAACTATTATCTCCATAAAGAGGAAGCTCCATTGATGAAAAATACTTTATCCCTTGCTCTTGATAAGAGTCTCCATTTGATCCTCTACCTTGCCTTCCTCTACTCATGCCTTGGTTCCTTACTCTACCTCTTTCTTTACGTGCATAAAATGCTTGGGCTTCGTTTCCCTTTGACTTTGAGCCTCCAATGTTCATCTCCTACGTGACCATCGAAGCTATTTATTGCTCCAATTTAGGAGGCCTATCGTTTACATTATAAAAAGTGGAGTAAGCCTTACTCTTATCATCATTCCTAAGTCCATTGAATGTGTATGCAACTAGGTCATCATCATCTATGTGGAAGCATATGATTCCTAATGCATTAATTAGCTCCTTGATCTTCAAAATATAATTGTTCACATTGCTACTAGGGTTTCTTCCTTATTTTATAGACTTTATATTCGAGTTGAATTGTCCTAATCTTGATTGAAGTAGAACAAAAACTCTCTAAGGTTTTTCAGACTTTCATTGAAGTGTCTATATCTTTAATATGCCCTACCATTGCATTACTAATATGGTGAGATAGGATAAAAATAACCCTCTCTTTTCCCTTATTCCATTCTCTAAAGATGGTGAACACATCAAAAGTTGGATGATTCTTGAATTGAGATTTGACATTTGTTCTACAAGTAAGTCTCCATAAACCGTTCCCCATGAGAAAAATAGACATTGGAAACATCCGTGGTTGAGCATTATTTTGATTTAGCTTTTCAATGTGGGTTCTTACATGTTCCACTCTATCAAAATATTTAAAGTTCTTTGATGCAATAGAAACTGTACCTCTATACTCCAAGAGTAGAAAAATAAATGTGATGGATGTCTTGCTTCTTCATTAGGAGACGTTCTTTTGCTTGAATGTATGCCTTTGAACTCAAATTGGCATATCCTTGCTTTTCAAATCCTTTCATAGCTTGCCCTAATGCTCTTTGAATTTTTGTGCATGTCTGATCTACTTCCATACTACTGAGAGAGAATTTTTAACGTCCCTTTGTAGCTTGAAACTTAAATGGACTCACATGTATACTCACAGATACCTATGTTTAATCAATTCAAAGTTTCTCTTAGTTCCTTTGGATGGACTTGAGAGCTTTTGCTCACTCACTAAAGACCACAAGATCTTAATAGTGCACTTCATCCCACTCAAATTGCTTTCCTCTATTATAATAACCAATTTCTACAAGAGAGACTACTTATTGCCTTCACTAGGAGTACACATAGATAACATTGTTCACTCTAGAGACAAATTCTCTCATACTATGAAACATAAAGACCATACCTAAGAGTCGCCTTTAGAACACTATATAAGATTTACAACAATATTAATACTACAATTAATGGATAAAATATGTACTTCACTTTTTCCTTGGGGAACATGCCTCGATTGCTTTCCCTCTTCCTCCTCTAAAATCTCGTATTTTCTTCTCCCTCATATTTGAAGATTTCACTCTCACCCATTGTCGTATGTAGAAATGATTCTTTTGTTTCAAACTTTTGTCTCTTTGCCATTTGTTCCATATTCTTTACTCTTTTAATCTATGGGATAGATCTATAGATATGCTTTGGTTTTTTGTTTGGATCTTGCTTTCTTACAAGGTATGTTGGAAATAGGTACATATATTTGAATTTCAATCCCTTCATATCTCTCGATCAATTACCTATCTAACTTAGTTGTCATGATTTCAATTTTCTAGAAAAATAGCATCCGGTTAAGGACCTACTAGACTTTGCCCTCTAACTAGACTACACAAGATTTCACAAATATAATTTTGATTATGATATTATCCACATAGAGAAAATAATACAAGAATATGTAATTGATACAGGAAGTTGCACAACCCTAGACTGATAGGCCTGGTTATCTTGACTAAAGATCATATAGGAGATCCCACAAATTGGGTTCGTAGGTATGAAGCAAGATATCTGGATTACGGGAGCTCCCTTCAAGGAGATGAACTATATACAAGGAATAACTATAAAGTATCTCTTACTCTTATATTACAATATGACAAGACTAGATGTCCATGGTACTAGACTAGACAAGACACGTACAAGGAACAAGAAAAGAACTAGAATTTACATTTAAAAAGTAGTTACTCAGAGATCAAGACTCCTTGAGCTCCCAAGATTGGCATTGGCAAGACTAAGAATATAGGTGGCCGACCCTGCCTTATATAGGACTTCAATTCATTCGACTTGATCTACCGTTCTTTTTCTTTCCATGGCATGTAAGTGCTACAAATACCTCTCTATTTGTACTTCAAGCTTTTTATCCACTTATGTTTGCTCGCTTAACTTTGGTTGTGCTTCTTTTGTACTTTGAAAGATGTTTAAAATATCCTGTAACACATCTTTTGTGGGGTATCAAGAATGATATTGATAAAATACAGAATCACAAGATACTTTTAGCTCTTTTGTTATGTTTTTGTAATATCGCAAAGCTTTTCGTTCATTGGAGTAACCAATAAACATGATTGTATCTTTATTCTCTTCTAAAGTCTAGCTTTACTTCTGTGGTATATGTGCATCAAATTAAAATTCAATATTTTTTAAGGTAAAAAAGGGTAGGGATCTTCCCATATCATGCCTATATATCCACATCTATCCATGACCTATAGATATGTATTAGATACATATTTTCAATTTCCTTTCGACACGTTAGTTGCATTCATGAGTGATATTCCCAACCTAGTTACGTATTTGTTTTTGCTCTTTGTTACGCGATTTCTTTGGGGCTGCTTACCTTCATGTGAGTTATCTCTTTCTATCATGACTATTTAAGAATTCAAAGAGATTGTGGGAGAGCTATTCTCCCCTCTATCTCATGTTAAGTTTTTCATGGACCTATATCTCTCCTCTGCATAACTGTTGAACCTTTTTCAAATGTGGGGAACGTAAACCAGTACATTTTGCTTTATAACTAGTGATTATCTTAATATCTAATCAAAGGAATTTCCAAAACGTACATATACATTATCTCTCCTCTGCATAACTGTTGAACCTTTTTCAAAGGTGGGATGTACATTTACTAGTACATTTTGCTTAATAACTAGTGATTATCTTAATATCTAATCAAAAGAATTTTCAAAATGTACAAATACATGTATCCTGGCAAAGAAAGAATGATAAACATAAGATGAAGACGTGGTAAAGAAAATCAAAATTAAATAAGTTAACTGAGTGACAAAGAAATGTCGGGACCTAACTTAGCTAGTACATTTTATTTATAACTAGTAATTATCTTAATCTTTGATCAAACAAATTTTTCGGAATGTAGAAATACATGTATCATGACAAAAGATAATATGAAAAGGAGATAATATGAATGTCAGGTTTTGAAGTGTTGAGGATATTAAGTCCGTACGAAGTCCTACCTTTGCTTTGTGGGATACTAGGAATCCCAAGGGCACTAAGCCCATTCACTATATCATTGTTGTTTTATTAATTCAAGCAAGGGAGACTAGGTATCGGAGGACCTTCTTTTTAAGAAAAGAGTCAAAATTTAAAGATAAAGGTAGATGGTACTTCTGATACCTCACATCATATAATAATCAGTTTATTTTCTCTTAGTCATCCTCGAATTTTGATAATCAGTCCTTGAGCTTCAAGCCTCTTCCATCTGTTCTCTAAAACTACTCTCGGATTTAGGTTCTAATTCCTAATCTATTAAAGTTGTTTGTAGTATCTTTCGTCTTTATAGAAAGGTTAATGAAACTAGGATTATTAATGAGTTCCTGAAGAAATTTTATAGAAACTAGGATTCGAATCTTTTACATGTCCCTATATCTTTAGTACTCTTATGGAATGCCAGTGAGAACAATTCTCACATAACATATTGATGTTCAAACTCTTGTCTTCATTCTCGAACCCTCTTGAGCTTCACTGTGTAGCCCTCTTCAATGATGAGGATCCTCAAGGTGCCTTTAACCATGACATGTAATTCTTCAAGGGATATTTATATATGCTCAAATATAAGAGAAGGATGGAGCAGAAGGTTCCAAATGCAATTGATAACATGAATGGATAGTACGACTCAAAAGGCGCTTTGTTGGGGGATTCTTATACAAAAAGGGATTTGAGTGTTTATAGGAGAAAAGAGAAAGATAAGAAGAAAGATAAGAAGAAAGATACATACTAGAAGCCTCTATCGATTGATTATAAGAAGACAAATACAATGGTGATGCACAATAGAATCCAATACTTCTGTGCAAAATCTCACAGAGTGCACAATCACAAAATATAAAATACCCAAGGGTCTTGTTGCTGTCGGCCTTCTCTGCACCAGTCCTCCACATTCTCCAAGCTTGGACTTGTGCACACCTTGCACCAAGCCTCCAATAAGGGGGAGGGATGGACGCCTTCTATCGGCATGCGCATAGCTTCAATGGGACCTTGGGATCTTTGGTTGTAAGCTTAGCACTTCTCTGCACACTTCTTAGTCACTCTTCATGCACACCTTGCACTTCACTTCTCTGCGCACACACTGTGTGTCTCTTGCACTTCTCTCTCTTGCTTAGTCTAGAGTATGGTCATCTTGCTTAGTCCTTCAAAAATAGTCCTTGCCTTGATTTGAGTGTCGATTCATGTACGCTCCTAACTGCTAGAGTATCTTTGTGCTCACTTTGATGTCCCAAGATTGTCTCCAAAAGTGGGCAGCCAACAAATCCATGTTTTGTCGTGTAGTGAGTTTAGACTAAAACAAAACTTTTAATTAGGGGGCCATGCTTTCACTTTTGCGTACGCTGCCGCTTCACATACGTTCACATTTTGCCTAAGAGAGGGTTCACCTGAACCTTCCAAGACACTTTAAAAACACTTTGAACCTTAGAGAGTTACAGAAATACCTCTACAACTTGCAACCAACTTTCTCCAATTTTACCGTTTGTGAACACTTAATTGACACTACCTGTGCACCTTGACACCCTACTTTGAATGCTTTGAATTCACGCATGTTTGCCTTTTGAATATGCTGACTTTGACCAATTTGACTTTGACCTTTTGACTTTGACTATAGTTGACTTTAACTACGATTGACTTTGATCAGTATGACTTTTATGGGCTCAATAGTTGCCAACCACCTAATGGGCTCTCCGTCCTAAAGAGCGACAACAAAAAATATGAACAGATATGAGACCATGATTCTTGAGCCGCAAAATCTTCAAAAGGACACTTGAGCAGCAACCAAGTCCACTAGGAGCAGGAGAGAACAATTACCAGAGAGGAACCAAAAGTGCAAATTTTGCACGAAAAATCCAAGAAGGGCAATGGGAGGGTAGAAAGGAGGGGGAAGGGAGGGTTGAGGGGGCTGAGATGGATAGGGAAGGGAGGGGTAAGGATGGGGCTCGACAGAAGGGTAAAGGAAGGGTGAGGGAGTAGGAGTATGGGGTCTGGAGAGGGCCGAAATGATAGAATAAGACAGCTACAAAGGGTGTGTATGCTAAAGTATGAAACATATGGTAAGATAAAGTGAGAAGAGACCATGTGGACCATTTGTGGAATTATAAACACGTGGGAAATGTGCTCACTCATTTGCATCCATTAGCTTTCTTATTCGGTGGCAATTTTACTAATTCCCATGTATCATTCTTCTTCAATGCATTCATCTCATCATCCATTGCTTTCCATCAATCTTCACTTTGTGATGCATCATGAAAATTCTTTGGTTCCTCATTTAAAGCGTAGCAAAGCAAGAAAAGGTTTCCAGAGTTGCATCATTGACATACATCGCCAAGTTTCTTAGGTTGTTAGAACGCTTGGTGATAGTTTTTAATGAAACAAGGATCTATTAATGAGTTCCTGAAGAAATTTTATAGAAATTAGGATCGAGCCTTTTACAACGACTGTTGGGCGCATGTTGCTATACCTTTACTACTTTTATGGACTGCCAGTCGGAACAATTCTCACGTAACATATTGATGTTCGAACTCTTGTCTTCATTCTCGAACCCTCTTCAGCTTCACTGTGTAGCCCTCTTCAATGATGAGGACCCTCAAGGTGCCTTTACCCATGACATGTAATTCTTCAAGGGATATTTATATATGCTCGAATATAACAGAAGGATGGAACAGAAGGTTCGAAACGCAACTAATAAGATGAATGCATAGTACGACTGAAAAGGTGCTTGTAGAATCATACTCTTCACAAGTCCATGTTTTTTACATAAGCTTCTGAATCTGTTCGAAGAACATGTGAATCCAAACATACACCTCTCTCTCTCTCTCTCTCTCTCTCTCTCTCTCTCTCTCGAACGGCGTCCAAACATACCTTTCGTAGAAGGGATTAACGGATTCCCAAGGGGTTCCGTTCAAAGGATTGATAGCTTTAGAGGAACGGTGGTGCCCAGAAGCAGAAGGTATATAAGATAGCAGCAACCGCGCATATACTCCATTCTCTCTCCGCAAAGGCAACCACCTTGTTATACTGTAAGATAGTTATACTGTAACATAGCTTCTTTTTAAAACAATACAGGATGCAATCCGCTGTAATACAGGATGTCGTTTTAGGATAGGGTTATCAACATTCTTAATAATTCTTCCCTATCTTCGCGTCATTTTTTCTTATTTATGAATTATAGCTTGTCTTGCATAAGTACAAAAAGAAAAGAATAAGCAAAAATAATAAGCTCATGACTCAATCATATCTCCCTACATATTTTTGTTCCTAAAAAAAGGACTTAAATAATGAAACAAAAAACTTTGAGTACCAATTAGATGCATAATTTAAAGACCATGGATTATTAATTAAATATAGTTATCTTGAATCATTTTCCTCTTAAATATTTCTAAGCCTCAAGTAATCAGTCACAAAGAATGATAGTCAATTTCGTAGGAATATAATTCGATCTAAACTCTCAATTTATACTCAACTATAAAAGAATGTTAAAAACGGATTTAACACAAAAGATCAGAGATATGGATAAATCATATCTCGGTAAATTTTATTTTTATTGAAAAACACTAAGGACTTCGATAATGGACGCACAATTGATAGAATACCGATATGAAAACTTTCTCCAAAGGAAGTTCGATCATTGAGATCTACTCTTCTAGATTAGCTTGAATGAGTTCGAAATTCCAATGGAAAGATGACATAGAAGCGGTGGGGCCCCTTGAACCCATAAAGTAGGGGTTGCACACTTTGCAACTGCTAGGATGAAAGCTAGAAGGCCTGCAAAGTTAGACATTGGGAAGGGACCACCCTAGATTCAGATGAGATTGCTTTGAAATAGACAGCCTTAAGGACCAAGAATACTTGAACAACCTCATTTCTTAGCATCCAATAGCGTAAGTGGTAAGGGTTGCCTAGCCACAACCCATAGGCATTGAACCCATGCCCCTAGCCCTGAGAGCTAATGGACCTAATCAACCGAGCTAGTGCACCATTATGAACGTACTTTGAATTCCAACTAAATGTAGGATTTAGAGACAATGCGTTAATAATTCAATATAGCTATGCTCAATCAATTAAGTATTAAAAGTATGAAGGCCTCAACTAATTCCTCACAAAGAATGATAGTAAGCTTAGAAGCAATATATTTAGATATAAAACCTCCAACGTCGACTGAATTAGAGAACAATGATGAAAAATGATTGAATAAAAAATTTCAAATGGGCAATCAATCATTCCAGCTTGAGTCCATCCTAGAGCTCAGGATCCTGCATTCCGAAGTTGAGTCCTCTAAAATTTGTGTGAAGGAGAAAACTTAAAGGTATGATATGCACATGAAAGTTGCTCTTAAAAGGAAATAGGAACTGGAAAACATGACGAAGACCGAATTATCATCAGGATGGACATTGTCATGAAGGCTAATTTCCGAATACTAAAGTTAAGGGCTAAGTAGATGATACACACATTTGCATCTGCAACGAAATAAATCATTATTGCATGTAAAACTCAACAAAATGACTCACTAAAAGTTTGAATGGAGAGAACAAGTCAACATTTTCTCTTGGGAATATAAGCTCATGCAAGGCAAGAGAATTTCCAAAATCAAATGAGCATCGACCACGCGACTAAGAGAGCTTGCAAAATGCGCCATAATCCACTCAATGCCAAAACTACATGCAAGGTCCACGATCATAGCAGAGAACTTCAAATTCCTTTCTGGCCCTAATAGACATTTGATAATTACATTTAATGGTTGGAGGAAAACTAAAACATGTAATACACAACGTAGGGCGTATATATAGACAGAATGCCTGAACTTTGCATTATATAGATGGTCCAACTAATCTTTGAGATACAATACTACATCCATTAGAAATGGTCATTTTTATAGCACCTTAGGTTTGTGTGCATACACAGAAGCAAGTTTTCATAAACTTGCAAAATTGTTTCCAACAATTTTTGCAAGTTTTTGTAAACTTGCAAAATTGTTTCCAACAATTTCACATTGCATTTAGTGGTTTTCCATCGGTGTTGCTAAACAATCTTCTTGCTTTTGCACTTCGCATCGTGTAATACATCACCTTTTGTGATAGCTTTGGAGCTTATCTTACATGAACATAAACAACATGAAATCCCATTTCTAAAAGCAAAAATCCACATTTTTTTATGCATTCATCGACAAGATCTATAGGTTTAATGGAATATGCATAATCCAAGTGAAGAGGGACCAATTTATCAATGATTCTTAACTCTGCATGCAGCGTACATATGTGTACATTAATCAATTCTATTGGAAGTTTTGGATCCCAAATCATAGCAAAAGATGAGTAATTATGTAGATTAACATTTTTTCTAATTCCTCAGCCTCAATTCTACCAATCCATCCTCTTGTATCTGGACTTTGCATGCAGTACAAACAACAAATTTAAAAAGGCCAGAACATTCATGTTATTTTATATTATAGAAGTAAACGATGTATGTCTGAAGTCTTATTATATCTATCTATATATTGTTAAACACATTATAAGTGAAATGTAAAGTTTGTTTTCATACCTCATAAGGCATGTTACCGTGAATGTGTGTATAGTCACCAATTATAGCTGTGATACTCTCATTCAAGCAAAGCTCATACTTTCCTACATGATGAGGTCTAGGAAATCAAAAGCATTTTACTTTATTAAATTAAAGAAAATCACACCAAACTTTTGAAATTGCTCTATAACCCTTTTTACTCACTAAAGTCCATCACAAACCTATTGAATTTGAGATGGTTCTAGTAACAAATTGATTTATTTCATGAGTTTTTGAAAAATAAACCGTTTCAAGAATACATTTTCATTCATTTCGATAGTTCCCAAATGTCATTCTGACTCATAGTTTCATTACAAAAAATGAACAAGCTCAAAACTACTCAACATGTTTAAACCTAGTACATTTGTTACATGATCATTCTCTTTTTCTTATGGCCAAATTTCCTAGTCAAATCTAAAAAAGATTTTACTTGTTTTGACCGTATTCTCAGTCCCGTAGGAGTTTCTTTCATTTGTTTGAAAGCTTCTAATTAAGAAGAAAAATGTGACAACTTTTTTTCTAGATCCCTCTGATGTAAGTCTCTCTGATGTAGTTGTAGATAGTTTATGTATTGCATATAGTTCTTTGAAATCTCACTAAGCTTTTAAATATAGCCACATAGACCATCATTACCATCTCCTACAAATCTAATCAAATCATGAAGATTATCAAACGGTCAATACCTTCCACTTTGTAGTTCAATTGGATAAACAAATCCATTTGCCCATATGGCAATATGTTTTTTGCCTTCTTTGCACAATCCATCAACTTCACAAGTTTGACGAGCCCTTTGTAATACCTTTCTTGTTATTGCATACTTTTGGCTGATTGGAATGTAGATATGGAACTTATCATGTAGACTTTGGCTAGATGAAAGGTCAGTGAGAGTGAGAGTGTTTGGATTGAGATTCTCCATTGCCATTCATGAGAAAGAGAGAAGCAGTTATGCTATGGAGAGAGAGTAAAAAAGTGCAAAACGTCCTCAACACACATTATATAAGTTAAAGAACAAGAGGGAAACTTGAAATTTAGTGAACGCCCAATGAGCACAAACTTTATCGCAAATCACTTTTCATGATTATCACATGAACTTTCTCTCTCACACAAAACTAAAATAATTGCATAAGATACGTTTCAAATGCATGTGCACAGAATTTTTTGAAACAATTTGACAATATTAATGGAGATTAAGCAAAGTAATTGAACTCCTTACATAGACCTCCTTTTTTTCATTTTTCACCCTAATGTTTCCTCTTTGATTCAATGACTTGTTTACTTCCCCTTGTTGTTGATGTGCTCGTCCTTTTCTTCTTCTCTTAAAAATTTGATGAGGTCTTTACTTCACTTCAACACTTTCTTTTCTCTTTTTTAACTCCACTTATTGCTCTAATAACATTGTATGAGAATTAAACACTCCTATGTCTCTTATATTGATTGCTTCCTTCAAACCTCCAAGCTTAGTACCTTCAAGAAAACTTCTCATTATGTCTTCAACCTCCACTTTAGTGTTCACATACCTTATATGTAGCTCCTTTTCCATCACCTTTTCTCTCACGAATGTGAAGAGATGGATAGGTATGTGCTTGAAGATGAAGAGATGTTGCAAAATCCTTGATCTACACTAGACAAATGAACTGTAGGAGTATGTGGTGAGCCCCTTTAGCTTGCCAATGGATGTATTAGACACCCTATGTACCTTGGAAGATCACTCTCAAAAAGATAGATCAAAGCAGATAAGTTGGAGTTAGCTCAGAGGTGAAGAACCTGCTATTTTGGTTCATACACCTGTCCAATGTTTTGCATGATTCTCTGAGTACAGTAGTAATTAGCTTAATTCCTTTTGGGGAAGTCTAGCTAACTTAAAGAGCTAACGTTCAAGAGTAATCTCATAAGAAATAAGGAACCACACATTGAGAATGATGTTTAACAAGTGATGACATCATCCCGATTTTCACGGGCTGCTATAGTAATGAGACCAGTGAGCAGAAAAATGAATATAACTCAAGATTTAAGACTCCAAGGATTATGAAAATGTGTATGCTTATACTAGGCAGTGTGCTAAATCCAATAAGCTTTAAATCATTGAATGGGTGTAAGTACACACTGAGAAAAAACTCTGACAAGAGGAGTAAAAAAGTGGGGTACCTAATAGAGAAGTGAAAATAAACAGATAGGGTTGGCTTCAACTAACCATAACTGAAGATTGAAACACCCAAATGAAATGAAAATTGTTGAACGTATAGTAGACTTATATAGCTTCTTTACTAAGTTAAGTCACTGAAAATGATGCACCAAGCTCAGAGAAACCATCTCTGCAATCTTACTGAGAAAACTAAGAGATATGCTAGTGAGTAGTACAGTTCACAAGAACATGGAAATATGAACTCAAATGATCATGAAAATGAAAGTATATTGATTGTACAATACAATGGACTTACTGATACATATGTGTGCCTTAGAATCACACCTTGATATGCCATAAAATCGTAGCTCTTTAAGGTCTTCTATGAGGTTTCTCTCACCACGACTAAAGCTGCCATCTATTTATAGTTGAGCTTGGGAGGCTAACATCCCTGAATCACTCTCCACTCAATTAGTGATTTATTTGATTCTCTATCTACCATAAATCACGAATTCGTGGATCCTCTTTCCCTTTTTGATTAAGTAGACTCAACCACTTAAGATTCTTTCACTTTTACATTAAGTAAAGTCTTCAATAGTTACAAGAAGTAGTTCACAAGTGAACTTTACATTGTCTTCATTTTAAGGCTTCTTCTTTAAATTTGTGGGGCCCAAGCCAATACTTAGGCTTGTCATAGACTTGCTCCAATAGCTCCCCTCAAGCCAAGTATGCTTGAGGTCTTCAATCTTCCAAGATTAACTACAAACCTATCATACCCTTGAATTTGCAAAGCTTTGTACCATCCAATGCTTTGGTTAGAATATCTGCACATTGTTGATGGATGGACACATATGATATTTGAATCTCTTTGCTTAGAACCTTCTCTTGTACATAGTGATAATGAACTTCAATATGTATAGTCCTTGCATGAAAAATAGGATTAGCAGCCAAATGAATAGAACTCATAATGTCACCAAAAATAGTTGGAGTTCCAAACTCCAATCCAAGATCTGTGAATAATATCTTCATCCACATAGCTTCATGAGTAGCTATGGCAATACCTCTGTACTCAGCCTCTGTGGAAAAAAGAGAAAGTGTAGGTTGCTTCTTGGATGACCATGAAATAAGCTTTGAAACTACAAAATTAAGATATCCTGAAGTGCTCCTTCTATCTTCCTTGGAACCAGCCCAATCTGCATCAGAAAATAGCTTCAAACCTAAATCAAATACATAAGGATAATAAAGTCCTTCATTTATGGTTCCTTTGAGATACTTGAGAATCCTTTTGGTAGCATCCATCTGTGGTTTCCTTGGTGTGTGCATAAATTGACTTAGCACACTCACACTATAACATATATCTACTCTTGTCAATGTGGCATAGTTGAGACTATCCGCTAGACTTTGATATGATGTGATGTCTTCTATGAGTTCACCTTCATGTGAGCTCAATTTGTCATTGACCTCCATTGGAGTACCTGCAATCTTACAATCTTGCATCTTGAATTTTGTCCACATGTCCTTAATGTACTTTCTTTGAGTGAGAAACAAACCATAATCTTTGAAGACAACTTCCACACCTAGGAAGTAGGTAAGTGATTCTAAATCACTTACCTTGAATTCTTCTCTCATCTGATGTTTGATCTTCTTCATACCATGTGCATCATTTCCTATCAATATAATATCATCTACATATACACATAGGTAGATGATCTCAGAATTACTCTGTTTAATAAAGAGTGAAGGATCTGCCTTGGTTGGTTGAAATCCTTTCTCCTATAAGAATGAAACATGCCTGAAATTCCAAGCTCTCGGGGCTTGCTTGAGACCATACAATGCTTTGTTAAGTTTACAAACATAATCAGGATAAACTTGATTCTCAAAACCAAGTGGTTGTGCCATATATACCTCTTCTGTTATCTAACCATTCAAGAATGCATTCTTTACATCTAGTTGAAGTATCTTCCAATTCTTGGAAGAAGCAATACTAAGTAACACTCTGATTGTAGGCATCTTAGCTACGGGAGAAAACGTTTCTTCATAATCAACTCCTTGATTTTGTGCAAAGCCTTTGCTACAAGTCTTGCCTTATACCTATTTATGGAACCATCATAATTCTTCTTGAGCTTGTAGACCCATCTTGAGCCTATGGCACCAAATCCCAAGTGTTGTTTTCCTCAAGTGCTTCAATTTCTTCCTTCATTGCATGCTTCCATTCTGTTTTTGCCTTCGCCTCTTCAAATGATGATGGCTCCTCTTGGTTTATGTCCTGTGCTATGTAGATAGAATGTTTAGTTACTAATGAGGTGTCAAACCCATACCTTTCTGGTTTTTTCTTTTCCCTCATAGATCTTCTTAGGCCATGATGTGATGATTTTGCCTCATGTCCAAGTTCTTGCAATTTTTCTTTACCTTTATACTTCCATGCTTTGATCTTTTCCATCTAAGATTCTTCACCATCCTCTGAGGTGTCTTGTTATGCAATCTTTGGTTGTTCTCTACCAAGCTTTGGAAAATCTTCTTTAAGATTATATGGTAAATTGACCTTCCTACATGAATCTTCATACCATGAGTTGTTCTCATAAAAAACTACACCTTACCAAGAATCCTTTGTAATTGGTAGGATTGTATAACCTGTAGCCCTTTTGATTGTTGTCATATCCAATGAATATGCACCTTTCTGCCTTTGGATCCATCTTGCCTCTAACTTGTGAAGGAACATGAGCAAAACCAATACATCCAAAAATTTTACAATGATCTAAGCTAGGTCTTCTTCCATTCCAAGCCTCATATGGAGTCATCCCATCACCGGATTTTGAAGGAAACCTCTTAATCAAGTGGCTTTAGATGCAGCCCCAGCCCATAAGTAATCAGGTAAATGCTTTTCATTCAACATAGACCTTGCAGATTCAACAATTGTCCTATTCCTTCTTTCTACCACTCCATTTTGCTCGGGAGTGTACCTTGTAGTTACCTCTTTTATGATTCCTCTTTCTTGAAGAAAAGAATCAAACTCATGGGAGAAGTATTCTCCCCCTCCATTTGACCTTAGCCTTTTTAGTGATTTACCTGTTTGATTCTCCACAAGAGCCAAATATCTTTTGAAACATGAAAAAACTTCATCTTTGTGTTTCATAAAGAATAGGAATGCAATCATCAATAAAGGAGACATAATACCTTGATCCAGATATTGAAGCATTCTTGCTAGGTCCCATACATCTGTATGAACTAGCTCCAAGAGATCTCCATGCATATAACCTTTCTTCATGAATGGTAACCTATGAGAATTTCCAAATTGACATGCACTACACTTATAAATCATGTGTTGTTTTGACAAGTTAGGGAGTCCAAGTACACCTTGGTCCCTACAAATTTGCTTTAATGATCTTTCACCAATATGTGCTAATCTCTTGTGCCATAACTCTAGTTCTGTGAGTGTTTGATTACCATAATTGAAGAGAGCTATGTTCCTTCTGTCTTGCAACTCAAAGGTGAATATTCTACCTGTCTTTTCTCCCTTTGCTATTCTTCTGAACCCCTGGCTAGGGTCTTCCACATATGCTCCTCATCTTGTGAACCTGACTTGCAATCCTTTCTTTACTATCTACCCAACACTTATCAAATTCTTTGTAATGGTAGGGACATAAAGTACCTTACTGAGTAGGTTGATGTTTCCATCAGGTGCTTTGACATTGCCTATTTTCTCCTCAGGATGTCTTGTGTCATCTCCTGTTTGTACCTCATGCTTATTCCTTGGATCTTCCAAATCTGATAGGAGAGTTACATTTCCTGCCACATGATTGGAGCAACCTGAATCTATGAAGAAAACATGCTCATCAAATTTACCTTGTGGCATAGCCATGTTCATGATCAATAATGAATCCTCTTTGTTTGAGTCTTCTATGTGGTTATTGAAGTCTCTCCTTCCTTTGTAGCCTCCTTGATAGTTTGAATGATTGTAGTTGTTGTAATTGCCATGGTAGTTGTTGAACCTTCCTCTTGAGTAGCCATAACTTCCTCTATTGTATTCTCTTCCTCTTTGATTCCTTGAATTTCCAAAGCAATTTTCAGATGTATGATTAGTCAGTCCACAAATAGAAGATGGGTTGGATTCTTGGGATCTCCCCCTTCCTGATCTACCTCCTCTTCCTCTACCTCTACCATGTCTTCCTCTACCTGCATAGTTAACTTGATATGTACCTGCTTCATCATCCACTTTCTTTGCCTTTCCTTTGTTATCTTTGGAATTGCTTTTATTTGTGTATAAAGCTGAAGATTGATTACCTTTAGAGCTTCCTCCATTTGAGTGAGTAATTGTCCAATGAGTGTATTGCAGTTAGGTACATGCATGTCCATGTACAAATCCATAGTTGTGGTGAAATCTTCCCACTTGTCATCTTCCTTCAAGCCATTGATGCCCTGCCTTACAATTTTCTCTTCATCTATTACCTCTCCAATGCTTCCCAACTGATCTGCTATGTCCTTGAGCTTTGTGACGAAATCAATCACATTTTGTTTGGGAGCTTTCTTGAGAGTTGTGAAATCCAGCCATAGTTGATGCTTCTTAGCTTTAATACTTGAAGAGAAGAAAGCTTCAAGTGCATCCCACACTTCTTGAGATGTCTTACAACTTCTAATGTGAGGCAACAAAAAATTTGAGATAGAGTTGAGGAGATAAGACCTTGCAAGTGCATCCTTGGAGCACCATGTGCTCAATCTTTCTTGCTCTTCTTGTGTTGGTTGACTTGTGTTCTTGCAACTTGGCGTAACTTCATCTCCAGCCACATAACCATATAAACTTCTACCCTGGAGATAAGATTCCATTATTAATGACCAAGATGAGTAGTTACCTCTGTCCAATTTGTCAATTGATGAAGGAAATCCATCTGCCATCCTTGCTCTGATACCACTGTGAAGAGACTGATAGGTATGTGCTTGAAGATGAAGAGGTGTTGCAAATCCTTGATCTACACCAGCCAAATGAACTCCAAGAGTATATGGTGGGCCCTTTTATCTTGCCAATGGATGTATTAGACACCCTATGTACCTTGGAAGATCACTCTCAAAAAGATAGATCAAAACAGATAAGTTGGAGTTAGCTCAAAGGTGAAGAACTTGCTATTTTGGTTCATACACCTGTCCAGTGTTTTGCATAATTCTCTCAGCACAACAGTAATTAGCTTAATTCCTTTTGGTCAAATCTAGTTAACTTAAAGAGCTAAATTTCAAGAGTAATTGCATAAAAAATAATGAACCACACACCGAGAATGATGTTTAACAAGTGATAACATCATCCTGATTTTCATGGGCTGCTAGAGTAATGAGACCAGTGAGCAGAAAAATAAACATAACTCAAGCTTTAACAATCCAATGATTATGCAATTGTGTATAACTATACTAGACGGTATGCTAAATCCCACAAATCATTGAATTTGGATAAGTACACATTGAGAAACAGCTCTGACAAGATGAGTAAAAAAGTCGGGTACCTGACAGAGAAGTGAAAATAAACAGACAGTGTTGAATTCAACTAAATATAACTGACTTTTAGAGCTAACTTTAACAAGTTAAATAACGGAAAATGATGCACCAATCGTAGAGAAACCATCTCTGCAATCTAAGTTAGAAAACTGAGAGATATGGCAGTGAGTAGTACACTTCACAAGAACATGGAAATATGCATTCAAATGATCATGAAAATGAAAGTATATTTATTGTACAATACAATGGAATTACTGATACTTATGTGTGCCTTAGAATCACACCTTGATATGGCATAAAGTGCAGCTCTTCGAGGTCTTCTCTAAGGTTTCTCTCACCACGACTAAAGCTTCCATCTATTTATAGTTGAGCTTGGGAGGCTAACTTCCCTCAATCAGTCTCCAATCAATTAGTGATTGATTTGATTCTACCACAAATCAAGAATTCGTGGCTCCTCTTTCTCTTTTTGATCAAGTGGACTCAACCACTTAAGATTCTTTCACTTTTACATTAGGTAAAGTTTTGTGGCTCCTCTTTCTCATTTTGATCAAGTGGACTCAACCACTTAAGATTCTTTCACTTTTACATTAAGTAAAGTCTTCAAAAGTTACAAGAAGTAGTTTAGAAGTGAACTTTACATTGTCTTCATTTTAAGGCCTCTTCTTTGAATTTGTGGGACTCAAGCCAATACTTAGACTTGTCATAGACTTGTCATAGACTTGCTCCAGTTAAGTTTTTCATGGACCTATATCTCTCCTCTGCATAACTGTTGATCCTTTTTCAAATGTGGGGATCTACGTTAACTAGTACATTTTGCTTTATAACTAGTGATTATCTTAATATCTAACCAAAAGAATTTCCAAAATGTACAAATACATGTATCGTGGCAAAGAAACAATGATAAACATAAGATGAAGACGTGGTAAAGAAAATCAAAATTAAATAAGTTAATTGAGTGACAAAGAAATGTCGGGACCTAGCTTAGCTAGTACATTTTATTTATAACTAGTATATATGTTAATCTTTGATCAAACAAATTTTTCGGAACGTAGAAATACATGTATCATGACAAAAGATAATATCAAAAGGAGATAATATGCATGTCTGTTTTTGAAGTGTTGTAGATATTAAGTTCGTAGGAAGTCCTACCCTTGCTTTGTGTGATACTAGGAATCCCAAGGGCAATAAGCCCATTGACTATATCATTGTTGTTTTATTAATTCAAGCAAGGGAGATTAGGTATCGGAGGAACTTCCTTTTAAGAAAAACAATAAAAATTTAAAGATAAGTTTAGATGGTACTTCTGATAACTCACATCATAGAATAATCAGTTTATTTTCCCTTAGTCGTCCTTGACATTTGATAATCAGTTCTTGAGCTTCATTCCATCTGTTCTCTAAAACTACTCTCAGATTTAGGTTCTAATTCCTAATCTATTAAAATTGTTTGAAGTATCCCTCGTCTTGATAGAAATGTTAATGAAACTAGGATCTATTAATGAGTTCCTCAAGAAATTTTATAGAAACTAGGATTCGAATATTTTACATGTCGCTATATCTTTAGTACTTTTATTGACTGCTAGTCGGAACAATTCTCACATAACATATTAATGTTCGAACTCTTGTCTTCATTCTCGAACCCTCTTCAGCTTCACTACGTAGCCCTCTTCAATGATGAGGATCCTCAAGGTGCCTTTAACCATGACATGTAATTCTACAAGGGATATTCATATATGCTCGAATATAACAGAACGATGGAACAGAAGGTTCGAAACGCAACTGATAACATGAATGCATAGTACGCCTCAAAAGGCGCTTATGGAATCATACGCTTCTGAATCTGTTCGAAGAACATGTGAACCCTTTTGCGCGCGCGCTCTCTCTCTCTCTCTCTCTCTCTGTGTGTGTGTGTGGAACGGCGTCCAAACATACCTATCGTAGAAGGGATTCACGGATTTCCTACTGATTTCGTTCAAAAGATTCATAGCCTGAGAGGACCTCGGAATGGTTGTGCTGAGAAGCATAAGGAATAATAGAACGCAGCAACCTCTCTTATACTCTTATACTCTTGTATTACTTCGTTATATATATATACTTCAAAGATTGACCTATATCCTTCATATTTTCTCCATGATGAAGACCTCCATCATAGCTCTTTGGTACCTTGTATAACAATTTGCTTGCAATAACCTTCTACTATTTCCTTTTCCATGGCTTAATTCCATTTGCATGCTTATTCTCTTTCTAAAATTCATTTAGATATTCACAACTTGTCACTTGAACTAAAGAAGCATGATGTTTGACAATGAAAGAGTCATAAATCATTCTTTGAACCTGATATCTTTGTCTCGACGAACTTCTAATCACTCTAGATGGTGTCCTAAAAATCCATATCCTTGTCCTTGATGTTGTAATTGTTTTATACTTTTCCTTTTTTCATTCGAGTTGTTCTACCGTCCATTTTCTTTGCATGGCAAATAAATGCTACAAATCACCTCTCAATTTGTACTTCAAGCTTTCTATCCACCTATGTCTATGCTCACTTAACATTGGTTGTTGTGATAAAAATGAAACAAGCACCCCGGGCTCGCTCGGCGACTCGCACCGGCCCGTCGGTAGGATGACTTGATCAAGTGTTTTGTTCCCTTGCTTGAAAGCAGAAGATCACCGTTTGCATGAAAAACTAGCTTGCATTGAAAGAAAACGATTACAAAGGAAACGGTCTAAGCCGGCCCGCGTTGAACGTCGCGGGTAAACGTTTACAGTGAGCCGGCCCGCGTTAAGCATCGCGGGCAAACGCGTTACAACGGCCCCTCGATGGCACAACGGCGCTTTCAGAGGTGCATGCGGAGGGGAATAGCACGAAGGCTACCGCACGAGGAGCGCAAGGGTCACTTGGTTCGCTTGGGTCACTTGGGTCGGAGGCTCACTATGTCCCCCTATAGTTGCACACAATTTGGCGCCGGTCGGCAAACCACACAAGCACCAAAAAGGCCTAGATAGAAATATAGGGGGGGGGGGGGGGGCTCTTGCCCACGGGTTGTCACATATTCTCCCCCGCTTCGAAGAGCTTTGCGTCCTCGTAAAGCTACGGGATTCGCGCCTGGGATGTCGAAGGATGAGTCGATTGGAACGACTCAATGAGGCTTTGGGCTGTCGATGGCATACTCTGTTTACTTACCCATGTGGCTTCCTTGAGAGGGCGGCCACGCCACTTGACGAGGAATTGTGAGCTATTCTCCTTGAGGATCAACTCTGCCTGTCCTTGTTCGATTGGATCTTCCACCAATGTGACTTGACGTCCAAAGCGAGTATCAGGGTGGAAGCGTTTTAACAGACTCACATGGAACGAGTTGTGGATATGAATTTCAGGTGGAAGAGCAAGCTGATATGTCACTTGGTTGAAACGATGACTAATTCTGTACGGCCCATAGTACCTATGATTGAATTTTGGAGTGAAATTCCTGGGCAAAATGATGTTCTTGGCATTTACTAGAACTAAGTCACCCACTTGGTAATCTGGCGCCTCTGTTCGGTTCTGATTCGCAATTCTGACCATCCTTTCTTTGCTCTTGATAAGGGCCTCTTTTGCCTATCGTAGTTTGGATTGCCAGTCTCGTAAGAAATTACCACATTCCCGGTCTACTGCCACTAGCACTTCATCTGACATGAGTGCCATAGGTGCGATTACACTTTTGCCTGTGGCCACCTCGAACAGTGACATAGATGTACTGGAATGGATTGAGCTGTTATAATGGAATTCCAAAATGTCAAGGTGCTTGGCCCAATCCTTCTGGTCCGCTTGAATGTAACTCCTCAAGTAATTTTCTATGGTTTGATTGACTCTTTCTGTTTGCCCATCGGTCTCGGGGTGATAGGCCGACGAGAATCGAAGCTGAGTGCCTAAGATGGAGAAAAGTTCCCGCCATAAGTCGCTCATGAATCTAGTGTCCCGATCTGACACAATAGCCAAGGGAAGGCCATGATACTTAAACACTTTTTGGAAGAAAGTCTGTGCTACCACCTTTGCCGGCATAGGTGGCTTCATCGGTATGAAGTGTGCTTGTTTAGAGAAATAATCCACTACTGCCATAATTGCATTATGCCCATCGGATGTTGGTAGATCTGTTATGAAATCCATGCTAACCATGTCCCAAGGACGGTTCAGAATGGGCATGGGTTGGAGTAGGCCTGCCGGTTTTATCTTCTGCTGTCTTACTAATTGGCAGGTTGGGCATGTTTGAACATATTCAATGACGTCGTCTTTCATCTTCGGCCAGAACACATGCTCTTTTAGATGTTCATAACTTCTCCGTTGTCCTCCATGTCCTGCGAGCTGACAGTCATGTGCTTCCCACAAAAGCATCCTTTGTATTTCTGCATTGTCCGGTATATAAATCCTTCCCTTTCTATATAACATGTTGTTCATAATTGTGTATTTCCCTTTATGATCTAAGCCCGAGTGTACATCTTTGACGAGCCTCTGTATTTCCGGATCCGTTTGTTGCAATTTACGAATTTGATCTTTCGTCTTACTCTCCGCCATGGAAATCGCGGCCAGTGTTGGTCTTCTACTCAGGGCGTTTGGCATGACGTTTTGCTTACCTGGTTTGTGAATTATGTCTATGTCAAATTCAGCCAAGAAATCTTGCCACCTTGCTTGCTTGGGCGATAACTTAGGCTGCGTGCAAAAGTACTTGAGTGAAATATTGTCTGTGTAAATCTTTGTGTGTTTGTCTTGAACATAGTGACGCCACTTTCGCAAACAGTGGATCACTGCGAGCATCTCCTTCTCGTGAGTGCTCCATCGTAGCTCTGTACTTGAAAACTTGTGTGACTCATAAGCCACAGGGCGTCCTTCCTGCATAAGGACCCCTCCAATTGCCAATCCTGACGCATCTGTGTGGATCTCGAATTCTTTGTCAAACTCTGGCAACTTCAACACAGGGGCTTCGCACATCACCTGTTTGAGTTGCTCGAAAGCATCTTGTTCCTTAGGCCTCCACATAAAGCAACCCTTTCCTTTAGTTAACTCTGTGAGCGGAGCAGCCACTTTACTGAAATCTTTTATGAATTTTCTTGGAAACTGGCAGAAACCTATGAACTCTCTCACTTCTCTGACTGTTCTAGGCGGTGCCCATTGATGAACTGCGGTGATTTTATGAGGGTCTATCATCACTCCTTTGTTTGAAACCATGAAGCCTAAAAATTCAACTGAGGTCATGGCAAACTCACACTTTTCTGGCTTGGCATAAAGTTGTCTTTCTCTTAGGCGTTGAAGTACGGCCCTTACGTGCTCCAAGTGTTCCTCTAGTGTGCGGCTGTATATCAAGAGGTCGTCTATGTAGATGAACAGGAACTCATCTAACATATCTGTGAACCCATCATTCATCTCTCGGCAAAACGTGTCTGGAGCGCCTGTGAGTCCAAAAGCCATGACCAACCACTCGTAGCTGCCATACCGCGTCCGGAACTCCGTTTGTTTCAATATCTTGCTCTCCTATGCGAATCTGATGATATCCGGATCTTAGATCTATTTGTGTAAAGAATTTTGCCTGACCTAGTCGGTCCATCAACTCATCCATAATTGGTACTGGATACTTTGTCTTGACAGTGATCTTATTCAAAGCCCGATAATCCACACACAACCGCATGCTGCCATCTTTCTTCTTGACGAATAAAACGAGAGCACCGTAGGGTGAACTACTGGGTCTAATGAACCCTTGTTGTTCCAGTTCTACTAGTTGCCTTTTTAACTCCTTTAGGTCTGTCTCATTCATTCTGTAAGGTGCTTTGGCCGGAGGAGCATGGCCTGGCATAACTTCAATTCTGTGTTGGACTTGCCTGAGTGGTGGCAGCCCGCTTGGTAACTGACTTGGAAAAACATCTTCGAAATCTCTAAGTACCTCATGAACTCTTTTATCGCCAACCTTCATCTTTTCACTTTCCTTTTCGTCTATGTCAATGGGGCTACACTTTATGACGCAAAAATGTGCATGAGCTCCTTGCTTCATCGCTTTTTCCACTTGCTTGGCCGTCAAAGGCCCTTGTGTCTGTTGTCTTCGCTCTACCCTTGCTGCTGCGGCTACCGATTTCAACTTTCCTGCTTCTAAGTTCAATTTCTTGTTCCCTTTTCCTTGACTGCTGGAGGGCACACACTCTTGATACATTGGTGCCTTTCCTTTTCTTTGTCTGTCTGCCTCCACTTTCGTTGTGGGAGGAGTGACAGTCTTGTGACTTGATTCCTGTGAACTCGATCCTGGGTTCTCTACCTTTCCTGACATGCCTTGGGAGTCTATATTTCCCTCTAGGGATCTTCTCGTATTTCTATGACAGTCTACGACCACAATGTTTCCTTGCATGTCAACCAAAAGTTTATCAATCCCCTTACCCAACATGCTAACCATGTATCGGTCCATGAATGAAAGTCCAACTATTACATCAAATGATTCCAGTGGCACGACTAAAAAATCTAACTTTGCCGACCACTCCCCCACTGTCATACGGACGTTGAGGGCGATCTTCACATTATCATCTCGACCTTGAGCGAAGGTAACTGACATTTCTGGAAGTTTACTCAAGGCCAACTGCAAACTAGCTGCACACTGTGGCGACATGAAATTATGCGTCGCGCCTGAATCGACCAATACTACTTTTCTCTTGTTTCCAAACGTTCCCCAGAAGTACATATTCTGAATCATTCGTAATGTCATTGGAAAGCACCTTGGCCTCGCGGCCATGGTACCTACGTGCGGTGCATTATTCCCTGCTTGTACTTCTTCTTCATTGTCATCTAGTTCAGTCAGGACCACATAAGTATTTCGTCTTTGAGGCTCCTCTTCTACTTGAGCCGTTTGTACCCACGTTTGATTGTTATTGCGAGTACATTGGTGCGTCCAGTGATTCCCATGGCATGTTCTACAAAATGGCCGGGGATCGTTTCTTTGCCATTGAGGCGCTGGCAGCGCCCTCTGCTGATTATTTCCATACGTGTTTTGGTTCCTTTGAACTGGTGTGTTACCCGAGTTCAGAGTGGTGTTGGCAGGGCGGGCGTTGGAGTTGGCATTCCCCGCACCCTGCTGAGTTCTCCGTGGTGAAGTGTTTTCTGTTTTGCATAGGCTTTGAGCACGACGGTTGCTCTCCGCGTCTTGGTACCTTTCAGCTATCACAATGGCCTCTTCCTAGGTGTTGGGCGACTGCTTCTCTATCTCTCGTCTTGTCCAAACACTACACCCGTACAGGAACCCATGTAGCCGATCGAGATCATGCATCTCCGTTATCTCCAGCATGAGCCTTCTGTACTTGCGTATATATTCAGGCAGCGGGCCTTCCTGCTTCAGGCCCCTCCATTCGTCCCTGAGTTTGAAGGATTCGTTTTGAGGTATAAAGTACTCCTCAAATGCCGCCTTAAAATCCTTCCATGAAGTGAATTCCTCCCTTGCGGTGTGGAGGTGATCGCAATCCGGGTGGATCGGGTCCGGTCGTGGCACACACAGGGTGTACGAAGCTAATGAATGTTGGAAGGTTTAAAGATGTGAAGGTGAAATTAATGTTGAGTATGGAGAAAAGAGAGATGTTGAAATAATTATGGGAATGGGAATGTAGGTGTGCACGTTAGATTGATGACATGAATGATAAGAATGAAAGAGAACCATACACACGAATCAAATTTGGAAGGAAGAATGGTCCATTGGAGGAGCTTCTTAAACACTTCCTAATTCTAATCCATATGTATAGCCTTCTTTGGATGATATGTATGCATGATGAGAATAGATGGAATCCTTACACATAAATCAGTTTCGAAAGGAAGAATGGTCCAATATTGGAGCTTCTTATACACTTTCAGAAACTAATAAATATGTATGGATTATATGCATGCAAGTGAATTATGATGATGGATTTTACTCACAAGCTCAAAGAAACATCCTCACTGGTTCAACGCAATACTGCGGAGCCTTCTCACACATAGAAGAAATAGAAGACATGTAAAAATACTTAGACTGAGAGAGGTGACAAGAGACAAGTGACAAGTGACATGAATTAAAAGAATTTGAATTAAGTTACATGTAAAAGATCGTCGTGTACGTCATGCTAAGCAGTCTACTGATCAAAGGTGGTTCCGACCCTCAAACCATGACAGTTCAACCGAATGTCACACGTAAGAAGGTGAGTTCCACTCCAGTGACCCTATGTCTGTCTAGGCTCGTAACGTCTAACTAAAGAAGTCTAAGACTCATTAAAATCAGCTCTAACTCACTCACACGCTCCACCGAGGGTGAGTCAAGATAGAGATGCTGGTTTCAAGAGCCTATCCTAGATTGGAGTTCTAACTTAAATTTGAAACTAGGTTCTATACTCATACTAGCTCACCTTGGATCCTCACTCGCTCAACCGAGGGTGATCGTCTCAAGGAAACCGTAAGCTAGCATGAGCCCTATGGATGCCTAACAATGATGCTCTAGGAGTTTGGAGGGGGGTTTATATAGTTTTTTGAATGAATTTGGGCCCTTGGATCTAGAGAAATCAACTCTCAACTCTAGGATCACTACTTTTGATTACAACCATTTGATTAATCAAATCAATGTCTTGGAATTGTTCTTTCTATCAAATCTAGTGTAAAGGAGTGAAATTTAGGCGCCCTCATTCTCCACCATTGGATCTGGGGATGATCTGGACCGTCGGATCAGTGCTGACATCAATTCGGATAAGATAAGCCACTATTTTTGGAGAAACACTGCATTATTGATCTTTGATTGTAAAAAAGGTCTTCTTTTATGGAAAAAATTCGTGGATCCTCCTTCCTTTATGCTTTAGTGCATCTCCACCCGTGAATAGGAGCTCATCTTGACCGTTCACCATGGTTCAATCATATTTTGACATGTGGCAGCCCTTCAAGCCTTCAATTTTCTTATTCTAGAAAACTGCGGTGACCTTGAAAACTGGACTTTGTGCTCTTTGACCCTCCAAAAAGTCTTTGATGAAGATGAAACATTGTAGGACTATGTTTCGAAAGATCTCCTTCAGGAATATGCAGAAAAAACTCCCATCTGAATCTAACTTGTACAAGTTTGACTACATTTGGAAGCTTGCAAGGTGGCATTAAGGTGTCTAGGAAGCTCGGATAGCCTTGAAACTTTATACAAACATGTAGCCACATATGGTCTTTATACATGCCAAACCATATGGCTAACATAAATTTCTATACAAGAATTTGTAGGGTCAAACTAGAAAAAATACATTTTTACAAAATGAACATAGCATATCAATGTGCTACCAAATCCATTTTCTGCTGAAATTTGGGCTATAGACTGCCTTTGACAATCTTTACAAGTATATGGATTTTCATCTAATTTGGTGACAATGAAATTTTTGCCCTAATTTCCCAACTTTGACCAGCTTTGACCAACTTTGACCGCTACCATGGACTTTCTTGATTTCTTTGAAACTTTGTATGTGACCTTCCTTTGACATCCTTGATGCATCTTGGACTTCTCGGGGAATTCTGGCTACCTTCACCAAATATGTTTTTTGTAGGCCTTCACAAGTGAGAGAGGAGAGAAAATCTCGACGACATTCGCCCCCACTAAACCTGCGATTCCTCCGGAAGAGCCACTCTAGCATGTGTGAAAAACAAAATGTTCCAGGCATCAAATTCTTTTATAGGCAACATAAGAAACATGGAAGGAAAATTGATTATATGCATGAATCAGTAGGTAACGTGACATGAAGCAAAATTTGCATGAAAGAAAGAATTGAAACAGGCAACATGAATATGCATGAACAAATAGGCAACATATATGCAAATGAACAAGCAACATTGGCAACAAGAAAGAAAAAAAACAAGCATCAATATGAAGTGGAAGTGGTTGTATTGAGTCGTTTTAAGCATCAGTTCCTCTCATCTTGAAGAAAATTTTGTACCTTTTTCATAAAGCAATCTACCTTAAATATGATTATAAACAAAGATTTAGGATTTTCAAGAGACATCTTTCATCTTTAGCTTATTTTAGATCAACTCCTTTCCTACATAAATATGAATATGCTCTTTCTCTAATAACATGCAAGGAAATCTAACTAAACTCCACTAATGCATAAATCTGCTTATATAGCCCGTGATTTATTCTACTATGCCTCTTTATCCTCCTTTGGCTTGCTTTTTTTTTTTTTTTTTTTTTGATGATGATGATGATTCGGCAACTTTATGGTTACGATCACTTTTTTTTTTGGGGTGGAAGAAAGTGTAAACTTCTTGGTAACATGTAGCAACTTTTTTTTTTTTTTTTGATGACGGGGAAAAATTAAACCCTGATACAAGGTACAACCATTTTTGATGACGGAGAACATTCGTTTAAACTCCGATGCAAGTGCTGTGAGATGGACTAAGGATGTAGAAACATGCAGTAGAAGGAGCTAGGATTTCAACAATTATGCTTTCGATACACGATACATATGCATGTTTATATATGAAAGTCTTGTCACCAAAATAAACATCCAAATCTACATGCCCTATCTTTCCACAATCCTAGATTATAAACAATTTCTTGGTAGATAAGTTACTACTTAAGATAAAATTTTACACAAGTAGAGAAATCATCATTTGCCTTTTTTGACTCAAGTGATGTGGTTATGCAATGCAATGCAAAGACTGAAAAAAAATGCATGAAACAAGCATGGAAAAAAATAGAATGAACTTGAAAAAAAACAAAGCAACATGAACTTGAAAATTAATGATATATATATATATATATATATATATATATTTTTATAACATGGATACTCCTGTTTATGAATCGGCCTCATTGTTGTCATCTTCTTCAATGTCCTCATCCAAAATGTACTCGTCATTATCACGCTTCTTGAATAACTTTATCCTTTTACCTGCAATCAAAGTTTTTAGTGCAACACCGTTTAATTCACAAAGAGCATACGTACCATTGTTGTTGACTTTTGATACTATGTATGGCCCAAACCACCGTTGAGTGAGCTTTTTGTGTGCATCATATTGAGAGTCAAATGTACTATCATAAATGAGCACCCAATCTCCTACTTCAATTGGCTTAGGACGCAATCGATGAGTTTTATCAAAATAATGCTTGTTCTTCATTCTAGATTCTCTTAATTTTTCAACAGCATCATCAAGTCTTAATTTACCTTGTTCTAACTGTTTAATACGCAAACTCAAAAAATCATCAGTAGACATGTTTTCAGACCAAGGCAAATTTGACCATGCAGAAATATGAGACTGAATTGGAAACGATGGTTTTTGACAGTACATGAGTTCAGCAGGCATATATCCAGTAGTACGTGTGCATGTCATTCTATCTGCCCAAAGTGCAAAAGGTAAGAATTTAGGCCATTGTTTGATGTCACCATTACATGCTTTAGATATGGCTTTCACAATAGGTGGATGCCCTCTCTCTATTTTACCATTGGCCTCTGGGTTATATGCAGTAGTGAGAGACAAACGAATACCGTGACGCTCAAAGAACTCTTTAGCTTCTCTCGCATTTAACTCTCCACGGTCGGCAACTACTTTCTCTATGTACCCAAAGCGACTTATGACATCTTCAAGCAAGAATTTGCAAACATTGTAAGTGGTCTTAGATCGTAGTGCACGTCCCTCTACATGATTAGTTAAGTCTTCTCTTGCAAGTACAATGTAACGCATTTTGTCGATACCTTTAGGCATAGTTACAAGATCTACTACCCACTTGTAGTGAATACAAGGTGGATAAGTAGGATGCAACGGATCTCTATGTTTGACTGATGAATGAAGTTGACAAGTAGAACATGTAGAAACATAGCTACTAATGTCAACATACATCCTAGGCCAATAATAGGTACTTCTAATTTTTTCATATGTTCCAAAAAATCCTTTATGACCTGCCCATAATGTCTCATGCATTTCCTTCATTACTTGCAATTGAAGACCTCTCTTTCCTAGGACTCGTTGTGGATTCTTAACCTTACCCTTAGCATGTCTCCAAAGATAACCATTACATAGGAAAAAGTTATAAGCTCGTTTCCTAATGTTATGGAATCTATTCGTAGTCCAGCTAGGTAATGGTTGTAGTGTACTGAGATACTTTCCTATGTCTCTCCATTCATCTTCGTACTCAGACTCATGAAATTTCTCATACTCATATATATGTGGAACATAGTCAACTAAATTCACATTCTTTATTAGATCACTTTCAAGATCATCATCAAATCTAGCTCTCGATAACATATCAGCAACTGAGTTTGACTTACCTGAAATATGAACTAACTCAGGATTTATGAACTTAATATATGAGATCCATCTAAGCATGGCTATATCAGGAGATGAACAATTGGCTATCATTCCAATGAGAGGCAAACAATCAGTCTCAACTTTGACATTTGCACCAATGAAATATTCTTTGTCTGTTTTCAAAGCTGTTACCATACCCCATAGTTCTCGTTTGATCTGTGGATATTTTCGTTGTGTTTCATGTAGAATTTTGGCACCAAACCTAATTGCATATCTATTCCCTTCACTATCATCTTGACTTATGACCCAACCGATACCAATAGGACTAGTATCAACAGTCAATATAATAGGTTTGTTAGCAGAATAGTCTACACGCTTAAGGATGGGAGCTTCAAGCAATAATTTCTTCAATTTACGCATAGCTTGAGTGTGTTTGTCAGTCCAAATAAATTTTCGTTTCTTCCTCAACAAGTCATAAAGACAATCAGCAACATGAGCAAAGTGAGGGATCCAAATAACATAAAAGATGCAAGCACCAAGAAATCTACGTACCTCACTCACGTTGTTACATGTTTCAGAAATCTTGCTAATGGCATCAACTTTTTGTGGGTATGGCTTTCGACCATAATGGCCACATAAATGTCCAACAATAAGTACCTCATTGACACCAAAAACAGATTTCTCTATGGAAAATGTGAGACCTACCTCTTCAAATCGTTGAAATATTCTTTCACAATCAGAGATATGGTTAAGAACAAATTTACAACATCCAGATGAATCTAAAGTAATCTTGATCTAGAGAATCTTGCGTCTCAGTATCTAGATTAAGTGGAAACCTCTTCCTTTTAATTAGTCCGATAAAGTTATCTTTAAAAACAGGCTTTGCAATAGAGAAAACTTGTTCTAAAGACATAGTCACTTGACTCTTAAGCAAAATGTCATCTAAAATTTCCATAGGATCTATTTTTCTCTCAATTTCTGAAATCAAGATGGCTTTAGGTTTTCTCTTTGGTTTCTTTTGTTTTTGCTCAGGATCTTGTTTTTGTTCATGTTCTCGTGTTTGGTCTTCAATTTGTTTTGATTGTTCTGGTTTATCTAAAGGCTTTGGTTCTGTTTTTCTTTGCTTTGTCTTCTTCCCTTTTTGTTTCTCCTCTTGTTTTTGTTCATTGGGTTCTGATTCTTGTTTTTTATCTTTAGATTGTGATGTTTCTCCTTGCTCTATGATTGTTTCTATTCCCTCTGAGGTTTGTTTTCGAGTCACTCTTCTTTCACTAAGCTCAACTTCATCTCTTTTTCGTTTTTCTTCTACATTGGATATGTGAGAAATAAGAGATTGATCTTCTATCGGTGACTCCCAAGCCGTTATTCTCCTAATCTCATCCCGTGCTCTTACTAAAGCCTCTATGGAAAAATCACCTTCCTTTGTGGGTTTACTTGATTCTACTTGTTGTTCATCAAGAGCTTCTAGTTTCACTCCTCTAGTTCCTACGTCCATTATGGTTATATTTTCATAATGTTTTTTCATTCCTCCCTTACCATAATTTCCTTGCAAAGGTAGCCTAGATCGATAGTCACAGATTTTCTTGTCTATGTCTATTACTAGTCGTTGCTCCTTAGCATCCTTCAATAGTTCGCAATCTCTCAAAAAGTGCTCTAACGAATCACACCAAGGACACCTACGAGGGCCACGCACAAAACCATTTTGATTTTGAGGATTTTGATTAACTTGTGGTGGGAAATTTTGAGATTGAGGATTTTGTTGATAAGGTATTGCTTGAACAAGATAATTAGGATTTTGAAAATGCAATTGATGTATTTGAGGAGCTTGGGGAGCAACATGTGGTACTTGAGGTGCAAGAGGAGCTTCCATATTATACGGTTGATGATTTTGAAAATTTTGATTTTGAGGATTTTGAAAAGCTATTTGAGAAGCTTGAGGATACAGGTTTTGATACATTTGAGGATTTTGCACATGAGGATGAGGATTTTGCACATGAGGATGAGGATTTTGCATTGAAGGATTATGCATGGGAGGATTATGCATTGGAGGAACTTGATATGCTTGAGTAGGAGCTATTTGTGGATTTTGATTGGTAGCTATAACATGTTGATTAGGCTCTTGGAAAGTCATTGGGTTCATTTGATTTTGGAAAGTTTTGGTGTAATTAGATTGTAAAGCATCTATAGTCTTGGCCAAATTGGATTGTGTAGCAATAAGACTTTCCATTTTCTTAGTGAGAATATCCACTTGAGATTGTTCAACTACACTTTTATTTGGCTCTACTTTAAAACCTTGAGTAGGCTCCATCATTTGAGGAATAGGAGTAGAGTCAAAAAGCATAGCATGGGATTGTTCTCTAAATTGCTCCTTAATTTGTGGAAGGCTAGCTTGAGGCAGACTAGTTTGCTCATAAAGCATGGATTGTCTTTGATGTCTATGGGCTACAGCCTCTACTACTTTACGCACTTTTTGCCAATTGTCAGTAAGACCATAGCGCTTATCTGGTTCTTCTAATTGCCGTTCAACTTCCCTACGAGTTTCAGGATGAAGAAGCTTAAGAAAATTGATCACAAGATCAGGTTCCAAAGTTATCTTATCCTCATCAGGAAGTTGTTCATAGCGTCTAATATACTCATTTTGTAAGTGAGTAATAGAGCTACTAGGCTTTGGAGAATTGACCCATCGTAAGAATCCATCTCGATTATGTTGGCTATAATCTTCAAGATAGAATTCTTTGAGCATCTCCTTTCTAAAATCACTCCAAGGAAGACTATCATATTGAGTGACACAGTTTATGATAGAGCTATCAACAATTCGTTCAAAGAATGATATCAAAAGATCTTCAGGAAGACCAAAAATCATAGCTTGCTCTTCAAACAAATCTAAGTAGCTTGTGATGTTGATGCCATTGAATTTTCCCTTCTCTCTCAACATAGAAGAGACTATTCTTTGGCCTTGTTTCTCAACAATAACAGATTTGAATCCTTCCTCCATCTTATGTGAATAAGCAAGTGATGCATGATGTTCTAGATCTCTCACAAATGTGTTTACTTCGCGACGAAGATGTGCACGATACTGTGAGAAATCCAGTGCAACACTCAAGAATGATAATGATGATATGATGAGGATGAAAAATATGAAACAAAGGATATGGATAACAACCTCCCAACAAGATCACAAGCAAATACCACGAAGCGTTTCACGTCGGGTTCAAATGTGGAGGTGATCGCAATCCGGGTGGATCGGGTCCGGTCGTGGCACACACAGGGTGTATGAAGCTAATGAATGTTGGAAGGTTTAAAGATGTGAAGGTGAAATTAATGTTGAGTATGGAGAAGAGAGAGATGTTGAAATAATTATGGGAATGGGAATGTAGGTGTGCACGTTAGATTGATGACATGAATGATAAGAATGAAAGAGAACCATACACACGAATCAAATTTGGAAGGAAGAATGGTCCATTGGAGGAGCTTCTTAAACACTTCCTAATTCTAATCCATATGTATAGCCTTCTTTGGATGATATGTATGCATGATGAGAATAGATGGAATCCTTACACATAAATCAGTTTCGAAAGGAAGAATGGTCCAATATTGGAGCTTCTTATACACTTTCAGAAACTAATAAATATGTATGGATTTGTATGGATTATATGCATGCAAGTGAATTATGATGATGGATTTTACTCACAAGCTCAAAGAAACATCCTCACTTGTTCAACGCAATACTGCGGAGCCTTCTCACACATAGAAGAAATAGAAGACATGTAAAAATACTTAAGAGACTGAGAGAGGTGACAAGAGACAAGTGACAAGTGACATGAATTAAAAGAATTTGAATTAAGTTACATGTAAAAGATCGTCGTGTACGTCATGCTAAGCAGTCTACTGATCAAAGGTGGTTCCGACCCTCAAACCATGACAGTTCAACTGAATGTCACACGTAAGAAGGTGAGTTCCACTCCAGTGACCCTATGTCTGTCTAGGCTCGTAACGTCTAACTAAAGAAGTCTAAGACTCATTAAAATCAGCTCTAACTCACTCACACGCTCCACCGAGGGTGATTCAAGATAGAGATGCTGGTTTCAAGAGCCTATCCTAGATTGGAGTTCTAACTTAAATTTGAAACTAGGTTCTATACTCATACTAGCTCACCTTGGATCCTCACTCGCTCAACCGAGGGTGATCGTCTCAAGGAAACCGTAAGCTAGCATGAGCCCTATGGATGCCTAACAATGATGCTCTAGGAGTTTGGAGGGGGGTTTATATAGTTTTTTGAATGAATTTGGGCCCTTGGATCTAGAGAAATCAACTCTCAACTCTAGGATCACTACTTTTGATTACAACCATTTGATTAATCAAATCAATGGCTTGGAATTGTTCTTTCTATCAAATCTAGTGTAAAGGAGTGAAATTTAGGCGCCCTCATTCTCCACCATTGGATCTGGGGATGATCTGGACCGTCGGATCAGTGCTGAGATCAATTCGGATAAGATAAGCCACTATTTTTGGAGAAACACTGCATTATTGATCTTTGATTGTAAAAAAGGTCTTCTTTTATGGAAAAAATTCGTGGATCCTCCTTCCTTTATGCTTTAGTGCATCTCCACCCTTGAATAGGAGCTCATCTTGACCGTTCACCATGGTTCAATCATATTTTGACATGTGGCAGCCCTTCAAGCCTTCAATTTTCTTATTCTAGAAAACTGTGGTGACCTTGAAAACTGGACTTTGTGCTCTTTGACCCTCCAAAATGTCTTTGATGAAGATGAAACATTGTAGGACTATGTTTCGAAAGATCTCCTTCAGGAATATGCAGAAAAAACTCCCATCTGAATCTAACTTGTACAAGTTTGACTACATTTGGAAGCTTGCAAGGTGGCATTAAGGTGTCTAGGAAGCTTGGATAGCCTTGAAACTTTATACAAACATGTAGCCACATATGGTCTTTATACATGCCAAACCATATGGCTAACATAAATTTCTATACAAGAATTTGTAGGGTCAAACTAGAAAAAATACATTTTTACAAAATGAACATAGCATATCAATGTGCTACCAAATCCATTTTCTGCTGAAATTTGGGCTATAGACTACCTTTGACAATCTTTACAAGTATATGGATTTTCATCTAATTTGGTGACAATGAAATTTTTGCCCTAATTTCCCAACTTTGACCAGCTTTGACCAACTTTGACCGCTACCATGGACTTTCTTGATTTCTTTGAAACTTTGTATGTGACCTTCCTTTGACATCCTTGATGCATCTTGGACTTCTCGGGGAATTCTGGCTACCTTCACCAAATATGTTTTTTGTAGGCCTTCACAAGTGAGAGAGGAGAGAAAATCTCGACGACAGCGGACTCTACCAAGAACCATGCATCGGCATCATCGGCCAGGAAGGACGCGGCTATTCTCACCCAATGTCGCTTGCCCACTCTTTGAAGGTCGAGGTACTGCTCCATGTCTCGAAGCCATTTGGAGACTGCGAGAGAGTTGCGTTTCCCTCGGAACTTCTCGGGTGGACATGGCTTAAACCTGCCATAGGACTCTGAGTCGCTCCCGTCGTCAGAGGATGAAACGGGCCAGCGTCGCCTTGTGTGTGGCCGACGGCCCTGTCGAGACGTGCGTCCCGATGTCTCACCCACTAGTAACTCCGGTTGCTTCCCCGTATCCTTGGTCTTGTCCTCTTTTGGTTCCGGTTGAACTTTTAGAAGTTGAGCTAAGTTGGCAATGGTGGACTCTAGACGGTCCATGCGGGTGTCTTGAGCCATCATCCATTCCATTGCCAGTGGCTCTTCCTTCTCCTTTTCGGTCGTCATGAAGTCGTAATTTCGTGTGACAGGAGGAGGGGTCTGCGGTCGTTTTCCCTTGTTCCTCCGTTGCTCTTTTCCCGTTTCACGTTGGCCGCCACCGTGGGGCTCCACATCGCTTAAGAAGACATCACTACCTTCACCCTCCATCACGGTGTACTAAGTAGCACGTTAAGACTCGGTCCCCAGCACTGGTGTGACAACCAGTCCGTCCTCTTTTCCAAGGCCGCTTAGATCGAGCGAAGCTCTGATACCAAATGTGATAAAAATGAAACAAGCACCCCGGGCTCGCTCGGCGACTCGCACCGGCCCGTCAGTAGGATGACTTGATCAAGTGTTTTGTTCCCTTGCTTGAAAGCAGAAGATCACCGTTTGCATGAAAAACTAGCTTGCATTGAAAGAAAACGATTACAAAGGAAACGGCCTAAGCCGGCCCGCGTTGAACGTCGTGGGTAAACGTTTACAGTGAGCCGACCCGCGTTAAGCGTCACGGGCAAACGCGTTACAACGGCCCCTCGATGGCACAACGGCGCTTTCGAGAGGTGCGTGCGGAGGGGACTAGCACGAAGGCTACCGCACGAGGAGCGCAAGGGTCACTTGGTTCACTTGGGTCACTTGGGTCAGAGGCTCACTATGTCCCCCTATAGTTGCGCACAATTTGGCGCCGGTCCGCAAACCACACAAGCACCAAAAAGGCCTAGATAGAAATACAGGGGGGGGGGGCTCTTGCCCACGGGTTGTCACAGTTGTGCTTCTTCTGTACTTGATAGATGTTTAAAATATCCTACAGCACGTCTTTTGTGGGGTATGAACGATGATATTGATCAAATACAGAATCACAAGATACTTTTATCTCTTTTCTTATATTTTTGTAATATCTCAAACCTTTTCGTTCATTTGTGTAACCGATAAACATGATTGTATCTTTATTCTCTTCTAGAGTCTAGCTGTACTTGTGTGATATGTGTGCATAAAACTAACATTTAAACTTGTTAGGTAAAAAAGCGTAGGGATCTTACCATATCATGCCTATATATCCACATCTATCCATGATCTAGAGATATGTCTTGGATGCACATTTTCAATTTGCATTCGACACGTTGATTGAATTCATGAGTGATATTCCCAAAGTAGTTATGTATTCGTTTTTCCTCTTTGTTACGTGATTTCTTTTGGCGCTGCTTACCTTCATGTGAATTATCTCTTTGTATCATGAGCATTTAAGAATTCAAAGAGCTTGTGGGAGAACTATTCTCCCCTCTATCTCATGTTAAGTTTTTGATAGACCTATATCTCTCCTCTGCATTGAAGGAGTAGCGCGCAGCTATGGCTGCTTCAAAATTTGTAGAGATGACGATCGAGAGGAGAGAGAAAGCTGAAAATGTGCGCTCAATGCAGCGGCGTTGATCGAATATTTCTATTACATACGTTTATGTTTTTTTTCATAAAAAAACATGCCACATCATCAAATCTCCCCCTAAACCTCAGAATGAGCTTGAATACAAAATGAAGGAAAGAACTACATATGTCCATACAAAATGAAATAACATGACATGAAATCTAAATACAAACTAAAGCTTCCTAACTCCTAAAGCTTCTTTGAAGTAGATGAACTTGTCTTTGCGAAGAGCTTCGGTGAAGATATAAGCCACTTGTTCTCATTCTTTGATAACATTATGCTGCTCACATTGTCACAAGAGATGACCACCTTTCCGTCCATGTAGACTCCCATGTCTTTGAGTAGGTACTTATTCCATGTGGCTTCAAAAATAGCTTGTGTAATTCCTCTATATTCACCTTCCGTACTTGACAAGGCCATAGTTGGTTGCTTCTTGTTACTTTGTGAAATGATTGCACTTCCAAGTGAAAATGAAAATCCACTCGTTGACCTTCAATCCATGACATTTCTTGCCGAATCGACGTCCGTATATGCATATATACATGGCTGAACATTTATCTCATAAAACAAGCCAAAATTACATGTTCCTTTCACATATCCCAATATGCGTTGCACTACATCCAAGTGCACTCTACATGGTTTATGCATAAACTGACTCACCAAACCAATTGCAAAACTCAAATCCGTTCTTGTCTTTGTTACATAAATCAAAGTTTCAACCATTTTTTTATACATATTGGCATCATGCAAGTACTTTCCATCATCCATAAGGTTACCATTAGCATCAAGTGGCATATCAACAGGTTTGCAAGCACTTATACCAAATCTCTCAAGCATTTCCAGCATATAATTGCATTGTATCATCCAAATTCCAAATTACTTCAATTCCAATATTTTAGCTCTCCCAAATCTGACATCAAAAATTCAGATTTCAATTGTTTTTTCAAATCTGCAATCCTCTTCTCATTGTTGCCAATAATGATCAAATCAACGACATAAATCACTAATAGAATTATTTCGCTTCCTTGACTCCATACAAACATGAATAATCAGCCTTTGATTGGATAAATTTTAGATCGAATAACTTCTTAGTGAACCGCTCACACCATGCTCTTGGTGCTTGTTTCAATCCATAAACTGCTTTCTTTAACTTGCATACATAGTCAAGATATTTTGGATGCACATAGCCTTCTGGTTGCTACATATAAACTTCCTCATGCAATTTTGCATTCAAAAATGCATTCTTCACATCCATTTGATACAATTTCCAATTGTTCAAAGCAGCCCATGCAAATGCACTTCTCACCGTTGTCATTTTTACCACTGGACTAAATGTTTCATCATAATCCAATCCATATACTTGTGCATATCCTCTTGCAACTAAGCACGCTTTAATTCTTTCTAGTGAACCATCACTTTTGCACTTCACTTTGTACACCCATTTGCATCCAATAACTTTCTTATTCGGTGGCAATTTTACTGATTCCCATGTACATTCTTCTTCAATGCATTCATCTCATCATCCATTGCTTTGCACCAATCTTCACTTTGTGATGCATCATGAAAATTCTTTGGTTCCTCATGCTTGATTCTCTCTATTATGTATGCATAATGAAGCTTCATAGACTTATTGTATAAATTTAGTGTATCTATAGGATGTTTTACTCATGTAGATTGTCTCAAAGGTGTTTCTTCATCTGATCATGAATGTGTCTCTTTCCTTGCGTGTGGAGAAACATATTTATCCCTCATATTTTTCAACATGCCAGGCATAACTATCTCTCCATCAATATTTGAATCAGACATGAATGTATCTTTCCCTTTCTCCTTTCTTCTTGCATATTCTTTTGCATTTTCATTCCATGATGTTTGAGGCACAATAAACTCATATGAACCATAGTGTTGGCTTTCTTCATGGTAAAAATTCCTATGACCTATTTCTAGCTCATCATGAATATTATGCATAGAATCATCCATATCATTCTCTATCACAGTCATGTCTTTGGTTGCGTACCATGATGCATTTTCATTGAATATAACATCTCTGCTCACTATACAATCTTTTGTAACAGGATTATAACATATATATCCTTTCTTCTCTTCTAGGTATCCAACAAATATGCACTTTTTAGATTTATCCTCAAACTTGTGTCTCAAATGAATAGGCACGTGTGCATAACAAATACTTCCAAAAAATTGTAAAGAGCTCACATTTGGCTTATGCTTCCATAGTCTCTCATAAGGAGTGAGATCATGAACCATGTCTGGTGGAGCTCTATTTATAACATACACAACCGTATGATACGCTTCTACCCAAAACATATCTGGGATGTTCTTTTCATTCAACATGGCTCTAGCAACTTCTTCAATCACACGATTTTTGCATTCTACAACACCATTTTTTTGTAGTGTATATCTACAAGATAATTGCCTCCTGATTCCATGTTCACTAAGCTATTGATCAAATTCTCTTGAGATATATTCTCCCCCTGAATCTGATTGTAGGCATTTTATATACATTCCCAATTGCTTTTCAACCATATTTTTGAATCTCACAAAGCGCTCAAAAACTTCACTCTTATGCTTCAGGAAATAAACCATGTATATCGAGTATAATCGTCAAAGAGTATAATAGTGAGCCCAACTGATTTTGATCTACCAGGTCCAACCACATCACTATGGATTAGCTCTAGAGGTTTCCTTCTATGCATTTCTCTTCTTGGAAACTTCATATGTTGATGTTTTCCAAATGTGCATGCTTCACATATTTGTTCAAAGTTTAAATGTCCAAATCATGGTAGTCCATGCACTAACATTTGCTTTTCCATAGACTTCAATTTCCTCAAATTGATATGACCAATTCGTTTATGCCACAACTGAGCTATATCTGAGTATTCACTATTCTTGGCATACAACCATACTTGAAATCATATATAAAATACCCATGTTTATTGAAAATTACTTCCATGTCTTTATCTGCAAGTTGACCAACCACAACTAGGTTCTTTGTAATACTAGGCACATGTAAGACATAACTTAATGTATTTCGAACATCATGTCTTTGTACTAGCGGTACATTTCCAACATCGTTAATCAAATGTAAGGTATTATCACCACTTGCCACATACTCTTTAGTTGTCAGAGACTCTTTTGACTCAAACCAATTTCCTATGCTCCTCATGTGATTTGTGCAACCAAAGTCTATGTACCAGTTCATATCGTTTCCAGTTTTAGACAAACTATTCAACACATGCTCCATTGCAAACATATTATCTCTACCATAGTCTCTATATGAACTTTCAGCAGGGAAATTTCCATGTGGCGCATAATGGCTTCTACCTCTTCCTTTTTGACTATTGTGCTTATAATAACAATCTTTCTCAAAATGGCCATACTTGACGCAATGGTAACAATTCCCAGGTGCTTGTGATCTTCCTCTACCTCTCGAGTTTGATCTTCCTCTACCTCTTGGCATATCCATTGTATTTGCATTTCTAGAAGATGAACGTCCACAACTAGAACCTCTTCCTCTATGCTGAAAGAATGCATGATCTTTTGTATTGCCACTTCCCGATGCATTCAAAGCAAGTTTTACTTCATCTCTCATGCAAAGAGCTACAAGCTCATCAAAATCAGGCATAGTGCCTCTTATTGAGATAGAAGTATCTAAGCTCTTGTACTGTGGTCCTAACCCATTTAGCATAACTGCAACCATATCATCATCTTTGACTTTGCAATTTATGAAAGCTAAATCATCAGTGATCTTCCTACTTTCAGGCACATAATCTATTATGGATCTATTTTCATGCCATACGCTATGCAATTTTTGCTTTAAGTGAATTCTTCTAGGTTCCGTCGACGTACTATATATTTTATGGATTATATCGCAAGCTTCCTTCGATGTGCTAGCCTTCATGATATGTGGAATCAGGATCTCTCATATAAACATTGAGATCTGATGGAGAACCTTTCTAGATTTTTCTATCCATGTTTTATATTCTTTTTGCTCTTCTGCATTCAGATTCTCTGGCAACTTAGGACACTCATCCTCTACATTCACTAATCCCCATAATCCTTTTCCCATCAAGAAACTCTCCATCCTATATGAACATATGTGATAATTGTCTTTATTCAACTTATCACCAACTATTTGCACAATGTCATCACCCATTCTTGCAATTTAAGCACTTCTCTATGCAATGGCAATCTTACGGTGAGGCCCAGAAAAAATTCAGTAGCATTTCGGCTGTATTTCTAGATATATGCACTAGAAACTGAATGTTCGCAAGTAATATCAATGGTTTTCCTCTTGTTCTAAGCACTCCCTGCATCTTTATGCACTTATATGCTCAACTTTTACCTCTCCAAAAAATTTTGACAGAGTATTCTTTGTCCAAAGTGTATATGAGCCAAATCAACTATAGTGAAACCACTCCAAAACCCAAACTCTAGGTAAAAGCATCAATAAGAACACATAACCTAAGCAAATATACTATGACGAGAGGCCTCAAAATCATACATTCATCTCGTGATCGGTACACGAGGTCTTTGGATTGTCTTCTCTCTGGCCTTCCACCTATATCACCAGAGTATCTCCAAGCATGAGAATACCCCAGTTAAAAAACCTTACCACGTCCCTCAATTTTTGTGTAAATTCAATGGTTTTTAGCATGGCAATAAAACCTCACAAGGCGCGTGAGTTGTCCACATTAACGACCCACTGAATGCATACATTTGTCTCACAATGTATGAGTAGTGTCCATTCAAGAACCCGCAAGAGAATACATGTGTGTATGTCTCTATGTATGTGTATGTGTCTATGTGTGTAGGTGTATGCATGTATGTATGCATGTGTGTATAGTGTGTATGCATTATGTATGCATTATGTATGCATTATGTATGCATGTGTGTGTATGCATTATGTATGTGTATGTTTGCATGTATGTATATGTTATACTTTATGGGATATTTGGAATGAAGGTGTAATGCCTTGAGGATTTTAATGTGTTTTGTGTTTTGATTTAGCAGGTGAAGATCCATGAGGGTGTGAACGCGCATGGACTTGGAGATATTTAGAAGAATATTTTTAGAAGATGGTTATTTTTAGTTATTTTTGTAAAAAATAATGGATCGCTTTAGAAAGCGACGTTTTTGTAAAACTAGAAAATTACGAACTTGTAAATAAAGCAAAAACACGCTTTTTGGAGCGCGGCCCTCATGTATCTTCTATTCAGGACGTAATAGGAATTTACTATAAATACGTATGCTCTGGTAGAGTGTCCATCAGAGCATGTGGGCGGAGATTGTACCCAATTTGGTGTCGTCTCTTATCTCTTTCTTTCTTTGAGTATTTTTTTCTCTGCGTTCGTACGTCTGTTATTCTCTGCGTTCGTGCGTCTGTGGTACCTGGGGCAACAGTGGTATCAGAGCCAAGACGTTCGCGGAGGTGGTTGCAGCGTTTGATTGCGATTTGCAGCATTTGGGTCTATTCGCGATTCGGCGTTCATCTCAACCGTCTGATCCAATTGCGGTGTTTGATTGCGATTTGTGGCATCCAGTCCGTTCGCGAATCGGCGTCCATCTCACCCGTCTGGTCCAGTTGCGGCGTTTGATTGCGATTTGTGGCATCCAGTCCGTTCGCGAATCGGCATCCATCTCAACCGTCTGGTCGAGGTTTTTCGTTCATTAAGCTTTTTTGAAGTTTTTTGGTTTTAGTTATGCCGGTCAAGTTTTTGGAATTTCACACTGTCACACTCTGTACCCTCTGTACCCCCTGTGCTCACTATGCTCTCTGTACCCTCTATACCCCCTGTGCTCTCTGTGCTCTCTGTGCTCTCTGTACCCTCTATGCTCACTGTGCTCTCTGTACCCCCTGTGCTCCCCTGTGCTCCTTTTCGGTTACTCCTTTGCTCTCTGTACCCTCTGTGCTCTCTGTACCCCCTGTGCTCCCCTGTGCTCCTTTTCGGTTACTCCTTCGGCTTACTCCAAGGCATCGACTAAGGCATAGAACTATGGCATAACTTTGGCATCTTTGGCTTCTCTGGCACTCATGGTTCTCTTGGTTCTCTTGGTTCCGTTGGCTACGCGCGAACCAATTCTAACATATGAATGGCAATAAGGGCTTAGTTATTTCCCTAGTTAGCCTAGTTAACCCACATAGTTCCTTATTTAGTATGTAGGGGATTTGAACCCACAACCTCATACTACCAAGAGATAAGTTTTATCCACTAGGCTATTTCCTCTTTTTGATACTCTATTCCTTTTAGTAAATATTTAACATAACTTTTATCTCTCTCTCCTTTTATTTATTTGTTTATTTATTTATTTATTTTTATTTTATTTTTCTTATATTTATTTATCACAATACTTCTATTTATTTATTAATAATACTACTATTATTATTATTATTATTATTAGTAGTTATTTAAATGTTATTGTTAAACGTCTTTCCTATGTTTAGACCTAGGTTTTGCATCTTTCCATACGGCCATGGACACTACTCAAAATATCGATGATTTTAGTTCCTCACCCCTCCCTGGGGTATCAATTGAGCAACAAGTCGAACTTTTACGACATGAACTTCAACATGCCCAAAATGAAATAAAAGAACATGATGTTGCACTCCAACAACTATAAAGCGATGACAATAACCTAGTCCGGGTAGTGAAGGCCATTATTACCGCCCAAGAGCAAAGAACACAATCCAAGATTGGTGCCAAAAATTTCCAATTTTCACGATTTGACGGACGAAAAGATGGCCAATTTATTCTCTCATGGTTATCCCAGTTTGATGATTTCTACTCTGATGAATCTTATTCTGAACAGGAAAAAGTGAAATTTGTAACCAACTACTTAGTGGGAAAGGCTCAGTTATGGTGGAATGTTTTGCGCCATAGCACAGATCGCCCCACCACATGGCAAGCCTTTCAAGACAAGCTCAAGGAGTCCTTCCTTCCTCCTCAGTTTCACTTACATGCCCGTCGCTCTTGGACGACTTTTGGATGGAACGATGGAGATACTGTTTCTACCTATACTGAACGTTTTTGGCAACGTTTATTACTTATACGTTCACTTGAAATGATTCCTGAAGATACTTTACAGCGGAAATATGAAGATGGTTTGGAGATGGGAATCCAAGCTAAGCTCAACACCTTACGTCCGACGATGCTCTATGAAGCTATTTCTTTTGCACATGATGCTGAAAAAGAATTTCAATCTATCGCTAAGTCCATTCGCTTACAACAAACACGTCAACGACCACAACTAATCAAACCCACTTTTCCACTCAAGCGTTCCTTTTCTACTTTTTCTTCTCCTCCTTTTCAACGTCCACCTACTTTTCAACGACCACCTATTTTTCAACGACCTCCTCAATCCACTTTTTCCCCAATCCCCACGACAAACCCTTACACCCTACCAAACCTCCAACCTTTCAAACTACGACGATGGATGCCCAACAAAAGAGGTCCCGTATCATTTGTTGGAATTGTGGTAAGATTGGTCATACCAAAGCTAGATGTAGGTTCCCAACTAACCACATGCAACCTGGCGGAGCTAAAGTACATAACATGGAGGTGGTTCCTGAAGATATTCAATTTGAAGACATTCAACCTGATTGGACTGAAGACGCATTGGAGTAGGATCTAGGTACCTTGGGTAACACAATTTCTATTCATTCTTTACTTTGCATGCAAGGTACTATTAATGGTAAATTTGTTAATATTTTACATGATGATGGTAGTTCACATGACTTTATTTCTCACATATTAGTCAAAGATCTCCAATTAACCCACTTCCTTCTATGTACAAAGTTAAGGCTGCATTCCAAGGAAACAGATATAATGTTACAAGTGAAGTGCATAATGTTCAAATTTATATAGGCTCATACATGGATAAACGCACATTCTTAATTGCTCCTTTGCAGTCCTATGATGTTATACTTGGTATGCCTTTTCGTCACCATTATAATCCATGCATTGATTATCATACACACACCATGCGTTTTAAGTTTAACCATCAAGATATCTGTTTGTCTGCAATACATGATTTCCAACCATTCCCATTAATTAGTCATACACAAGTAAAACGTGCATTCCAAAAAGGCTACAATTCATGTATTGTTTTTGTCAATAACATAGTCGATTATCTACATCCACTTCCTAATACCCATAAATCATTTATGGATTCTTATAAGGATTGTTTTATGGCTGATTTTCCTTCTAAACTACCACCTTCGAGAGGATCCCTTGATCATAGTATAGACTTAATTACTGGTAGTTCTCCTCCCCATAAAGCACCTTATAGGCATGGACCTTTGCATCAACAAGAAATAACCAATCAAGTTAAGGATTTACTTCACAAAGGACTTATCAGGCCTAGTTCTTCTCCCTTTGGAGCACCTGTTCTTTTAGTAGAGAAGAAGAACAAGACTTATAGGATGTGCATTGATTATAGAGCACTCAATAAGATCACAATAAAAAATAGATATCCTATTCCTAGGATAGATGATTTATTAGATAAACTTCGTGGAGCACGTGTCTTTAGTAAAATTGATCTTAAATCTGGGTATCATCAAATAAGAATGTCACCAAATGATATTTTTAAGACTGCCTTTCGAAATCAGACCGGTCACTTTGAATTCATGGTAATGCCTTTTGGACTTACCAATGCACCTGCTACATTTGCACGCATGATGAATAATATTTTTCTTGAATACCAAGCTTTTGTTCTTGTTTTCTTCGATGACATACTTGTCTATAGTAAGAATGATGATGACCATGAAAAACATTTAGCAATAGTTTTTAATTTGTTACGCACCAACCAACTTTATGCAAATCCTGAAAAGAGTTACTTTTTCCAAAAAGAATTAGAGTACTTAGGCCATATTGTTTCAAGTCAAGGAGTTCATGTAGATCCAAAGAAGATTAAAGTAATTAAAGAATGGCCTATACCACAATCGGTGAATGATGTTCGCTCTTTTCTTGGATTAGCTAGTTTTTATAGAAAGTTTGTAAAAGGTTTTTCTTATTTAGCCCTCCCACTCACTTTATTATTAAAGAAAAAGTTAAAATTTGCATGGGGATTGCCACAACAACAATCTTTTGAAAAACTTAAACAATCACTTTCTCATGCACCTCTTTTGCAATTACCTGATTTTACACAACCTTTCCATGTAGTTCCAGATGCTAGTGGCTCAAGTATAGGTGCTGTATTGATGCAAAATGATCATCCCATTGCATTTGAAAGTAGGAAGCTTAAACCTTCTGAAAAGAACTACAGTACATATGATAAAGAACTTTTGGCAGTTGTACATGCTTTAAAAATTTGGAAACATTATCTCATGGGTACAGAAGTCATAATCAAAACCGACCAACAAGCTATTAAACATTTACTCAATCAACCATTGATTTCAGATCGACATATCAAATGGGCTTCATACATACAAAATTTTCAGCCTATGATTCAATATCAACCTGGCAAAGCTAATGTTGTAGCTGATGCCCTGAGTCGTTTTCCATCCCCACAAACAAATATTGTTTTTATTAATAACATTTCTGTGGTTCATACTCATTCATTTCATGACATGATTCCTACATATGCATCTGATTTATATTTCTCACAAACATGGAATGCTTTCAAGAATTCTACTACATTTAGTGAAGACCATTACACATTTCATAATGGATTCTTGTATTTTGATCATAAGCTATGTATTACACAAGATTTTAAAGAATTTGTTATGAAAGAGATGCATGAACCACCATATATGGGTCATAGGGGCATACAAAGTACTGTTTCTACATGTAAAGAATTCTTCTTTTGGCCAAATATGGAAAAGGATATTACACAATATGTTTCCCAATGCATTGTTTGTCAACGTGTCAAAAGACATCATGGTAAAGCATTTGGATTATTAATGCCACTTCCCATACCTAATCGGCCATGGGAACAAATTTCTATGGATTTTATTATTGGTCTTCCTACAACTTCATCACATCATGATATGATTTGGACAATTGTTGATAGGTTTAGTAAACAAGCATATTTCATTCCTTGTACGAAAACTCTTTCTGCACCTCAAGCTGCCAAATTATTTATTAAATGTATTTTTCCACATCATGGTTTTCCAAAAGTAATTTTATCCGATCGTGATGTTCATTTTTGTAATCACTTTTGGGTTGCATTATTTAAAAATTTAGGCTCTAAAATAGATTTTAGTTCTGCATTTCATCCTGAAAGTAATGGGCAAAGTGAAGCTACAAATAGTACTATTTTGGATCTATTACGTTGTTATTCTTTAGATAATCCAACTAATTGGGATGAGAAACTTTCTTTACTCCAATTTGCATATAATAACACAACACATACCACTACTGGACGTGCACCAAATGAAATTGTATATGGTAAAAAGCTTCCTACTCCCATGTCTATCATTCAAACTGACATACCTATGGCTGATTCTTTTGCACAAGATCATATTTCTATACTTCATGAGGTTCATGAGCATATTAAAAAGAGTCAGGAACGTTATACCCGTAATATTAATAAGAAACGAGCAGCTAAACAATTTAATGAAAATGATTATGTTTGGTTACGCATAATTAAACGACGTTTGAAAAATATTCTACAACATCCTAAGGTAAAACTTGCACCACGTTATTATGGACCTTTCCGTATTATTCAAAAAATTAATGAGAATGCTTTTAGATTAGATATACCTTCTCATTGGAATATTCATAACTCTTTTCATATCAGTTTATTGAAACCATTTAAAGGAATTTTACCACTCATTCCTATTTTGGATGATCCTCCATTGTTAGAAGAGGATGCTGAAGTTTTAATTCCAGAAAAAATACTTGATCATGATGTTACTACTACACACACAGGTAATCAATACCATAGATATTTGATTAAATATAAAAATCATTCATTCGAACAATCACAATGGATTCACAAAACATCACTAATTCCACATTATCATCATTTGATTTCTGCTTATCATTCACAATCACATTAAATTCCAGTTTTCCAGTTCCATGCATGTTTTTTTTTTTTTTTTACATGGCACATGCCTATGATTGTTCAGTGATGCGACATGTGATTGGCCATCCATGTCTATTTTATTTTTTATCAACTCAGGTCAGTTGCTCATCAACTGGGCGGCATGTTATAATTTATGGGATATTTGGAATGAAGGTGTAATGCCTTGAGGATTTTAATGTGTTTTGTGTTTTGATTTAGCAGGTGAAGATCCATGAGGGTGTGAACGCGCATGGACTTGGAGATATTTAGAAGAATATTTTTAGAAGATGGTTATTTTTAGTTATTTTTGTAAAAAATAATGGATCGCTTTAGAAAGCGACGTTTTTGTAAAAATAGAAAATTACGAACTTGTAAATAAAGCAAAAACACGCTTTTCGGAGCGCGGCCCTCATGTATCTTCTATTCAGGACGTAATAGGAATTTACTATAAATACGCATGCTCTGGTAGAGTGTCCATCAGAGCATGTGGGGGGAGATTGTACCCAATTTGGTGTCGTCTCTTATCTCTTTCTGTCTTTGAGTATTTTTTTCTCTGTGTTCGTACGTCTGTTATTCTCTGCGTTCGTGCGTCTGTGGTACCTGGGGCAACAGTATGTATGTATGCATATGCATATGTATTATGTATGTATATGTATGCATGTATGTGTATGTGTGAGTATGTCTCTCTATGTGTGTGTGTATGCATATATGTGTGTGTATGTGTGTATGTGTGTGTATATGTGTTTGTATGTGTGTATGCATGTGTATGTGTGTGTATGCATCATTATGTGTGTATGTGTCTGTGTGTATGTGTGTGTGTATATGTGTATGTGTGTGTGTGTGTGTCTATGTGTATGTGTGTGTGTCTATGAGTGTGTATGTGTTTATTTCTATGTATGTATCTATGTGTGTGTATGTGTCTATGTGTGTATGTGTATGCATGTATGTATGCCTATGTGTATGTATGCATGTGTATGTGTGTGTATGCATCATTATGTGTGTATGTGTTTACGTGTGTATGTTTGTGTGTGTGTATATGTGTGTGTGTATGTGTATGTGTCTATGTGTATGTGTCCCTATGCGTCTATGAGTGTGTATGTGTTTATGTGTTTGTATGTGTCTATGTGTATGTATGTGTCTATGTGTGTATGTGTGTGCATGTATGTATGCATATGTGTGTATGTGTGTGTATGCATTATGTATGCATATGTGTGTGTATGCATTATGTATGTGTATGTAAGCATGTGCATTATGTATGCATGTATGTATGTATGCATATGCATATGCATTATGTATGCATATATGTGTATGTGTGTGTATGTCTCTCTATGTGTGTGTGTATGTGTGTATGTGTGTGTATATGTGTTTGTATGTGTGTATGCATGTGTATGTGTGTCTATGCATCATTATGTGTGTATGTGTCTATGTGTGTATGTGTGTGTATATGTGTGTGTATGTGTGTGTGTCTATGTGTATGTGTGCGTATCTATGAGTGTGTATGTGTTTATGTGTGTGTATGTGTCTATGTGTGTATGTGTCTATGTGTGTGTATGTGTCTATGCATGTGCATTATGTATGCATGTAAGTATGTATGTATGCATATGCATATGCATTATGTATGCATACATATGCATGTATGTGTATATGTGTGTATGTCTCTCTATGTGTGCATGTGTATGCATATATGTGTGTGTATGTGTGTGTATATGTGTCTGTATGTGTGTATGCATGTGTATATGTGTGTATGCATCATTATGTGTGTATGTGTCTATGTGTGTATGTGTGTGCGTATATGTGTGTGTATGTGTGTGTGTGTCTATGTGTATGTGTGTGTATCTATGAGTGTGTATGTGTTTGTGTGTGTATGTGTCTATGTGTGTATGTGTATGTATGTATGTATGCATATGTATGTGTATGCATGTGTATGTGTGTGTATGCATCATTATGTGTGTATGTGTGTATGTGTGTATGTGTGTTTGTATATGTGTGTGTGTGTATGTGTGTGTGTCTATGTGTATGTGTCGCTACGCGTCTATGAGTGTGTATGTGTTTATGTGTGTGTATGTGTCTATGTGTGTGTATGTGTCTATGTGTGTATGTGTATGCATGTATGTATACATAGGTGTGTGTATGTGTGTGTATGCATTATGTATGCAAATGTGTGTGTATGCATTATGTATGTGTATGTATGCATGTAAGTATGTATGTATGCATATGCATATGCATTATGTATGCATATGTATGCATGTATGTGTATGTGTGTGTATGTCTCTCTATGTGTGTGTATCATATATGTGTGTGTATGTGTGTATGTGTGTGGGTATATGTGTGTGTATGTGTGTATGCATGTGTATGTGTGTGAATGCATCATTATGTGTGTATGTGTGTATGTGTCTATGTGTGTATGTGTGTGTGTATATGTGTGTGTATGTGTGTGCGGGTCTATGTGTATGTGTGTGTGTCTATGAGTGTGTATGTGTTTATGTGTGTGTATGTGTCTATGTGTGTATGTGTGTATGTGTATGCATATATGTATGCATATGTGCGTTTATCTGTGTGTATGCATTATGTATGTGTATGTATGCATGTGCATTATGTATGCATATGTGTGTGTATGCATGTATGTATGCATCTGTATGTGTCTATAATTGTGTGTGTGTGTGTGCATACCGTGCTTAAACAAGATGCATCTCTCTCTCTCTCTCTCTCTCTCTCTCTCTCTCTCTCTCTCGCTCTCTCTCTCTCTCTCTCTCTCTCTCTCTCTCTCTCTCTCTCTCTCTCTTCTTGATCTCGCGTCCAAATCTCGGCACAAATGTGCCGGGAGATATCGAATTTTTTTTCTAACATTCCAGAGCGTCGCATATGTGACGCTCTCCAGTTTGCCAACGTCGCAAATAACGTAGCTAGTTAGCGATGGTATTTGCAACGCACTAATTTAGGTTCCCATAAGCGAGGCACGCATCACTAATGCGAGGAATGCCCTTAAAAGAAATAAAATCAGAAAACAGCACCGTCGGGTCGCGTAAGCGATGGTGCTCGTTTTTTTTTTTGCAATTTGGGGGCGTCGCTATGCCCCCCCTATTTCTTGTAGTGTGTCCTCCTCTTTAATTAAGTCATTTTCGACTGTAATGTGCCATGTAGGTTTTAAAGGTTCCAACTTAATTTCCAACACTCCCCCTTAGGCATGAGCCTATATCCTTCATGCTGATGCGCCTCTTTTATTAGTCAAGCTCTCTCTTGTATAAAGGGCATTTGCGAAAATGTCCCCATGTTTCTCTTCTTTGTATCACATGCACCAATGATAATTCAACTTCAATCAATCTTGACCTCATGAAATGAGTGCACCTTAACGTGCTTTCTTCTTGCAATAACGGTAGGATTCTTGTCAAGTATAAACTACTCAAGGTGACACGTAGTCTTGTACCTGTTTCACTTCAAATAAAGTTCCAAAAACAATTTCTTTATCCAAATAAGCTCAAAAAGAACTTTTGATAGTGCTCTATAATCTATTTTAGTAGATGAAAGGGCTACTATTGGTTGTTACCTGGAGCATCAAGAGAAAATTAGCTCCCATGCATAAGCACAAAACTACATGCAAGTATCATTTTCTAGGCAAGCCTAACAAACATTAGAATAATGTCTACCATGAAAATCGTCCTCATATGGATAGAAGAAGGCCTAAATCACTACTCCCTGTATCTTAGCATCCTTTTTCCTGCAAGTAGATGTGGAAGATTTTTTGTCAACATATACTAAGATAATGAACCAATTATATATGCTGAATCATGTCTTGTATTACTTCGTTATATATATATATATATATATATATATATATATATATATATATATATATATATATATATATATATATATATATATATATATATATATATATATACATATATATATATATATATATACACTTCAACGATTGACCTATATCCTTCATATTTTCTCCATGATGAAGACCTCAATCATAGCTCTTTTGTACCTTGTATAACAATTTGCTTGCAATTACCTTCTACTAATTCTTTTTCGATGGCTTTATTCCATTTCCATGCTTATTCTCTTTCTAAAATTCATTCAGATATTCACAAGTTGTCACTTGAACTAAAGAAGCATGATGTATGACAATGAAAGAGTCATAAATCATTCTTTGAACTAGATATTTTTGTCTCGAAGAACTTCTAATCACTCTAGATGGTGTCCTAAACATCAATATCCTTGTCAATAATGTTGTAATTGTTTTCTCTCAATAGTTATAAAAGGCGACCGTATTTTTGAAATGATTTTGATTTATGATAGATTCAAGTGATTAGGACCGTCCAAGATTTCCTGATGATCCTCATTGCTTGAATTGTTCGTCTTCTTTAATCCTTTCATATAAGTTCATTTTAGTCCCGAGTCATTCAAATTTGCTTTGCTTTCTCTGGTCTTGGTTTCTCATTGTTTCCACAGTTATCTATATTGGATGAAGACAATTGTCTTTGCAAGGGCAAGGGCAGAAGAAATGCTATAGGGAGTAACAGAAAAGCAAAACTGGATATACATTTAGTCATTCACTATCTTTCAAAGTTAAATCCAGATTTTATTTGTGTTATACATAAGGAGTACAGTGAGGACCCTAATTTTGCATTATTCTCTATGAAGACTCTTTCAAAGTACATGGGCTTTTCCTCACTACCCCTTAATGCATATGGACTTTTTCTTCTTGAGAGAACTACAAGATTCTGGATTTTTGGCCATGCCCCAAGGCCCAATGCTTCTAGTGCTAGATATTTCCTTTGTTACTCAAGCTATGTAGTGGCTGTAGAGGTGTTAGATGTACAAAGTATTGTTGGCTATAGGAGAAAGGAGTTCCTTAGATATAGAGGAGATTTTCCAGAGTCAAGATCATTCAAAAGAGTGAAAGAAGAGTAATTATTTCATTTCAATAATTCATGAGTTCAAAAACTGTATATACATCGATATGTATTTTTGGTGAGATGAATTGTAAAAGATATTCTAAATGCTATAGCTTCAAACTGGAATGAAATCTCATTCTTTTGGTAAATCCATATGTCATAAAAGACATTTGGTGATAGTCCTCATTGAGATGATTGGTATAGATTATCTCATGATGATATCGGGCATGTGCTCCTTTGTAATTGTCATCTATAGAACCAATCAAAAATCTCTTTGAAAGCATTACTTTTTATGACTCCTCCTGCTTTTATGGTGCATCTCAAAAATCTTTTTCTTGCTTGATAATAAGATTTTTCCATGGCCTAGGTGCTCCATGTGGCAAGTGTTTGTTTTTTCGCAAAGAAGAATGCACGATGCAGAAGAAGCATATGTTGTAAGAACATAAGGCTAATTATCGTGAGATGTTTATTTCAAAACACACAAAGTATATTGGTGGAGTAAATTTCTTTGAAACTCACTAAGTAGTAGGCAATGTCTTTGACACTCCATGCCTATGTGATGGTTTCGATAAGCTTTGTGATTGCACTTTTGAATTCAATCACATAGGTATCATATGTAACTTGTTGCCTCATGATCTTCAAAAATTATCAAGTCTAACCCAAACCTCTATTCGTATTTTTTTTCTATTTTTGGATTTCTTTTTAAAGTTTTCGTAAAGTTGAGAAATTGTTTCCAACAATTTCACATTGCATTCAGTGGTTTTCCATCGGTTTTGCCAAGCAATCTTCTTTCCTTTGTACCTCACATTGACACATCCTGTAATACATCACCCGTATTTTGTGAGAGCTTTGGATCTTTTCTTAGATGAACATAAACAACATGAAATCCCATTTCTAAAAGCAAAAATCCACACTTTTTTATGCATTCATCGACAAGAGCTATAGGCTTAATGGAATATGCATAATCCAAGTGAAGATGGACCAATTTATCAATGATTCTTAACTCTGCATGCAGCATACATATGTGTACATTAATAAATTCTATCGGAAGTTTTGGATCCCAAATCATAGCAAAACATGAGTAATTATGTGGATTAACATTTTTCTAGAAGGAGCATCCTCAGCCTCAATTCTACCAATCCACCCTCTTGTATCTAGACTTTGCATTTAGTACAAACTAAAAATTGAAAAAGGCCAGAACATTCATGTCTTTTTATATTATAGAAGTAAACCATGTATGTCTGAGGTCTTATTATATCTATTCATATATTGTTAAACACACTATAAGTGAAATGTAAAGTCTGTTTTCCTACCTCATAAGGCATGTTACCGTGAATGTGTTTATAGTCACCAATTATAGATTTGATACTCTCATTCAAGCAAAGCTCATACTTTCCTACATGGTGAGGTCTATGGCATCAAAAGCATTTTACTTTATTAAATTAAAGAAAATCACACCAAACTTTTGAAATCGCTCTATAACCCTTTCTACTCACTAAAATCCATCACAAACCTATTGAATTTGAGATGGTCCTAGCAAAAAATTCATTTCTATCATGAGATTTTGAAAAATAAATCGTTTCAAGAATACATTTTCATTCATTTTTTATAGTTTCGAAATGTCATTTTGACTCATAATTTCATTATAAAAATGAAAAGACTCAAAACTACTCAACATGCTTAAACCTAGTACATTTGTTACATGATCTCTTACAATTTTCATTCTCTTTTTCTTTCGACCAAATTCTCCAGTCAAATCTATAAAGATTTTACTTGTTTTCACCGCATTCTCAATCGTGTAGGAGTTTCTTTTATTTATTTTTTTAACTTCTAACTAAGAAGAAAAATGTGACAACGTTTTTTCTAGATTCGTGTGATGTAAGTCTCTTTGATGTAGTACATTTTGTAGATAGTTTATGTATTGCATATATTTCTTTGAAATCTCACAGAGCTTTTAAATATAGCCACATAAACCGTCATTACCATCTCCTACTAATCTAATCAGATGATGAAGATTATGAAATGGTGGATACCTTCCACTTTATGGATCAATTCGATAAACAAATCCATCTACCCATGTGGCGATATGTTTCTTGCTTTCTTTGCACAATCCATCAACTTCACAAGTTTGAGGAGCCCTTTGGAATACCTTTCTTGTTGTTGCATACTTTTGGCTGATTGGAATGTTGATATGGAGCTTATCACGTAGAATTTGGCTAGATGAAAGGTGAGTGAGCGTGAGAGTGTTTGGATTGAGATTCTCCACGGTGAAATTTTTCAGATTCATGAGAAAGAGAGAAGCAGTTCTACTATGGAGAGGAGAGTAAAAGAGTGTAGAACGTCCTCAACACACATTATATAAGTCAAAGAACAAGAGGGAAACTTGAAACTCAGTGAATGCCCAACAAGCACAAACTTTGATGCAAATCACTTTTCATGATTATCACACGAACTTTAGCTCTATCACAAGGCTAAAATGATTGCATAAGATACGTTTCAAATGCATGTGCATAGAATTTTTTGAAAGAATTTGACAATATTAATCGAGATTAAGCAAAGTAATTGAACTCCTTACACGGACTTTTTTTTCTCATTTTTCACCCTAATGTTTCTTCTTTGACTCAATGACTTGTTTACTTCCCCTTGTTGTTGATGTTCTCGTCCTTTTTTTCTTCTCTTAAAAATTTGATGAGGCCTTTACGTCACTTCAACACTTTCTTCTCTCTTTTTTAACTCTGCTTATTGCTTTGATACCACTGTATAAGAATTAAACACTCCTATGTCTCTTATATTGATTGCTTTCTTGAAACCTCCAAGCTTAGTACCTTCAAGAAAATTTTTCATCATGTCTGCAACCTCCACTTTAGTGTTCACATACCTTACATGTAGCTCATTTTCCATAACCTTTTCTCTAACAAAGTGGTACTGAACTTGTATGTGCTTGCTCCTTGCATGAAACATAGGATTGTTCGCTAAATAGATGCGGGAACTATTATCTCCATAAAGAGGAAGCTCCGTTGATGAAAAAGATTGTATCCCTTGCTCTTGATAAGAGTCTCCATTTGATCCTTTACCTTGACTTCCTCTACTCATGCCTTGGTTACTTACTTTACCTCTTTCTTTACGTGCATAAAATGCTTGGGCTTTGTTTCCCTTTGACTTTGAGCCTCCAATGTACATCTCCTCCATGACCATCAAAGCAATTTATTGCTGAAAGTAAGGAAGGCTAACATTTACATTATAAAAAGTGGTGAAAGCCTTACTCTTATCATCATTCCTAAGTCCATTGAATGTGTATGCAACTAGGTCATCCTCATCTATGTGGAAGCATATGATTCCTAATGCATTAGTTAGGTCCTTGATCTTCAAAATATAATCATTCACATTGCTACTAGGGTGTCTTCCTTATTTATAGACTTTATTTTCGAGTTGAATTGTCCTAATCTTGATTGAAGTAGAAGAGAAACTCTCTATTAAGGTTTCTCACACTTTCATTGAAGTGTCTATCTCTTTAATATGCACTACCATTGCATTATTAATATGGTGAGATAGGATGAAAATAACCCTCTCTTTTCTCTTATTCCATTCTCTAAAGATGGTGAACACATCAGAAGTTGGATGATTCTTGAATTGAGATTTGACATTTGCTCTACAAGTAAGTCTCCATAAACCTAAACCCTTCCCCATGAGAAAAATAGACATTGTAAACATCCGTGGTTGAGCATTATTTTGATCTAGCTTTTCAATGTGGGTGCTATATTTTGACATGTTCTACTCTATCAAAATCCACTACAACAGATCGGCCGTATACCGAGGCTTCTACTCAGGAAAATGAATGGGCACGATTTTGCCTCGACATCGGTGTAAGGGTCGGTGTAGGCGTCGGAACCAAAGCATCGGTATAAGCGTCGGCATATGCGTCGGTATGAGCGTCGGTATATGCGTCAGTATAAGCGACGGTATAAGCCATGGTATGCCCCTAATCCTAAAGACCTAGACCTAAAATAGGTGTATGTGTGTATGCTTGTGTATATATATGTGTAGGTGAATATATATATGTGTATGTGTGTGTATGCATATGTGTATCTATGTAAAAATCCTAAAACCCTAATTTTGAAGGCCTAGACCTAAAACATGTATATGTGTGTATGTGTGTATGCATGTGTATACATATGTGTATGTGTATATGTATTATGTGTTTATATGTGTATATGTGTGCATGCATGTGTGTATATATGTAAAATCCAAAAACCCTGACCCTAAAACATGCATATGTGTGTATGTATATGTCACATATGTGTATGTGTGTATGGATATGTGTGTGTGTATATATATATATACACACACACATATCCATACATATATATGTGTGTGTCTATTAATGTATGTGTGTGTGTATGTGTGTATGTGTGTATGCACGTGTATATATATGTGTATGTGCATATGTATTATGTGTTCATATGTGTATATGTGTGTGTGCATGTGTGTATATATGTAAAAGCCAAAAACCCTAACCCTAACCCTAAAACATGCATATGTGTGTATGTATATGTCACGTGTGTGTATGTATGCATGTGTGTACGTGTGACTCTCTCTCTCTATATGTGTATGTGTGTATGTATGTATTTGTGTCTGTATGTATGTATGCATGTGTGTGTATGTATGTATGTATGTGTATGTGTATGTGTATGTGTATGTGTATGTGTATGTGTATGTGTATGTGTAGGTGTATGTGTATGTGTATGTGTATGTGTATGTGTATGTGTATGTGTATGTGTATGTGTATGTGTATGTGTATGTGTATGTGTATGTGTATGTGTATGTGTGTATGCATGTGTATATGTTTGCATGTGTGTATGTTATGTGTGTATATGTGTAAAAGTAAAAAACCCTAATCCTAAAACCCTAATCCTAAAACCCTAACCCTAAAACATGTATATGTGTGTTTGTCTTCATGTATATGTGTGTGTGTATGTATGCATATGCATATGCATATGTGTATGTAATATGTATGCATCTATGTGTATGTATCTCTATGTCTCTCTCTTTGCATATGCATATGTGTATGTAATATGTATGCATCTATGTGTATGTAATATGTATGCATCTATGTGTATGTATCTCTATGTCTCTCTCTTTCTCTCTATCTATATCTCTCTCTTTATCTCTCTCTCTCTTTCATCTCTCTCTCTCCCTCTTTCTCTCTCTCTTATTCTCTCTCTCTCTATCTCTATTTATAATAAAGAACAAAACAATTACATACATCAATGTAATTCTTTTGAATGCTCTCATCAAAGCCCAATTGACATCGTCTCTTGTCAAATTCCAGAGAATCAATGCCAGAAATCTCCTGCAAAACAAAAGAATATGCATGTATGTAATATGCATGTGTGTATGCATGTATGTATGTGTGTGTACATGGAAATATGTGTGTATGTATCTCTCTCTTTCTTTCATCTCTCTCTCTCTCTCCCTATCTCACTCTATATCAATCGAAAACAAAACAATCACTTACACCGATGTAACTGTTTGGAGCGTTGTCCTCAAAGTCCACTTAATGTTTTCCTTTGTCGAATTCCAAAGAAATGATGCCAAAAATCTCTTGCAAAACAAAAGAAAAGAGAAATTCATACACCCTAAGCCTAAAACCCTAACCCTAAAACATGTATATGTGTGTATGTGTGTATGTATATGTGATGTGTGTGTATGTGTATGTGCATGTATGCATGTGTGTGTATACATATGTGAGTGTGTATACATATGTGAGTGTGTGTGTATACATATGTGAGTGTGTATACATATGTGAGTGTGTATATATATGTGTGTGTGTGTATGTAATATGCATGTGTGTATGCATGTATGTGTGTGTGTACATGCATATGTGTGTGTATGTATGTATGCATATGCATGTGTGTATGCACAAATGTGTGTGTATACATATGTGAGTGTGTATGTATGTATGTGTGTGTGTACATCCAAATATGTGTGTATGTATGTATGCATATGCATGTGTGTATGTATACATGTGTGTGTACATGTGTGTATACATGTATGTATGTATGTGAGTATGAGAATGAATATGTGTGTGTATGTATATGCATGTGTGTATCTAATATGCATGTGTGTATGTAATATGCATGTTTGTATGTAATATGCATGTATGTATGTATATGTGTGTATGCATGTGAGTATGTAATATGTATGTGTATGTATATGCATGTGTGTATGTAATATGTATATGAGTGTGTATGTAATATGCATGTGTGTATGTAATATGTATGTGAGTATATGTATGCATATGTGTGTGTATGTATGTATGCATCTCTCTCTATCTCATTCTCTTTCTATTTCATCTCTCTCTCTTTCACTCTCTCTCTATCTTTCTCTTTCATCTCTCTCTCTTTCTTTCTCTCTCTCTCTCTCTCTCTCTTTATGTTTCTCTAGATCTCTCTCTTTCTTTCATCTCTCTCTCTACCTCACTCTATATCAATCAAAAACAAAACAATCACTTACATCGATGTAATTGTTTGGAGCGTTGTCATCAAGGTCCACTTAATGTTGCCCTTGGTCGAATTCCAAAGATTTGATGCCAAAAAGCTCCTGCAAAATGAAAGAGAAGAGAAAATAGAAAAGGGAAAACACAAAGAAAGAGAAAGGGTGCTATAGTATGTGCAATTCTAACCAAATCTTCAGATCTAGAGAAACAAAGATGTAGAGAAAGAGAGAGAGAGAGAAAGAGAGAGAAAGAGAGAGAAAGAGAGAGAAAGAGAGAGAAAGAGAGAGAAAGAGAGAGAAAGAGAGAGATGTGTGTACACAATAGGTTCGGAATGTAGTTCGCGTGTGCAAACTGGACAGTGGCAAAATTTGGTTCAAAATGCAAGTAGATGTGGAATTTTTGCTCTCGGGCCCAGTTAAAAGTTGCCTCGGTATATGCATCGGTATGAGCATCGGTATAAGCATCGGTATAACCGTTGGTAACTTATGGTAAAGTACCGATGCCTATCCCGGCGCTCATACCGACGCCGTGTATATCAACGATTAAATGACTCTCGGTATTGCATCCGTGGTTTTTCAAGCATTTTCAACGGTCATACCGATGCCGAGGGGTGACCGTCGGTATGGGCAACGTCGGTATGCCCCTCATATGTTGTAGTGATGGTTTAAAGGTCTTTGATGCAATAGAAACTTTACTTCTATTCTCTAAGAATAGAAAAATAAATGTGATCGATGTCCTGCTTCTTGATTAGGAGATGTTCTTTTGCTTGAATGTATGCCTTTGAACTCAAATTAGCATATCCTTGCCTTTCAATTCCTTTCATAGCTTGCCCTAATGCTCTTTGAATTTTCTTGCATATCCGATCTACTTCAATACCAGTGAAAGAGAATTTTGAATGTCCCTTTGTAGCTTGAAGCTTAAATGGAATCACATGTATACTCACTCACTAAAGACTACAAGATCTTAATAGTGCAATTCATCCCACTCAAAATGCTTTCTTCTATTTTGATAACCAATTTCTACAAGAGAGACTACTTATTGCCTTCATTAGGAGTACGCATAGATAACATTGTTCACTCTCACCACAAATTCTCTCATACTATGAAACATAAAGAGCATACCTAAGAGTCACCTTTAGAACACTATATTAGATTTACAACAATATTAATACTACAATTAATGGATAAAATTTTTTCTAGTCACGTTTTCCTTGGGGAGCATGCCTCGATCGCTTTCCCTCTTCCTCCTTTAAAATCTCGTATTTTCTTCTCCCTTATCTTTGAAGATTTCACTCTTACCCATTGTCGTATGTAGAAATGATTCTTTTGTTTCAAACTTTTGTCCCTTTGCCATTTGTTCTATATTCTTTACTCTTTTAATCGATAGGATAGATCTATAGATATGCTTTGGTTTTTGGTTTGCATCTTGCTCTCTTACAAGGTATGTTGTAAATTAGGCTCCAAACTTATAAGCATATGAGTGTTTTCTCTTCTTGATACTTGAAGCATCATTTAGCAAGAATCCAAGCACGCAAAATAGGTACATATATTTGAATTTCAATCCCCTTCATATCTCGCACTCAATTATCTATCCAACTTAGGTGTCATGATTTCAAATTTCTAGAAAAATAGCATCCTGTTAAGGGACCACTAGACTATGCCTTTTAACTAGACTACATAAGATTTCACAATTATAATTTTGAATATGATATTATCCACATAGAGAAAATAATACAAGAATATGTAATTGATACAGGATGTTGCACAACCTGAGACTGATAGGCCTAGATATATCGACTAAAGATCATACAAGAGATCCCACAAATTGGTTTTGTAGGTATGAAGCAAGATATCCGGATTACAAGAACTCCCTTCAAGGAGATGAACTCAATACAAGGAATAACTATAAAGTATCTCTTACCATGATACTACAATAGGACAAGACTAGATGTCCATGATACTAGACTAGACAAGACTAGTACAAGGAACAAGAAAAGAACTAGAATTTACATTTGAAAAGTACTTACTTAGAGATCAAGACTCCTTGAGCTCCCAGGATTGGCATTGGCAAGACTAAGAATATAGGTGGCCACACCCTCCTTAAATAGGTCTTCAATTCATTCGACTTGATCCACCGTTCTGTGTCTTTCCATGGCATGTAAGTTCTACAAATCACCTCTCAATTTGTACTTGAAGCTTTTTATCCACTTATGTTTGCTCGCTAAACTTTGGTTGTGCTTCTTTTGTACTTGATAGATGTTTAAAATATCCTACAACACATCTTTTGTGGGGTATCAAGAATGATATTGATAAAATACAGAATCACAAGATACTTTTAGCTCTTTTGTTATGTTTTTGTAATATCGCAAACCTTTTCGTTCATTGGAGTAACCAATAAACAGGATTGTATCTTTATTCTCCTCTAGAGTCTATCTTTACTTGTGTGATATGTGTGCATAAAATTAAAATTCAAAATTTTTTAAGGTAAAAAAGGGTAGGGAATTTCCCATATCATGCCTATATATCCACATCTATCCATGACCTATAGATATGTATTAGATGCATATTTTCAATTTCCATTCGACACGTTAGTTGCATTCATGAGTGATATTCCCAACCTAGTTATGTATTTGCTTTTGCTCTTTCTTACGCAATTTTTTTGGGGCTGCTTACCTTCATGTGAGTTATCTCTTTCTATCATGAGTATTCAAGAATTCAAAGAGATTGTGGGAGAAATATTCTCCCTTCTATCTCATGTTAATAATGCATAACATGAGGACCTATATCTCTCCTCTGCATAACTGTTGAACCTTTTTCAAATGTGGGGATCTACGTTAACTAGTACATTTTGCTTTATAACTAGTGATTATCTTAATATCTAATCAAAAGAATTTCCAAAATGTACAAATACATGTATCCTGGCAAAGAAACAATGATAAACATACGATGAACACGTGGTAAAGAAAATCAAAATTAAATAAGTTAACTGAGTGACAAAGAAATGTCGGGACCTAACTTAGCTAGTACATTTTATTTATAACTAGTAATTATCTTAATCTTTGATCAAACAACTTTTCCGGAATGTACAAATACATGTATCATGACAAAGGATAATATGAAAAGGAGATAATATGAATGTCAGTTTTTGAAGTGTTGTAGATAGTAAGTCCGCAGGAAGTCCTACCCTTGTTTTATTAATTCAAGCAAGGGAGATTAGGTATCGGATCAACTTCCTTTTAATTCAAGCAAGGGAGATTAGGTAGATGGTACTTCTAATACCTCACATCATAGAATAATCAGTTTATTTTCTCTTACTCGTCCTTGACTTTTGATAATCAGTTCTTGAGCTTCAACCCTATGTCATCTGTTCTCTAAAACTACTCTCGGATTTAGGTTCTAATTTCTAATCTATTAAAGTTGTTTGTAGTATCCCTCGTCTTTATAGAAATGTTAATGAAACTAGGATCTATTAACCATGACATGTAATTCTTCATGGGATATTTATATATGTCTGAATATAATAGAAGAATGGAACAGAAGGTTCAAAACGCAACTGATAACATGAATGCATAGTATGACTCAAAAGGCGCTTACAGAATCATATTGTTTGCAAGTCCAAGTTTTGGACATACGCTTCTGAATCTATTCGAAGAACATGTGAACCCTTTTGTTCTCTCTCTCTCTCTGTGTATGTGTGTGGAACGGCGTCAAAATATACCTATCATAGAAGGGATTCCTGGATTTCGTACTGATTTCGTTAAAAAGATTCATAGCCTTAGAGGACCCCTTGTATAACAATTTTCTTGCAATCGTCTTCTACTAATGTCACTTGAACTAAAGAAGCATGATGTTTGACAATGAAAGAGTCCTAAATCACTCTTTGAACTAGATATCTTTGTCTCGAAGAACTTCAAATCACTCTAGATGGTGTCCTAAAAATCCATATCCTTGTCATTGATGTTAAAATTGTTTTATACTTTTCCTTTTTCCATTCGAATTGTTCTACCTTCCTTTTTCTTTGCATGGCAAATAAATCACCTCTCAATTTGTACTTCAAGGTTTTTATCCACCTATGTCTATGCTCACTTAACTTTGGTTATGCATCTTCTGTACTTGATAGATGTTTAAAATATCCTACAACACATCTTTTGTGGGGTATCAAGGATGATATTGATGATATATAGAGTCACAAGATACTTTTATCTCTTTTCTTATATTTTTGTAATATCTCAAACCTTTTCGTTCATTTGTGTAACCCATAAACATGATTGTATCTTTATTCTCTTCTAGAGTCTAGTTGTACTTGTGTGCTATGTGTGCGTAAAACTAAAATTTAAAATTTTTGAGGTAAAAAAGGGTAGGGATCTTACCATATCATGCCTATATATCCACATCTATCCATGATCTATAGATATGTCTTAGATGCACATCTTCAATTTTCATTCGACACGTTAATTGAATTCGTGAGTGATATTCCCAACCTAGTTATGTATTTGTTTTTCCTCTTTGTTACATGATTTCTTTTGGGGCAGCTTACCTTCATTCACAGACCTTGTGGGAGAACTATTCTCCCCCCTATCTCATGTTACGTTTTTCATAGACCTATATCTCTCCTTTGCATTGAAGGAGTAGCGCACAGCTATGTCTACTTCAAAATTTGTAAAGACGACGATGGAGAGGAGAGAGAAAGCTGAAAATGTGCACTCAATGCAGCGGCGGTGATCGATTATTTCTATTACATACGTTTATGTTTTTTTTCATAAAAAACATACCACATCATCAAATCTTCCCCTCAAGCTCAAAATGAGCTTGAATACAAAATGAAGGAAAGAACTACATATGTCCATACAAAATGAAACAACATGAAATGAAATCTAAATACAAACTAAAGCTTCCTAACTACTAAAGCTTCTCTGAAGTACATGAACTTGTCACACTAGATGACCACCTTTCCGTCGACGTAGACTCCCATGTCTTCAAGTAGATACTTCATCCATGTGGCTTCACAAACAGCTTGTGTAATGCCTCTATATTCACCTTCCATACTTGACAAGGCCACAGTTGGTTGCTTCTTGCTACTCCATGAAATGATTGCCAAGTGAAAATGAGAATGCACTCATTGACCTTCGATCCATGATATTTCTTGCCCAATCGGCATCCGTATATGCATATATACATGGCTGAACTTTTCTCTCATAAAACAAGCCAAAATTACATATTGCTTTCACAAATCAGAATATGCATTGCACTACATCCAAGTGCACTCTACATGGTTTATGCATGAAGTGACTCACCCAACGAACCATTTCTCATTGTTACATAAATCAAAGTTCCAGCCATTTTCCATACATGTTGGCATCATGCAAGTACTTTCTCATCCATAAGCTTACCATTAGCATCAAGTAGCGTATCAACAGGTTTGCAAGCACTCATACCAAATCTATCAAGCATTTTTAGCATATAGTTGCGTTGTATCATCCAAATTCCCTCTTTTATTGAAATTTCTTCAATTCCCAAAAAATATTTTAGCTCTCCCAAATCTGACATCAAAAATTCAGATTTCAGTTGTTTTTTCAAATCAACAATCCTCTTCTCGTTGTTGCCAGTAATTATCAAATCATCGATATAAATCAATAGAATCCTTTCACTTCCTTGACTCCATACAAACAGTGAATAATCAGCCTTTGATTGCATAAACTTTAGATCCAATAACTTCTTACTGAATGGTTCACACCATGCTCTTGGTGCTTGTTTCAATCCATAAAGTGCTTTCTTTGACTTGCATACATAGTCACGATACTTTGGATGCACATAACCTTCTAGTTGCTGCATATAAACTTCCTCATGCAATTTTCCATTCAAAAATGCATTCTTAACATCCATTTGATACAATTCAATCGTTCATAGCAGTCCATACAATCACAATTCTCACCGTTGTCATTTTTACCACTGTACTAAACGTTGCATCATAATCCAATCCATATACTTGTGCATATGCTTTTGCAACTAAGCATGCTTTAAATCTTTCTAGTGAACCAACACTTTTGCACTTCACTTTGTACATCCATTTGCATCCAATAGCTTTCTTATTTGGTAGCAATTTTACTAATTTCCATGTACATTCTTCTTCAATGCATTCATCTCATCATCCATTGCTTTGCACAAAACTTCACTTTGTGATGCGTCATGAAAATTCTTTGGTTCCTCATGCTTGATTCTCTCTATCATGTATGCATAATGAAGCTTCATAGAGTTATTGTGTAAATTTAGTCTATCTATAGGATGTTGTACTCTCATAGATCATCTCAAAGGTGTTTGTTCATCGGATCTTGAATGTGTCTCTTTCCTTGCGTGTGGAGGAACATGTTTATCCTTCATATTTTTCAACATGCCCGGACTAACTATCTCATCATCAATATCTGAATCGGACATGAACGTAACTTTCCCTTTCTCCTTTCTTCTAGCATAGTCTTTTGCATTTTCATTCCATGACGTTTCAGGCACAGGAAACTCATATGAACCATAGTATTGGCTTTCTTCATGGTAATATTCCTACGACTTGTTTTTGGCTCATCATGAACATTATGCCTAGAATCATTCATATCATTCTCTATCACAACCATGTCTTTGGGTGTGTACCATGATGCATTTTCATCAAATATAACATCTCTTCTCACTATACAATCTTTTGTAATAGGATTATAACATCTATATCCTTTCTTCTCTTCTCAGCATCCAACAAATATGCACTTTTTAGATTTATCCTCAAACTTGTGTCTCAACTGACTAGGCACGTGTGCATAACAAATACTTCCAAAAACTTGTAAATAGCTCATATTTGGCTTATGCTTCCATAGTCTCTCATAAGGAGTGAGATCATGAACAATGCTTCGTGGAGCTCTATTTAAAAGATGCACAACCGTATGACATGCTTCTGCCCAAAATATATCTTGTATGTTGTTTTCATTCAACAGGGCTCTAACAACTTCCTCAATCACAGGATTTTTGCATTCTATAACACCATTTTCTTGTGGTGTATATCTACAAGACAATTGCCTCCTGATTCCATGATCACTTAGCTATTGATCAAATTCTCTTGAGATATATTCTCCCCCTGAATCTGATTGAAGATATTTTATATACATTCCCAACTCCTTTTTCAACCATATCTTTGAATCTCACAAAGCACTCAAAAACTTCACTCTTATGCTTCAGGAAATAAATCCATGTATATCAGCTATAATCATCAACGAATATCAAAAAATATAGTGAGCCACCAATTGATTTTGTTCTAGCAGTCCAACCACATCACTATGGTTAAGTAGTAGAGGTTTCCTTCGATGCATTTCTCTTCTTGGAAACTTCATACGTTGATGTTTTCCAAATGCGCATGCTTCACATATTCTTTCAAAGTTTAAATGAACAAATCTTGGTAGTCCACGCACTAACATTTGCTTTTCCATAGACTTCAATTTCCTTAAATTGATATGACCAATACGTTTATGCCACAACTCAGCTATATTTGAGTATTCACTATTCATGGCATCCATATTCTCATAAAGAGGTGTACCCGTATCAAACCTGAACAATCTACCTCTCTTTCCATGACCATGAAATTTTCCTCTTTTTCCATACTTGAAATCATGTATTAAATACCCATGTTTATGGAAAATTACTTCCATGTCTTGATTTGCAAGTTGACCAACCAAAACTAGGTTCTTTGTCATACTAGGAACATGTAAGACATCACTTTATGTGTTTCGACACCATTTCTTTGTACTAGCGATACATTTCCAACATTGTTAATCAAATGTAAGGTATCATCATTAGTTGCCACATACTCATTAGTCTTCAAAGACTCTTTTGACTCAAACCAATTTCCTATGCTCCTCATGTGATTTGTGCAACTAGATTCTATGTACCAGTTCATATCGTTTCTAGTTTTAGACATACTATTCAACACATGCTCCATTGCAAACATATTATCTCAGCCCTAGTCTCTATATGAACTTTCCGCAACAAACTTTCCATGTGGCCCATAATGGCTTCTACCTCTTCCTCTTTGACTATTTTGCTTATACTAACAATCTTTCTCAAAATTTCCATACTTGCCGTAATGGTAACAATTCTCAGGTGCGTGTGATCTTCCTCCATCTCTCCAGTTTGATCTTCCTCTACCTCTTGGCATATCCATTGTATTTGCATTTCTACAAGATGAACATCCATGACTAGAACCTCTTCTGTCGACGTATCATATATTTTATGGATTATTTCCCAAGCTTCCTTCGGTGTGCTAGCCTTCATAATATGTGGAATCAGAATCTCTCATATACATATCGAGATCCAATGGAGAACCTTTCTAGATTTTTCTATCCATGTTTTATATTCTTTTTGCTCTTCTGCATTCAGATTCTCTGGTAACTCAGGACACTCGTCCTCTCCATTCACTAATCCCCATAATCCTTTTCCCATCAAGAAATTCTCCATCCTATATGAACATATGTGATAATTGTCTTTATTCAACTTATCACAAACTATTTGCACAATGTTATCACCCATTCTTGCAATTTAAGCACTTCTCTATCCAATGGCAATCTTATGGCGAGGCCTAGAAAAAATTCAATAGCATTTCGACTGTATTTCTAGATATATGCACCAAAACTGAATGTTCACAAGTAATCTCAATGGTTTTTCTCTTGTTCTCAACACTCCTTGCTTCTCTATGCACTTATATGCTCAATTTTTACCTCTCTGAAAAATTTTGGCAGAGTCTCCTTTGTCCAAAGTGTATATGAGCCAAATCAACTATAGTAAAACCACTCCAAAACCCAAACTCTGGGTAAAAGCATCAATAAGAACACATAACCTAAGCAAATTTACTCTCATGGGAGGCCTTAAAATCATACATTCATCTTGTGATCAGTACAGGAGATCTTTGGACTATCTTCTCTGTGGCCTTCCACCTATATCACCAGAGTATCTTCAAGCATGAGAATACCTCTATTAAAAAACCTTACCATGTCCCTCAGTTTTTGTTTAAATTCAATGGTTTTCGGCAGGGTAATAAAACCTCACAAGGCACGTGAGTTGTTGGCATTAAGGACCCGCAGAATACATACATTTGTCTCACATCATGTGAGTAGTGTCCATTCAAGGACACCCAAGAGAATACATGACGTTGCCTGCCACATGCACTCAAAATGAAAAACTAAAATCAAATATGTACCTCAGAGAGAAGTCTCACACTTTCCTATCAAGTTTTAATTAAGATTTGTTCTTGCACTCCAATTATTTTCGGCTTCCAAAATAGATACTGAGGATCATTCTCTGTGTATGAAAGGATGTCATCTGAATTTCTGATTCCCTTAGCACATTGCAGGTGTTCTTGCCTTCCGCCGTATTGGGAGAGCCGTAGCATAATGTTGCAAAAAACCAGGATTTATAGAAGAGCTGTACATCTCTTTGGTTAAGTGCTGAAAACAGTGCGGCTTTTGTCACCCGCAAGTAACCACGTCAATGTTTGAGAGGAAACAGAGTTCTGCAATTTAATAAAATTACGGCTCTTTTGCAGTCTCATGAATCACCAAGATCACCTTAATCAACAGAGCGATCGCTTCTGCGATACGAGAAATTTGGATCAAGCGATGGCCCATCGCCAAAAGCCCATGTGCTCACTAGGTGTGAGGAGGCGTTGGATGTCTTTTCAAAAGAACATCATCAGTTCTTGTCAGAGAATGATATGCTTAGCGTTCTTACAGTTTCGATCACGACTTTCTCTTCTAAGTACAATACACTTTTTTGACAATAGCCTTGACATTGTGCTCTGATGATAGCCTTGACGTTGAAGGAGCAGCGCGCAGCTATGGCTGCTTTAAAATCTGTAGAGACGACGATAGAGAGGAGAGAGAGCTGAAAATGCACGCTCAATGCAGCGGCAGCGATCGATTATGTCTATTACATATGTTTATGTTTTTTTCATAAAAAACATGCCACATCATCATGCATAACTGCTAAAGCTTTTTTCGAATGTGGGGATCTAAGCTAACTAGTACATTTTGCTTTATAACTAGTGACTATCTTAATATCTAATCAAACAAATTTCCAGAGTTTACAAATACATGTATCCTGGCAAAGAAACAATGATGAACATAAGATGAAGACGTCGTAAAGAAAACAAAATTAAATAAGTTAACCGAGTGACAAAGAAATGCGGGGACCTAATTTAGCTAGTAAATTTTATTTATAATTAGTAATTATGTTAATATTTTGATCAAACAAAAGATAATATGAAAAAGGAGATATTATGAATGTCAGGTTTTGAAGTGTTGTAGCTAATAAGTCTGCAAGAAGTCCTACCTCTGCTTTGTGGGATACTAGGGATCGAATCTTTTACAAGGACTGTTGGGCACGTGTCGCTATATCTTTAGTACTTTTATGGACTGCCAGTCGGAACAATTCTCACGTAACATATTGATTTTTGAACTCTTGTCTTCATTCTGGAACCCTCTTCAGCTTCACTGTGTAGCCCTCTTCAAGGATGAGCATCCTCAAGGTGCCTTTAGCCATGACATGTAATTCTTAAAGGGATATTTATATATGCTCGAATATAACAGAAGGATGGAACAGAAGGTTCGAAACGCAACTGATAACATGAATGCTTCTGAATCTGTTCGAACAACTTGTGAATCTGTTCAAAGAACTTGTGAATTTGCAAGTCCAAGTTTTGGACATACGCTTCTGAATCTCTCTCTCTCTCGTAGAAGGGATTCAAAAGATTTATAGCCTGAGATTCCAACTGATTTCGTTCAAAAGATTCATAGCCTCAGATGACCTCAGAAGGAATAATAGAACGCAGCAGAATTCCATGAGATATTTAAGTGATCGATTAGATACCTGACGTAGACAATCCGTGCAACACAGGATGCAATCCTCTCTCTCTCTCTGTTATCAACCTTCTTCGTAATTCTCCCTTATCTTCACGTATTTCTTTCTTGTTTAGAATTTATAGCTTTTTTGTTCAAAAAGAATCATCAAATAATTTATCTTAACATAATACGAAAAAGAAGAGAATAAACAAAGATCATAAGCTCCTGACTCAATCATATGTCCCTATATTTTCATTTTTTCAAAACAAAGTTCAGCAATTGCCTATTCTCCCAAGCTTCACATCTCCCTATATTTTCTTGTTCTTGAAAAGCATAAGAGACTTAGATAATGAAAGAAAAACTTTGAAAAGCATTAGTCCAGAATAAGAATAATAGCGTTTCTAAGAAGTGAAATAGAACTTTGCATCCCTTCTTATTTAGCGCTACCTACAAGGGCCTCTTCAATATCTGAAGGTGTTTTTTGTTTTTTGTCTAGTCCAAGTAATGTGCAGAATACAAATGAGTGTGTGCAAGTTTCTCAATCCTTGCTCTTGTTCTATCTTGTGTAGTATGATTCATTTCAAAGTGGAAGCATAAGCCTAAAGCTCCTGTAATATGGAAATTGTACATAACTTTCTGAAAAATCTTCTCGATTTTCTTCGCTATCATCGGCGCGCCCTCTCACCGCTCACCCTACCGAATCCGCTTTTCCTAGCATGTTGGCTGCGCGGCCCTGCGCCTATGTAGTCTGTCATCAGCTACTACGGCTTTGCAGAGACACCCTATCATTCCCTTCTTTACGGAATCGCCAGTACGACGAATACGATAGTTCATTGCTTGTGGAAAAAATGGCTGCTCGGTGGATTTGCTTCCTCCTGTTCGTATAGTTGCTAGAGATCGCTTCTGCTTCTCGAGGTAATGCTTCTGAGTTCTAAGCGTTCGGAGAATAGCCTGGATTCACTGATTGTCTAATCCTTTCGGCATTTGTGGGATGGATTCAATGATTGCCTGTATTTGTGGGATGGATAGAGACTTAACCCATTCTTTTAGCTGATTCAGGTTACGGCCGTGAGAAGGAGGATGTGAAATGTAGGAAAGAAGACTTGTCAGTTCAGCAGTGGCCTGTAAGGCATGGAAAGCATGTGGCTTGGAAGATGCAGGTCGTTAGCAGCTGCTCTGCCTGCGAGGCATCTGTTGTGGAGGTAAATTGCCCTGGATGGAAGCCTGACAAGGCGATAGAGGGTTATATGTACCCTGTGGAGATGGTAGAGCCAGGCCTCTGCATGGTAGGCGCACCGGTAACTCCGTCTAGCCCCTTTTCTACAGTCTATCAGCAGGCGGCTGGCCGCATTCCTTTTACCATTTCCTCTGTCCGCTTTACCTGCCCTCCGCCGCACAGAAATTGAAGGCGTCTGCCCTCTTGTGCTACCCGCAACGATGTCGTCTGACGTGTCCTACGCACCTTTTCCACTCTTATTTTCTCCTTTTTGCCTCTTGTTTTCTCCCTTTTTCTTTCTGCAAGACTGGCATGACCAAGAATGCACATCGTTCTTATTGATTGCCGCTTTCTTTTTTCTGTGTCTTTATAGCGTGTTAAAGTTTCGTTCGTCGGCCTCACTTTGCGTCGCTCCTAGATGTGACGCCTTCATTTCGTTTAAACAAGAGTCCGCTATATCTATCCGATCGCCTTTTGTGTTATCGCAGGTCTATACTTCCCAGCCATCATTACAGGCAATGCAGCAGTATGTGTTCTTGATTGATGTAATGTAGTATGCTTTATATGTTAAATAAATATCCTTTTCAATTGTAAACATGTTGTTCAAGTATCCTTCTCAGTTGCATTTGTTCAGTGCGGTCGGATCGAACACAATGTTGCACTTTGTAAGGCTCTCTGGAAGATTTGGAGGGAGCGTTGTGCTGTCAATTTTGGCCAAACCCCTAAGGAATGGTCGATCGAGAAATCTTTGTTTCTCCTTGGTAAAAGAATCTCCCGAGTCAAGAGATCACCACCGTTTAGACATCATTGTATTTATCTCCTCGAAAACAACAAGTTGAAACCCAAATGGGTCCCACATGAGGGTGATGATACTTTTATCCGTCTCATTTGTAATGCCCTGTAGCTTGCCATACTCCTCCCCTGCATTGTGGGATTTGGGGGGTCCCATGGGCACTAGTCCCATTCACTTGTAGCTTTTTCTCTTTATTATAATTAAAGTCCGGGAGATTAGGCTAAGGCCGAACTTCCTTTATTTAAAATGTTGCACTTTGTACAAGGAAAAATGTTAGACATTGTTCTCCCTGACATTGTCACATCACTAACAGCTATGTCCCCTGGGATGTTGTTAATGGGAATCTCTCTGTGATGATATTTATCGGGAGAGGCGTTTTTTATTTTCCTTCCGATGTGTCACAATCTTTCAGTTCTTGCAAAACTGTTTAATTAGTCATTTTGGACGTGATTATTTGTAATTTGATTCTATCTCTCTTGTCTGGAATCGAGTTTGATAATTAGATATGGCGACTCGGGATACGTTTTTCTGTTCATTATTTGCTTATGGAGTTTGCCTTTGTTTAGAATCATAGACGGGTGGTATCATAATTTTGAATGTGCTTTATTCAAGTCTTTTACTGCGCCTAAGATGGTAGATCATTTCGTTTGCCACTCATACGATGAATTGCACGTGACCCACTACACTGTCTCTCATTTTGTGGAGGAAACATATATCTGTGTGTTCTCCTGCGTTCTCCATTGTCGCACTCTCTTAATGAGAATTCTGTGAATCGGGGTCCTCATCTTCTGCAATGTAAGTTCCCTGTGTCAGGGTTATACCGAGCTAATTCGAGCTTGAAGCTTTCGAGCTCTGCCGTCCGAGGTCGAGTGTAATGTGAGGAATTTATTGATTTCTTGTCCTCCCTAGCGAACCTAACGGCGCTATTTGTTGTATTACTTGTTCAGAAATACATTAGGGCGAAAAACGGCCCAAAAAGGGCCGTGTAAGGATTTCAATTAGTTGTGCTTAATCGGGATTAAAGTTGTCAAATCCTTTAAGAAATTCCGTGTAAGTTCATTTAAAACGTATCTTATGCAAATTTTGAAGAGAGAGAAACTCGTATCATATAATCATGAAAAGTTTGTGTGATATCTTACGCCTCGAAGTTTGTGTGATATCTTACGCCTCAAAAGTTGAATTTTCCTCTTCTTCACGGACCTATATAATGTGTGCTGATGACGTTTTGCGCTTTTTTCTCTCTACTTTTCATAGCAAGCCTGTTTCTCCCTTTCACGTCATTTTAGACACTTGCTGGTCATTTTTCATAGCAGACCATGGAGAACGTTAACCCAAATACTCTCCCTGAGCTTTCAAACAATCGAAATCATTGTAAAAAGTTCCATATCAACATTGCAGTTAGTCAGGAGTATGCGACGACAAGAAACGTATTTCGAAGGGCTCTTCATCCTCTTGAAGTGGATGGATTGCGAAAGGAAGGCAAGAAACATATCGACATATGGACAGATGGATCTGTTTATCCAATTGATCCACAAACTGGAAGGTACCCCCCTTTTCATAATCTTCATGATCTGATTAGATTTGTGGGAGATGGTGAGGATGGTTTACGAGGCTATTGTTCAAGGCTCTGGGATATTTCAAGGAATTATGTACAATACATAAACTATTTACAAAACACACTACACCAGAAGAATTTACATATGAGAGAGCTAGAAAACAAATTATCCACTTTATCTTCTCAGTTAGAGTCTTTTAAAAAAATGAAAGAAACTCCTATAGGTTTGAGAATGCGGTCAAAACGAGTAAAACCTTTTTTAGATTTGACTGAAAAATCTGGCCAGAAAAAGAAAAGAATGAAAATTGTTAGAGATCATGTGACAAATGTGTTAGGTTTCAATATGTCGAGCAGTTTTGAGCGCATACATTTCTGTAATGAAATTTTGAGTCAAAATGATGTTTTAAGACTATTGAAACTAAATGAAAATACATGCTTGAAACGCTTTGTTTTTCAAAAACTCATGACAGAAATGAATCTTTTACTAGAACCATCTCAAATTCAAAATATTTGTGATAGTGTCGGAGTGAGCAGGAAAGGTTATAGAGCAATTTCAAAAGTTTGGTGTGAATTTTTAAAATTTAACAAAGTTAGAAGTTTTGGATTGCCTAGACCCCATCATGTAGGAAAGTTTCGGCTCTGCCTGAATAAGAAGATCACATCAGTATTTGGTGAATATAAACATATTCACGGTAACATGCCTTACGAAGTAGGAAAACAAAAGTTACATTTCACTTAGAGCATGAATGTTCTGGTCTATTGAAATTTGTAATCAAACTTGATGAAGCTGAGCTTAAAAAACATCAAAAGATGGAGAGAATAAGCATTGCACTGATGAACAAAGCTTTTGACTATAGCCTTGGGAAATTGGATACTCCATCTCTCAAAGTACAATCAGAAATGGAGTTATGGTGGGTTGGCTGTGCTCAAGTTCCATCTGAGAGCCATAAAACACTTAAATGGTTATTCTCACAGACAAACATTCCAAATGTTATCCAAGGGCATCATGCAGGAGAATTGTTGAATGTCAAAAACTACGGAAACTTTCAAGTTGAGTGGCATTTGAGTGGAGACCTAAAGACACTCAAATGCATGTTTGGTATAAGTGGGGGAGCAAATTCTAAATACCCTTGCTTGTACTGCATGCAAAGCCCAGGCACAAATGGATGGATTACTAGAGCTGAGGGTGAAGAGGCTCCTTCTAGACAAAATGTTATTCTTCGTAACTACTCATCTTCTTCAATGATTTGGGATCCCATACTTCCAATAGCACTGACAAATGTACACATATGTACACTACATGCAGAGTTAAGAATCATTGACAAGTTGGTCCGTCTTCACTTGGATTATGCATATTCTATCAAGCCCACAACTCTTGCAGATGAATGCATAAAAAAATGTGAATGTCTTCTTTCAGAAATGGGGTTTCATGGTGGTGATGTTCATCTAAGAAAAGATCCAAAGCTTTCACAAAATACAGGTGATGTTTTACAGGATGTCTCAATGGGAGGTGCAAAAGCAAGGAGATTCTTTAGCAACCATGATGGCAAACAACTTAATGCCATGTGGAATTCATGGAAAACATTTTGTGAGGTCACGACTAATGTTAAAAGCAAACCAGAAATAGCAAAAAAGAGAATGGAGGTGTGGGTCAAACTAGATAATCTTTTAAAGATCATGAGGCAGCAGGTAACATCAAAAAGTTATGTGACAGATTTCAGAAAGGCGACCAGAGAGCTTATAGAAACCATCATAGAGGCATGGGGTGCCAAAGACATAACATACTACTTGGTGAGCTCCAAAGATATTTTATTCAATTTATTTATTTTTAATTGAAATAAAGATCTAATGAAATTCTTCTGCTTTCCAGCATATTCTTCTTGTGCATGGTGCATTCTTTGCAGAAAAAGAACCACTTGCCATGTGGAACACCCAAGGCATGGAAAAATCTCATTATCAAGCAAGGACAAGCTTCTTTAGGTGTACAAGGAAAAGAGGAGGAGTAACAAAGAGCAATGCCTTCAGAGAGCTTTTTGATTGGTTCTTTAGAAGACAATTACAAAGGACCTCATGCCAAATATAATCAGAAGGATATGGCTATCACCAGACAAATCATGTATCAATATCACAAACTGAAAAAGACCACATTTCAAACAGAGCTTTAATATTTGCAATGTGTTTTATTTCTTTGAGAAATAAAAGATGTCATGTATGTACATTTCATGATGTATTATGCTTTGAAAAGAAATATGTCTACTACCATCAGATGACTTTGACCAGAGAATCAATAACAATTACACCAAAAAAATTTGCAATGTCTTATATCACATTGGGCAATTTCTGTATATGTACATTTGTTGAGATATAGAATTTGAAAGAATCAAGTCATTCCTTGAGCCTTTTGAAAGAGCTTGGCTCTGGCAAATCACCTCTATATCTCAGGAACTCTTTTCTCCTGTATCCAGCAATGCTTTTTAAATCTGACACCCCTGCAGCCATTGCATAGCTTGAATAACAAAGAAAGTACCCTGCCCTTGAAGCATTGAGTCCAGGGGCATATCCAAAAATTCTGAATGCAGTTGCTCTTTCAAGCAGTAAAACTCTGAAAGCATTAAAGGGTATTGGAGTAAAACCCATGTATTTTGATAGAGTCCTCAAGCAGAACAATGCAAAGTCTGGCTCCTCACTATAGTGCTTGTGAATAACACAAAAAGTGTCTGGGTTCAACTTTGGAATATAGTGGATAATAGAATGAATATCCACCTTTGCTTTTCCTTTCTCTTCTAAGGCTTTTCTTGTTCCCTTGCCCCTGCCAAGGTAATTGTCTTCATCCAATAAAGTTAACTGTGATAAAAATGAAAAACATGGTTAGATGAAGTGCAAGCACACTTAAGGAAACATGTGAAGTAACTTGAAACTATTAGAAAGAAAAGCAAGAGACACGACTGATGCAAGCGATAAGGGTCTTCAGAGAAATTCAGATTGTTGTTATCGCTTGCATCGGTCGTCATCAATATCTATTTGCAAACTGCCTAGAAACATAATGTTTGATAAATGAGGGGAATTCCCACAAGCAAGACATGTATTATCATTGCTGCATGCAACTCCTAGACACGACCGATACAAGCGATAAGGCCCAGCGGAAAATATCCGCTGGGCCTCATCGCTTGCATCGGTCGTGATCCATTTCTGACACTTTGAATGGAGAACTTGGACAAATCTGATACAAGAAAGAGATTTTGCATTGGTCCCATCTCATATCCTTAACCTAAAGTTCTTGAGAATATAGTTAACTGCAAGCACACTTAAGGAAACATGTGAAGTAACTTGAAACTATAAGAAAGAAAAGCAAGAGACACGACTGATGCAAGCGATAAGGGTCTTCAGAGAAATTCAGATTGTCGTTATCGCTTGCATCGGTCGTCATCAATATCTATTTGCAAACTGCCTAGAAACATCTAATGTTTGATAAATGAGGGGAATTCCCACAAGCAAGACATGTATTATCATTGCTGCATGCAACTCCTAGACACGACCGATACAAGCGATAAGGCCCAGCGGAAAATATCTGATGGGCCTAATCGCTTGCATCGGTCGTGATCCATTTCTGACACTTCGAATGGAGAACTTGGACAAATCTGATACAAGAAAGAGATTTTGCATTGGTCCCATCTCAGATCCTTAACCTAAAGATCTTGAGAACATAGTTAACTGTATACCTTGACATCATCTTCCTCAAGTCCAAACATGACCGATGCAAGCGATGAGGCCCAGCGGAAAATATCCGATGGGCCTAATCGCTTGCATCGGTCGTGATCCATTTCTGACACTTAGAATGGAGAACTTGGACAAATCTGATACAAGAAAGAGATTTTGCATTGGTCCCATCTCATATCCTTAACCTAAAGTTCTTGAGAATATAGTTAACTGCATACCTTGACGCCATCTTCCTAAAGTCCAAACACGACCGATGCAAGCGATGAGGCCCGACGGAAAATATCTAATGGGCCTTGTCGCTTGCATCGGTCGTGATCGACTTCTGACACTTCTAATGGAGAACTTGGACAAACTGACACAAGATAGAGATTTTGCATCAAGCCCATCTCATCTCCTTTGCCTTTAAATCATGAGAATATATTTTACTACATACTTGACCTCATCTTCCTCTTCAAGTCCGAACACGACCGATGCAAGCGATAAGGCCCAACGGAGATTATCCGTTAGGTTGTATCGCTTGCATCGGTCGTGGTCATTTTCTCACTTAAAAATAGAGATCTCGGAAAAAAACATTAAGTGATAGAATATATCAAACAACATACCTTGACCTCATCTTCCTCCTCAATGAGCTCTTTTGAGTCAATACAAATTGTTCCTTTGTCCTCAGCGACATCCAAGAATGAATAGCCACGTCCAAACGAGTATATTCCAAGTTTCTTCTGATGCTCATCAAACTCTTCATCAGCAAGTTTTGGCTTCTCTGAGATAGCTTTCTCAAAGCATTTTGAAAGAGCTTCTGATGAATCTTTGAATTCTTCATTAGACATATCCAAATCAAGACGCAAAAATTCCTCTATTCTTTCTCCTTTCTTATTGATGAATCTCCTTGCAACTTCTTCTGCCTCAGCTATAGCTGCAAGACAGTAGTCCTCCCTTAGATTGAAAAGTTCCTGAATGTAAAATAGAGGTATGAACTCTTTCCCAGAGATAAAGTAAAAAGGTAGATTTGGGAGAAGTAGGGACTTCTCAGACACTTGAACTTCTTCAGTTGGCTCCCTTATTGCAGTCTCTGCTTTAAAAGTGGCCACATCAAAATCTTTGACCTGCTCTTCTTCTGCTTGGAGATTGATCTCCTCAACAATCTCCATGACACCTTTCATAGTTTTTGAGCTAGCCTCAAGTGCCAGCTCTAAGCAAGGCTCGTCTTCATCATGAACATTTTCCTCCCTTTCAACTGAGATATGATCAAGCCATATCAAGAAAGCAATGTTTAAAGGGAGCAGGCAGCAGCCCTTTTCATGCTCTGGGCATAAATCAAGCTTCCCTGGCAAAGGGGATATCCTTCTGCATTTTCTTGTGATTTTAGCCCTATCTATTGGATCCTTCCCAAAGATGTGAGGATGGACATAGGTTTTCTGAGAAATAGAAAGGATACTCCCATTGACCAACCCCAAGAAAATCTCCCACTCATCCTTAAGATAACTTTTCGAGTTCTCTAAGAGTTTTTCAAAATCAATTTCGGGGTTGAATATGTTCATTGCATCAGGAAAATAATCTACACTTAAACCCTCTTGAACCATGAAATCAAGAAGTTTCTCTGATGGAGAGACACTAAGGATCTCATTCATTACTTCCATCTAAGCTGCACTTCTCTTGTATGTCTATTAGGAGAACACAACCGATGCAAGCGACTAGAGCGAGTCAACGTAGGTCAAATGGCGAAAATCGCTTGTATCGGTCGTGTCGGCGACGAAAGAAAAATACACATGTAGGTGAGAAATTCTCTGAAGGTTGAAAGTTTGAATTTGTGAAGAAATAGGTATTTATAGGCGAGGAGGAAAGAAACGGTCGAATGAGGTGGACCAATCACAGAGTGCCACGTGGCAACGTGTACGTTGCCCGATGCAACGAATAGATGACGTGGATCAATCAAATCATGCCACGTGGCAAAAGACGTTGGAATTTGCAACGGGTATCTGACGTGGACCAATCGGGGCATGCCACGTGGCACAACGGTCAACTCAGTTTTGGGACCTATTTAAGCTTCCCTATTCATTTGCTTCTTTTTTTTTTGTCAACACTTGCCAAGCGTGGAGGTTCCATTGCCACCAAGTTTTTTGGCTACTTCACAATTTCTATAGAGAGCGCTCTCTCCGTAAGGTAATGTGGACACGACCGATGCAAGCGATTAGGGACATCCGAGATTTTTGGATAACCCTATCGCTTGGATCGGTCATGTTTTTTAAATAGCATCGAGTCCTTGATCATACCTTGCAAGTTTTGGTTTCTTTTGTGTTGCTTGAGTATAACGCATTGTTACCTTTATTTTAACTTCTATTTATTGAAATATGATGATGAATTCAGGGACGACCGATGCAAGCGATGAGTGACATCCGGGCATTTACGGATGACCCTTATCGCTTGGATCGGTCGTGTCTCTAGTGAGACAAGTTCTGTGAAGGTCGAATGAGGTGGACCAATCACAGAGTGCCACGTGGAACGTGTACGTTGCCCGATGCAACGGATAGATGACGTGGATCAATCAAATCATGCCACGTGGCAAAAGAGGTTGGAATTCGCAACGGGTATCTGACATGGACCAATCAGAGCATGCCACGTGGCACAATGATCAACTCAGTTTTGGGACCTATTTAAGCTTCCCTATTCATTTCCTTCATTTCTTTCTGTCAACACTTGCCAAGCGTCGAGGTTCCATTGCCACCACGTTTTTAGCCTACTTCATAATTTCTGTAGAGAGCGCTCTCTACGTAAGGTAATGTGGACACGACCGATGCAAGCGATTAGGGACATCCGAGATTTTTAGATAACCCTAATCGCTTGGATCGGTCATGTTTTTTAATATCATCGAGTCCTTGATCATAGCTTGCAAATTTTGGTTTCCTTTGCTATGCTTGAGTATAACGCATTGTTACCTTTATTTTAAGTACTATTTATTGAAATATGATGATGAGTTTAGGGACGACCGATGCAAGCGATGAGGGACGTCCGGGCATTTACGGATAACTCTTATTGCTTGGATCGGTCGTGTCTCTTACAGTGGAACGAGTCATTGATTATAGTTTTCCAATTATCTTTTTCTTAGTGGTAATTGAGTATTTTGCATTGTAAGATATTTTTTATTGATATTTCATGATAAATTAAAAGACGACCGATGCAAGCGATCAGGGACATACGAGCATTTCCGGATGACTGCTATCGCTTGCATCGGTCGTGCCTCTGATAGTGGAAAGAGTCATTCATTGTAGTTTTCCAATTATCGTTTTCTTAGTGATAATTGAGTATTTTGAATTGTAAGATATATTTCATTGATATTTGATGATAAATTTGAAGAGGACCGATGCAAGCGATCAGGGACATCCGGGCATTTCCGGATGACTGCTATCGCTTGCATCGGTCATGCCTCTGATAGTGGAAAGAGTCATTGATTATAGTTTTCCAATTATCTTTTTCTTAGTGATAATTGAGTATTTTGCATTGTAAGATATTATTTATTGATATTTGATGATTAATTTAAAGACGACCGATGCAAGCGATCAGGGACATCCGAGCATTTCCGGATGACTGTTATCGCTTGCATCGGTCGTGCCTCTGATAGTGGAAAGAGTCATTGATCATAGCTTTTTGAGAGTAAGTTTTGACAGTGGAATATTCCACTTTTCCTAATTCCTTGCTTAAAGACTGATTTTTTGCAGAGTATGGCTAGAACCAAAAAGACAGCAAGGAAGTTGTACCCTGAGGGTCAAGACAAGAATGCCCAAGGGGAAAATGTCCAGGAGCAAAATTCCCAGAAGGTTCAAGCCAATGTGCCAGACAAGCCTTCAAAAAAAAGGGTCAACTACCATGTAAAGTCTTTGAGGGAAATAAGAAGAGCTCAAAAGTCTGTGGGATTGTTGATCCCAAGACTTCCATTTATGAGAGTTGTCAAGCAGATCTCAGCCAACCTCTGTTCTTTGATGAAGACCTCATCCTTTGTCAATGTGAGGTGGCAAACTCAAGCACTGCTATGCCTGCAAGAAGCTGCAGAGGACTTTGCTATTGATTTCATGAATGATGCCTACTTATGTGCTGCTCATTCTCATAGGGTAACACTAATGGCGAAGGATTATGTTATTGTTTCAAGAATAAGATATAAGTTTGATAAAGCTCTGGTTCCTATTGATCACCACGATAAAAAATTCTTCGATATTTTAAATATACCTCCAGCTCGAGCACCTAAAACAACAGTTGTCATTGAAGAGATCAACACTCAAGTCACTCATGATCATGAGACTAGAACTGCAGCAAATAGTGAGGAGGAGAGGAAAAAGCAGGGATTATTTACAGAGGAAAGTGCCATCTTAACCCAGATTCAAAAGTTACAGAAAGCAAATAAAGAGCTCCTCAAGAAAGGAGATGGGCAGGTTATAGTTAATGTTGCAATGCCATGGCAAACTGAATTGTTTCTTGACATTAGACCTGAAGATAACAAAATGTTGAGGGAGCTTCATCTTGAAATATCAGATAGTGTGGTCAACATTTCACTCAGGTATATCTAGAGGCCTTAAAATGCTTTTGTTTTGCATAATTTTCTAGTTCCTTAACTGCATTTTTATTTCTTGATTTGTAGGGTTCTTCTTCAACAATGTGAGGAAGCGGTTCAAAGAAAAGTATTTATTTTAGATCCTCTGGTGACACACTGTTTTTTGCATAAACATGGAGATGCCAAGTCCTTTCTAAGGGATTTTACAGAAGAAGTGGAATGTGTTATTTACCCATATATTGAAAAGTAAGTATTCATCTTCATTTTGGAAACATATTTGTTTCATTTAAGAAAGTATATTTACATGCAACTCATTGACAGGGGCCATTGGAGTTTGATTATTGTGGACTTCAATGCATATCAAGCTCTTTTCCTCAATTCTCTTCCATCACAGCATGGGAATTGCAAAGTGTAAGTTACTATACATTTTGTTGTTCTCTATTTTAGAGCCATGCCCCGTTTTGATTTTCACTTTACAATGCAGTGCTGCAAAGCTTCTCAAGGTGCATATTGATCAGAATTTTCCAGGAATAGCTAAAATGAATGAACAAAAGCAATTTGGATACAGCCAAATTCATGTGCCATTGCAGAGAGACTCAACATCATGTGGCTGGAGAGTGATTGCAAATGCTGTAAGATTCTTGGAAAGAAGGTTCCACAAACCTGAATTGAATTTATCAGACTACCCGGAAGCATGGATCATCTTGATCAGAGAGAGAGCAATAAATAGTATCATGAAACATGCAATCTGTCCATATGATCCAGACTCACCTCCACCCCCTCCACCTGATAAAATACAGTCTGAAGATAAAAAGAAAGGGCTTCCTCTTCACTCACCACTAAAGCATGGGAACAACATAAAGAGTCAAGCTGAAAGCTCCAAAAAGGGACAGAAGCAACAGAGAAAGCAAGGCTCTAAAAAGGATAGAAAGGGTTAGATCAATTTTTGAGTCTTAGATTGAAATCAATTGTAAAGCCAACCAAGGTTGGAAGATTTATTTTTTAACAAATTGTATGTAGTTATGCCAATCTTCATCTGGAAGATGGTCACAGTTGTATTGAACCTCTTGAGAGTTTGACAAAAGTTCATTGGATGGTCCAATTAAGTTTATTATTGTCACAATTATGAATGCATTGTGGGTTTTTTACTTCATTCTTGTTGGAAAGTGTTTAAATTAGAGAAGTTACAGAAGGACATAAAGAATTAAGAGGACACGACCGATACAAGCGATACGGGGAATCGGAGAATCTTGGATTGCCCCTATCGCTTGCATCGGTCGTATTATCCATTTCATCGCTGTTGCTAGTTTTTATACTCGTGAGTCAAATCTTTACGCAATGTCACTTCTTGAAGTCTCTCGCGGTAGTTTTCTAACACGACCGATGTAAGCGAAAAGGGCCATCCGACAATTTCAGATTGCACTAGTCGCTTGCATCGGTCGTCTTCACTTATCTGGTCTCCTCTGCTTTATGCCTTAAGACATGCTCTTCTAATATTGAAATACCAAACCTTGGATTGGAATTTGCACCAAGTTCTCCACTCTCTCTTATATAACTTGGTAGTTTGCATTTGTACCATGATAATTTCTCTCGCGGTAGTTTGCTAACACGACCGATGTAAGCGATAAGGGCCATCCGACAATTTCAGATTGCACTAGTCGCTTGCATCGGTCGTCTTCACTTATCTCGTCTCCTCTGCTTTATGCCTTAAGACATGCTCTTCTAATATTGAAATACCAAACCTTGGATTGGAATTTGCACCAAGTTCTCCACACTCTCTTATATTACTTGTTATGTGTACCATGATAATTTCTCTTGCATTACTTGAGGACAGAAAAGTTGGATAGAATCAAATTATTTAGCTGAGACTAGTGTGCACCTTTGATAGACTATAATTATTAAATTGAAATTAGATATTCAATTCTAGATCTCTTCTTCATCTAGAATTAACTTATGCAAGTTCCTGTATAATTATTTCTTAGTCATCAATTCACTCCTGCAAAAAAAAATCAATGGAAATATGAAATTAAGGACCTAAAAAATATCTAAGACATTTAAAATTAATAATTTAACACACATTGTTTGTAACCATCCTGCCAAGAAAATTCAATGGAAGTATCAATAGAAGCTTCTATTAGATGAAGATACATTATGTAAGAATGTCAGGGTTAACTTGTTACAATCTTAAAGGTTGGAACTTAATCACCCTTGGTGGCAGGCAGTTTATGCAAGATAATGATTTCTCTGATCTCATGTTAACTATTGCATCATCAATTGAGAATCTACACTGAGACGATACCTCATCAAGGTATTCTAGAAGCTCCCTTACATTTCTGAGATTCCAATTAGCAGTGACAATTATTTTCCTTGATTGAAAATCTGGATGAATCAATACTTCTAACTCAAATTCTGGACAGCTCTCCTCTGAGTCCAAGGCTATCCAAAGTCCAAGCTTTTTTTTCCACCTTCTATAGTCATATCCTAGAACCAGAGATTGTCGACATATCTGATATGAGATTGAAAGAGAATTGGGACTAACTTTACATAAAATAATGTCACCTAGCTTTTGAACTTCTTTGCTATCCCATTCCCTACCTAAAACATCATCAATCTCTGAAATAGGGACTCTCCTATTCAACCACATTGTTTTTGTTTTCTGTAATAACATGTTTTTAAAGCATGCTACAAAGACATGAATAGGCAAAAACCATTGAATCTTTATCCTTCTCGAAATTCGGCCTGCTGACATTGCCTTCTGGATGTCAAATTTAATTTTGCAGAGAAAACTTGAAACTGTTGAATGATCAGGAGCATCCCAATCTAATGAAGAGATGCAGGGACTAGGTACGTGTACAAGAATTCCATAAGAACTCCTCCCTGACGGCACTTGATAATCTGCATAATGGACAAATAACTCTATGCTATTGAAGAATTGAATAGATTTCTCTGCATACATGAGTTCTGCATATTCCTTATGAAGAACTCTGAATGTTCCTGTTAAACATTCAACAGGTTGCCATTCCACAATATTGGAAGGAAAGATATCTGCAGTACAAAAACATATGTTTCATTATACAAAATCAACTGGAATGATAGAAGAGCATTGTCAAACTTCACTTACAGTACGAAGGGAATTGCAGATGATTTTCTAGAACAAGATCCTTAGCGGTGTACACATGCTGTACTCGTGCAAACCAACCGGATCTCTTCAATTTGAAACTGAGAATACGTCCCTTCCAATGGTTTCTTGTGTTGTCTCTTTTGGCACGCTTGACTTTATGGGCACCTCTACAGCTAGGAAGCATAGTAACCCAGTCATTTACTTTCACGGAAAGAGGTTTCCACAAAGAATCCTCTCTTCTGTTGTAAACCTCACATGAAGTTACGCGATTGGAAGGACGACGAGAAGAAGAAGCCATTTGAACTTAGGAGAAGAAGATTGTTCAAAGCGAGAAACCGACGTTCACAAATTTTGGCAGTATTTATAGAAAAAAAGGCTTTGTACACGTGGAAACTTTTGATTTGATGTTAACCCTGTCGTTGAATGATCATGACATTTTGTGAACCCAAAAATATTTCGTATCTTCAAAAATCAATTCCTTCTTGGAAATTCAAGAATATGCTTTGTGTAGTGTGCAAAAGTATCTTTTTTTGCATCAAACCGAAAAATTGTACACTGAATACGAGACTCTTCACCACTTTAGCGGCGCTTTGAAAGAAAATTGTATTAAAAAAAGAAATTCTCCATACGGTTAAAAGAGACAGCAATGTTATATTCTTGTACACGTGGAAAGACGCTATTTGTCAATTTCCTTAATCTCTCATTAGCAAACAGCCCCTTTTCGGCCGTTTTTCGCCCTAATGAGGAATTACATCAATTTTTTGGTTACAGTTCTATTTACTCAATAAAATGACCTTAGGGTACTATCAGTTATGTGATGGAGCAAATTGCAAATTGCAATGGAAATTAATCTGTTGCAGATGATAGCAACTATCAAATGTAAACTGAAGGAGTCGTCGATTTGATTAGCTGCATCCAAATTTCAAGCTTGAAATCCATCTTCTAGTCGTATGTGTCGGCCCTGTGGACTTGGACTTAGTGTCATTGAAAAGGGTAGTTGGTAAGTTTGCCGATGAATTCTCTGGAATATCGAGCAGGAAGGAGGGGGCGTATAATTGACACGAAAATTTGAATTTCATTACCTCAGATCGAACATTTAAGTTAATTTATAGTGGGCTTACGTTGTTTAAAGGGAGAATGTAATCGATAGCAGAATTTTAACTTCATCAACGCAGATTGGACGTTGATAAATTAGCATTTCTCTTAAAAGTGTTACTCGGAATTTGGCCTTGGGTGGAGGTTAAAAATTGTTAGAGTAAGGTCGTGCAATGCTATGCCAGATAACAAGGAAGAGCTATTAGTTTCTAACAGATCTCAAAAAAATCCCTTTTTCAGGATATTTTTGTTTGGAAACTCCATCAGGGCAGATTGAACGTTGATAAATTAGTATTGGTCTTAAAGTGTTAATCGGAAAAATCTGTTTTGCGTTGGGTGGAGGTTAAAAGTTGTTAGAGTCAGCTCGTGCTATGCTATGCCAGATAACAAGGAAGAGCTGTTAGTTTTTAACAGATTCAAAATAATCCCTTCTTTAGGATATTTTTATCTGGAATCTAAGTACTTCTTGTACTCATATCTGAACCTATGTGCTTCAGTGGTGTGTTATTGCTTTAATTATTTAGTACATCTCTATGCATACGCATGTTATTGTTGATTGTCCTTTTGTTTTCCGGAGAAACAATGGCAAATTATTGTATCCGGAAGCCCTGATAGCCGATTTACTACGATTGGGGACACCCAGATGAGGAAACCGGATTGCTTCAGAGACGTTGAATCTCATTAGTCCAGAATCAGATCATTAGCGTTTCTAAGAAGTGAAATAGAACTTTTTAAAGCTCGGAGTTGGCTTACATTTGTTTTTTTGTCTAGTCCAAGTAATGTGCAGAATACAAATCTCAAGTAATCTGGATAACCATGTTCATTCTTGTCTATTTTCTTCATAGGATTTCTTCCGAGTACGGGGTTGTCAATGCAAGTGAAACGTCATCAAATGAAGTGATCAGTATATGGGCGACTTCTTTACAACCGTGTTGGCAATAGCCATAAAAAGCCGTCATAAAATGGGCATGCTAGTGACCAAACATTTATTGTCCTTTTCCTTACTACACTTGGATACCGTCAAATGAGTGTGTGCAAGTTTCCCAATCCTTGCTCTTGTTCCATCTTGTGTAGTATGATTCATTTCAAAGTGGAAGTAATAGCCTAAAGCTCCTGTAATATGGAAATTGTACATAGTCGTTTATTACTATTATAATTATGTTTTGATTGTTCTGAAATTCGAAACAGTCGCTCACCCAGTAGCTCAGGAAGGAGGATGGGCTCATAGAGCTGGATGTGTTAAGCCTGATGGGACTTCAACTCGGGCGAACTCGCCAACTCTTGAAGGTATATGCCACTGCGCCATAATCTCGTAAGAAAAGAAAAAATTGTAATGATCTGGATCTTAAATTCGTACTGCGCTTAACACAGACGCAGATGTGACATTCTTAATTTCGGACTAACAGACAGACGCAGATGTATCGCTATAAGCTGACGTGAATAGAAGGGTATCTCAATCTAAATTATTCTCATAGCACGTCTAGGCTCCTTTCTCAGACGGGTAAGGGTCGGGGCTTTGATGTTAGTAGCGTTAAGAATGATCCTTCTGAGTTTAAAACTAGCACCTTCGGAGGAATTGATGATATTCTCCCGTCTGATCCATTGGGTTGCTATGTATGTTTTCAACGGGTGTTTAAGGCCAAGGGAAGTGACGACTTTGAGTGGGTATTTACGTCCAGAGCTGCTGTGTTAATGTTCGTTAGGACAATCTCACGTGTTACTAGTGACGAGATGGGAGACTGGTTGTGGATACCTTATTTGAGCTGATGTTTCATTGAGGGGTATGGTCATGTATAAGTCTTCTTCACATGATGAAGTTACGGATCTATCTGCCTTCGAGTGGGATAACAAAGATGATGGATTTCACATCCATTTATGTTCTCAACATGTAATATGCTTAATGCAGAAATCTTAAACATAATAGAGAAGCTACTGTTTGATGATGCGGATTTTAAAATAGGCATTGATTTATTCACAATGAGCTAACATCTCTGTAGGCGAACTCAGGGTTCCTACTTAGCTTGCATTCTTGTCCTTGTAAGGCTTACAAAAAGTGTAGTTCTTTGGATGTTGATGTCCTCTGCTCCAGGACATCGTCAACACAAATTCTACTAATTATGAACGGTATCAACTTCCCTTTTGGACATTGTGAAGCTCACGGATTTCGAAGCCTTCAGTTCTGGATACCTCATAAACGCCTTTTGTATGAGACATTGCCTAGTTCTTGCACTGAGAATCCTGTACGGCTAAAGACATGACATCTTTCCAGCTGATTATAGACACATGCGCTCTCCAACTTAAGACTACAGAAGTTTTAAGAAAAGTATAAATGTGACGATATAAAAGTTTCTATCCAGCTTTGAAGGGGGCATTGAAAAGGACACGTAGAGTGCTGGAAGGAGGCGATGCTGTTCAGAATGTAAGGTGAGCAATGGTAATCTATCATTTACTGTTGATTAGCAAAGTATCTATGCAATATCCTTGAAAAAAGCCACAAGACTCTAAGTTATATGACCACCAAGCGAGGAAAACTTTAAGAAAAGAAGCCCTCCTGTCGAGTTATTCCCTTGTTTACAAAAGTGCAATTTATTTTGCACATATTCCTTGTTAGTCTCCCCTCTTAATAGCTTGTTCTGATTGTCTATTGGGTGGCTTGTTTTATTGCATTTTTCTTCTTACTGAAACAAATACTCTCTAACTTATATATCAAGTTTCTAAAGCTGTTGGGCAGCCTTTATATGCTCTAAAGTGTTCAGTTCGGTATTGTATAGTCAACAAATATTAGCTAAAAGTTTGGAGTTACATGGATTAATGCGGTGAGGTGTTCTTATGAAAAACATATTGAACTCTTGTTGTGCTAGCGCATTGAATAAATTCAAGGTGATCTTGCAGCTGCTAGTTATGAATTGAATCATGTAAAAGTATGTGTGAAATTGTCCCTTCACATAGGCATGTGCTTTTCTTCTAGAGTTTGACCTTCAACTTTATGTCCAATTTGTGATTGGTTCTCCAATAGCTCTCCCTCAATCACTAATTGACATTTTCTATTTCTTCATATCTTCTTCTTTTCGTTTTACTCTTGCCATGCTTTTGAATATGCTGGTTTTCACACCATCCAAGCTCTTTCTCATTATGACTGCTATTTAATCCTTTCTAGAAATGTATTGCACTTCAATTTCTTTCTCCACTACCTTTTCTCTCAGGAAATGATACTGTATCTCTATATGTTTTGTTCTTGCATGAAATACTGGATTTGTTGCAAGATAAAGTGAAGCCATGTTATCTCTATGTATTGTAGGTATACCTTGATCAATGCCCAAGCTTTTGAACAATGTCTACATCCATATGGCCTCCTTAGCTGCTTTTGCAAGTCCTTTGTACTCACCTTCAGTTGATGATAATGCTATTGTATGTTGTTTCTTTGAACACCAACTTACAAGCTTATCACAAATATATATCATCTAACCATGAGTTGATCTTCTGTCATGTTGATTACATATCCAATCTAAGTCATTATAGGCTCTCAACTTCAAATCTGAAGTAAAAGGATAATATAATCCTTCCTTTATGGTTCCTTTGATATATTGGAGAACTCTTTGACCCGCAATCCGATGAGGATCCTTTGGACAATGCATGAATTGTGATAGGACTCCCACTGCATAACTAAGATCAGGTCTTGTTAGTGTAACATAAATCAAACTACCCACAAGAGATTGATACTTCCTCATATCTTTGTATTCTGCACCATCATATTTACTGAGCTTGTGACTCGCTTCAAGTGGAGTTAAAGCTTCTTTGCAATTTTCCATACCAAACTTCTTCAATAGATTCAGAAGATACCTTTCTTGTGATACATATATGCCATGATCAGTATAAGTGACTTCCATACCAAGAAGGTATGATAAATTTCCTAGATCACTGATCTTGAACTCTTTCTCAGGTAATCTCTTTACCTCCTTGATTCCTTCATCTCAAGTGCCTGTGATTATAATGTCATCTACATAAGCTTGGAGCACAACAAAAAATACTGACTGTATTACTAGAGAATGTACAAAGATAAGTAGCCCATTAGGGCAATAGACATATATACAAGCCAAGGGAAAAACCTCCTAAAGAGGGAAAAAAGTGCCCTGGCGGTCCTACTGTGTTCACGCACATCACTACCTAAAAATATCAACAAATCCCCCCTGGGAGTGATGCGGTGAACAAGGAGCTGAAACTCATGTATAAGGAAGTGCCAAGCTATGTAGAAATCACTCCAAAAGGAAGTAAGCCCAAAGCTTTGCGGAAAGCTTCAAACTTCTCCATAGGGAGAGCCTTCGTGGAAAGGTCTGCAATGTTCTCTTGCGTGGGCACATATGCCAAGCTGATCTCCCCAACAAAGAACCTCTCCCTGCCATAGTGATAATGCACCTGAATGTGCTTAGTGCCAAATCCAACACCCTGCTGATAGAGAACAACATCCAATGCATCTCCAGCATCATGAAGACTCAATCGTAAACCTGTCTCCATAGGAGTGGCAATAGGCTTATAGTCTTCAAGGCCAAAACACTGCAATAATGTGGCAATATATTTCTTTTGACACAAAGCCATTCCACCATCAACTTGCATAAACTAAATGCCCAAATAGTGATGCAAATGCCCCAAATCAGACATCTCAAATGAGGCATGCAAATCAGCCTTAAAATCAGCAATATGCCTCTCATGAGGACCAGTGAGCAACATGTCATCAACATAAACCACAATGATGAGAAGTACATCATTAGCACGCTTAACATATAAGGTGCTTTTAGTTGGACTATTCACAAAACCATGTGCAATCAGATAGGCATGTATCTTCTCATACCAAGCACATGGTGCTTGCTTTAAACGATATAATGCCTTCTTTATCCTCCACAACTGGTTTTCATGCCCTTTCTGCACAAAGCCACGGGGCTGAAAAACATACACTTCTTCATGCAAGTCACTATTCAGAAATGCAGTTTTAATGTCTGTTGGAGCAAGTCTATGACAAGCCTAAGTATTGGCTTGAGTCCCACAAAGTCATAGAAGAAACCTTAAAATGAAGACAATGTAAAGTTTACTTGTGAACTACCTCTTGTAACTTTTGAAGAGTTTACTTAATGTAAAAGTGAAAGAATCTTAAGTGGTTGAGTCCACTTGATCAAAAAGGGAAAGAGGAGCCACGAATTCATGATTTCTGGTAGGTAGAGAATCAAATCAATCACTAATTGATTGGAGAGTGATTGAGGGAAGTTAGCCTCCCAAACTCAACTATAAATAGATCGCAGTTTTAGTCATGGTCAGAGAGACCTATGTGAAGACCTCCAAGAGCTGAGCTTTATGCCATATCAAGGTGTGATTACAAGGCACACATATGTATCAGTAAGTCCATTGTATTGTACAAGCAATATACTTTCATTTTCATGATCATTTGAGTTCATATTTCCATGTTCTTGTGAAGTGTACTACTCACTACCATATCTCTTAGTTTTCTCAGTCAGATTGCAGGGAATGTTTCTCTAAGCTTTGTGCATCATTTCCAGTGATTTAACTTGGTAAAGTTAGCTCTATAAGCCTAATATAGGCTCACAAAATTTCATTTCATTTGCATATTGCAATCCTCAGTTATGTTTAGTTGAAGTCAACCATGTCTGTCATTTTGACTTCTCTGTCAGGTACCCGACTTTTTTACTCATTTTGTGAGAGCTGTTTCGTAGTGTGTACTTACCCAAATTCAATGATTGAAAGCTTGTTAGATTCCCCATACGATCTAGTATAAGCATACAAATTTTCTTTTTCATTGGATTCGTAAATCTGGAGTTATGTGCATTTTGCTACTCACTCATCTCAAACTGTAGCAGCCCGTGAAAATCGGGATGATGTCATCACTTGTTAAAACTCATTCTCAGTGTCCCGTTCATTATTTTTTATGAGATTACTCTTGAAAGTTATCTCTTTAAGTTATCTACACTTCCCCAAGAGGAACTAAGCTTGTTAATGCTGTGCTCACAGAATTATGCAAAACACTAGACAGGTGTATGAACCAAAATAGCAAGTTTTTCACCTCTGAGCTAACTCCAACTTATCTGTTTTGATCTATCTTTTTGAGAGTGATCTTCCAAGGTACATAGGGTGTCTAATAAATCCATTGGCAAGCTAAAAGGGCCCACCACATACTCCTGAAGTTCATTTGGTTGGTGTAGATCAAGGATTTTGCAACACCTCTTCATCTTCAAGCACATACCTATCCATCTCTTCACAGTGGTATCAGAGCAAGGTTGGACAACATGGCAGATGGATTTCCTTCATCAATTGATAAATTGGACAGAGGTAACTACTCAGCTTGGTCATTAAGAGTGGAAGCTTATCTCCAAGGTAGAAGTTTATATGGTTATGTGGCTGGAGATGAAGTTATGCCAAGTCTCGAGAACAAAAGTCAACCAACACAAGAAGAGCAAGAAAGATTGAGCACATGGTGCTCCAAGGATGCACTTGCAAGGTCTTATCTCCTCAACTCTATCTCACATTTTTTGTTTCCTCACATTAGAAGTTGTAAGACATCTCAGGAAGTGTGGGATGCACTTGAAGCTTTCTTCTCTTCAAGTACCAAAGCTAGGAAGCATCAACTATGGCTGGATTTCACAGCTCTCAAGAAGGCTCCCAAACAAAATGTGACTGATTTTGTCATAAAGCTCAAGGACATTGCAGATCAATTGGGAAGCATTGGAGAGGTAATAGATGAAGAGCAAATTGTAAGGCAGGTCATCAATGGCTTGAAGGTAGATGACAAGTGGGAAGCATTCACCACAGCTATGGATTTGTACATGGACATGCATGTACCTGATTTCAAGGCACTCATTGGACAACTACTTACTCAAGAGGCAAAGTTTATCAAAAATGGAGAAAGCTCTAAAGGTAATCAATCTTCAGCTTTATACACTGATAAAAGCAAGTCCAAAGATAACAAAGGAAAGGCAAAGAAAGTGGATGATGAAGTAGGTACATATCAAGCTAACTATGCAGGTAGAGGAAGACATGGCAGAGATAGAGGAAGAGGAGGTAGACAAGGCAGGGGGAGATCCCAAGACTCCAACTTATGTTCTATTTGTGGATTAACTAATCATACAAGTGAAAATTGCTTTAAGAATTCCGGGAATCAAAGAGGCAGAGGATACAATAGAGGAAGTTATGGCTACTCAAGAGGAAGGTTCAACAATTATCATGGCAACTACAACAACTACAATCATTCAAACTATCAAGGAGGCTACAAAGGAAGGAGAGACTTCAATAACTACACAGAAGACTCAAACAAAGAGGATTCATTATTGATTATGAACATGGCTATGCCACAAGGTAAATCTCATGAGCATGTTTTCTACATAGATTCGGGTTGTTCAAACCATGTGGCAGGAAATGTGGCACTCCTTTCAGATTTAGAAGATCCAAGGAATAAGCATGAGGTACAAACAGGAGATGACACAAAACATCCTGGGGAGAAAATAGGCAATGTCAAAGCACCTGATGGAAACATCAACCTACTCAGTAAGGTACTCTATGTCCCTACCATTACAAAGAATATGATAAGTGTTGGGCAGATAGTAGAGAAAGGGTTGCAAGTCAGGTTCACAAAAGCAGGAGCATTTGTTGAAGATCCAAGTCAAGGATTCAGAAGAATTGCAAAAGGTGAAAAGGCAGGTAGATTGTTCACATTTGAATTACAAGACACTAAAAATATTGCTCTCTTTAATTATGGTAGTCAGACACTCACAGAATTGGAAGTATGGCACAAACCGTTATCACATATTGGTGAAAGGTCATTAAAGAAAATTTGTAGGGACCAAAGTGTACTTGGACTCCCTAATTTGTCAAAACAATATATGATTTATAAGTGTAGTGCATGTCAATTTGGAAAGTCTCACAGGTTACCATTCATGAAGAAAGGTTATATACATGGAGATCTCTTGGAGTTGGTTCATACAGATGTATGGGGACCTAGCAAGGAAGCTTCGATATCTGGATCAAGGTATTCTGTATCCTTTATTGATGATTGCAGCAGATGGACTATCCTATTCTTTATGAAACACAAAGATGAAGTTTTTTCATGTTTCAAAAGATATTTGGCTCTTGTGGAGAATCAAACAGGTAGATCACTAAAAAGGATAAGGTCAGATGGACGGGGAGAATACTTCTCCCATGAGTTTGATTCTTTTCTTCAAGAAAGAGGAATCAAAAGAGAGGTAACTAGAAGGTACACTCTTGAGCAAAATGGAGTGGCAAAAAGGAGGAATAGGATATTTGTTGAAGCTGCAAGGTCCATGTTAAATGAAAAACATTTGCCTAATTATCTATGGGCTGAGGCTATATCTATAGCCACTTACTTGATTAAAAGGTTGCCTTCAAAATCCGTTGATGGGATGACTCCATATGAGGCTTGGAATGGAAGAAGACCAAGCTTAGATCATTGTAAAATTTTTGGATGTATTGCTTCTGCTCATGTTCCTTCACAGGTTAGAGGCAAGATGGATCCAAAGGCAGAAAGGTGTGTATTTGTTGGATATGACAACAATCAAAAGGGCTACATGTTATACAACCCTATCAACAAAGGATTCTTGGTAAGCAGAGATGTAGTTTTTGATGAAAACAATTCATGGTATGAAGATTCCTGCACGAATGTCAATTTACCATATGATCTTGAAGTCGATTTTCCAAAGCTTGGTAGAGAACAACCAAAGATTGAAGAACAAGACACCTTAGAGGATGATGAAGAATCTTAGATGGGAAAGATCAAAGCATGGAAGTCTAAAGGTAAAGGGAAATTGCAGGAACTTGGACATGAGGCAGAATCATCACATCATGGCCTAAGAAGATCTATGAGGGAAAGAAAACACCAGAAAGGTATGGGTTTGACACCTCATTAGTAACTAAACATTCTATCTACATAGCACATGACATAAACCAAGACGAGCCATCATCCTTTGAAGAGGCCAAAGCAAAATCAGAATGGAAGCATGCAATCAAGGAAGAGATTGAAGCACTTGAGGAAAACAACACTTGGGATTTGGTGCCCAAGACTTCATCCATGAAGGTAATAGGCTCAAGATGGGTCTATAAACTCAAGAAGAATTCTGATGGTTCCATTAATAGGTATAAGGCAAGGCTTGTAGCAAAAGGCTTTGCACAAACTCAGGGAATTGATTATGAGGAGACCTTCTCTCCTCTGGCAAAGATGCCTACTATTAGGGTTTTGCTTAGTATTGCCTCTTCCAAGAATTGGAAGATACTTCAACTAGATGTAAAGAATGCATTCTTGAATGGTTGGATAACAGAAGAGGTATATATGGCACAACCACCTGGTTTTGAGAATCAAGTTTATCCTGATTATGTGTGTAAACTTAACAAAGCATTGTGTGGTCTCAAGCAAGCTCCAAGAGCTTCGAGTTTCAGACTTGTTTCATTCTTGCAGGAAAAAGGCTTTCAACCAAGCAAGGCAGATCCTTCACTCTTTATTAAAAAGAGTAATTCTGAGATCATCTACCTATGTGTGTATGTAGATGATATTATATTGACAGGAAATGATGCAGATGGTATGAAGAAGATCAAAGATCAGATGAGAGAAGAGTTCAAGATAAGTGATTTGGGTTCACTTACCTACTTCCTAGGTTTGGATGTTGTCTACAATATCATGGTTTGTTTCTCACTCAAAGAAAGTACATTAAGGACATGTTGACAAAATTCAAGATGCAAGATTGTAAGATTGCAGGTACTCCAATGGAGGTCAATCACAAATTGAGCTCACATGAAGGTGAACTCATAGAGGACATCACATCATATCAAAGTCTAGTGGGTAGTCTCAACTATGCCACATTGACAAGAGTAGATATATGTTACAGTGTGAGTGTGGTAAGTCAATTTATGCACACACCAAGGAAACCACATATGGATGCTGCCAAAGGGATTCTCAAGTATCTCAAAGGAACCATAAATAAAGGACTTTATTATCCTTATGTATCTGATTTAGGTTTGAAGCTATTTTGTGATGCAGATTGGGCTGGCTCAAAGGAAGATAGAAGGAGCCCTTCAGGTTATCTTACCTTTGCACGTTCAAAGCTTATTTCATGGTCATCCAATAAGCAACCCACAGTTGCGATCTTCTCTACTGAAGCTGAATATAGAGATCTTGCCATAGCTACACAAGAAGCTATGTGGATGAAGACATTGTTCAAAGATCTTGGATTGGAGTTTGGAACTCCAACTATTTTTTGTGACAATATGAGTTCTATTCACTTAGCTGCTAATCCTATTTTTCATGCAAGGACTAAACATATTGAAGTTCATTATCACTATGTACGAGAGAAAGTTCTAAGCAAAGAAATTCAAATATCATATGTGTCCACTCATCAACAATGTGGAGATATTCTAACCAAAGCATTGGATGGTACAAAGCTTTGCAAATTCAAGGCTATGATTGGTTTGCAGGTAATCTTGGAAGATTGAAGACATCAAGCATACTTGGCTTGAGGGGGAGCTGTTGGAGCAAGTCAATGACAAGCCTAAGTATTGGCTTCAGTCCCACAAAGTCATAGAAGAAGCTTTAAAATGAAGACAATGTAAAGTTCACTTGTGAACTACCTCTTGTAACTTTTGAAGAGTTTACTTAATGTAAAAGTGAAAGAATCTTAAGTGGTTGAGTCCACGATCAAAAAGGGAAAGCAGAGCCACGAATTGGTGATTTGTGGTAGGTAGAGAATCAAATCAATCACTAATTGATTGGAGAGTGATTGAGGGAAGTTAGCCTCCCAAACTCAACTATAAATAGATGGGAGTTTTAGTCGTGGTCAGAGAGACCTATGTGAAGACCTCCAAGAGCTGAGCTTTATGCCATATCAAGGTGTGATTACAAGGCACACATATGTATCACTAAGTCCATTGTATTTTACAAGCAATATAATTTCATTTTCATGATCATTTGAGTTCATATTTCCATGTTCTTGTGAAGTGTACTACTCACTGCCATATCTCTCAGTTTTCTCAGCTAGATTGCAGAGATTGTTTCTCTACGCTTGGTGCATCATTTTCAGTGATTTAACTTGGTAAAGTTAGCTCTATAAGTGTAATATATTCTCATAAAATTTCATTTCATTTGCATATTGAAATCGTCAGTTATGTTCAGTTGAAGTCAACCCTGTCTGTCATTTTCACTTCTCTGTCAGGTTCCCGACTTTTTTATGCATTTTGGCAGAGCTGTTTCTCAGTGTGTACTTACCCAAATTCAATGTTTTAAGGCTTTTTGGATTCAGCATACTGTCTAGTATAAGCATACAAATTTTCATCATCATTGGTTTCTTAAATCTGGAGTTATGTTCATTTTTCTGCTCACTGGTCTCAAACTATTGCAGCCTGTGAAAATCGGGATGATGTCATCACTTGTTAAAACTCATTCTCAGTGTGTGGTTCATTATTTTTTATGAGATTACTCTTGAAAGTTAGATCTTTACGTTATCTAGACTTCCCCAAGAGGAACTAAGCTAATTGATGTTGTGATCAGAGAATTATGCAAAACACTGGACAGGTCTATGAACCAAAATAGAAAGTTTTTCACCTTTGAGCTAACTCCAACTTATCTGTTTTGATCTATCTTTTTGAGAGTGATCTTCCAAGGTACATAGGGTGTCTAATACATCCATTGGCAAGCTAAAAGGGCCCACCACATACTCTTGTATTTCATTTGGCTGGTGTAGATCAAGGATTTTGCAACACCTCTTCATCTTCAAGCACATACCTATCCATCTCTTCACAATGTCCAACCATGATGAGCTGCAAGTGCAGAGATGCTCTGAATAGCAGCTATACCGCATGTAGGTGCAAAGATCTCATCAAAATCAATGCCTCTTTCTTGTGCATAACGGTTTGCAACAAGCGTATTCTTATACATGTCAATTGTACCATCCGGTTTACACTTGAGCTTGTATACCCACTTAGCGCCAATGGCCTTCTTGCAAGGAGGCAAGTCACATAAAGACCAAGTACCATTCTTCATTATACCATCATATTCAGATTGCATAGTAGCCATCCAATTTTCTAAATTTTGTGCTTCATCAAACAAAACAGGCTCATTCTCATCATAGAGACTAGATGCTCATAGAGACTAGATGTACATTCCAACCATGATGAGCTGCAAGTGCAGAGATGCTCCGAATAGCAGCTATACCGCATGTAGGTGCAAAGATCTCATCAAAATCAATGCCTCTTTCTTGTGCATAACCCTTCGCAACAAGCGTATTCTTATACCTGTCAATTCTCATCATAGAGACTAGATGCTCATAGAATCACCTATTCCTTCAAGTCTTTGATCTTTGTTAGAAAATTGTCCATAGAATCACCTTCATTCATGTGCGCACTCTCCAACTATTTTCGGAGGTAAGCAACACGAGCCTCATTCCTAGCTTGGTACAATGTGGTAAGTGTATCCCAAGCATCCTTAGCTGTTCTGCAAGAGCGAATGTGAGGAATAATGGCACATTTGATAGGCAAAGCTATCATGCATGTGCTTGGGCATCTCTATCATCCCAACGAATTTGCTCTGCAGTAGGTGCAACAGAAACGACAACACGAATAGGAATATGTAGAATATCATCATCTTCGACACCTTCTGCCTCATCTTTTGTACCTGCAGTTGTAACAATTGTAGGTGTGATAGGACGTTTTTCAACACCCTGCACAATGTTCCATAGTCCTTTTGCAACCAATACATGTCACATCATATAAGACCATAACGGGTAGTTGGTACTATCTAACGTATCCTCAATAGCCAACATATGGAATACATCACTACTTTCAGCCATGACCAGTGACTAAAAGACCTTGATGTAGAAAATTGATTGTATTGCAAAAAGTTGAACAGAACTGCGAAGACCTGTAGCAGTCTTCGAGACGCTTATACTGGCAAACAGAAACTTGTATATACCTTTGGCACAAAAAGATGAAATAGCCTACATAAGCACTATGATAGTGCGTTCGGAGGCCCAAACGAGCTCAGATCGCGATTTCGGCACCACAAAGCAAAGCTGTTTTGATCTCGAAAACACACTGAGTATGCTCACCAAAATTCATGCGATTTTGAGACTACAAATGAAGGAGTGTCGATGGCACCCTAGATGAAGTGACGACCTGCTCTGAAAGCAATTGTTGGAGATAGACGTCTGCGGAAGCATGCAAACAACACGAGGAAGGAGAAGAAGCTTGGATCACAACACACAATACTGAATGTATTACTAGAGAATGTACAAAGATAAGTAGCCCATTAGGGAAATAGGTGTATATACAAGCCGGGGGAAAGACACCTCCTAAAGAGGGAAAAAAGTGCCTCGGTGGTCCAAGAGTGTTCACACACATCACTATCTAAATATATCAACAAATATGATCTGCCATAATTCTTTGCTTCTCCCTCAACCTCTGAGTTTAAAGGATAAAGAATAATACGTTTTGGAGTTCTTTGTGTGTGAATATACTTTTGAAGTAACCTTTTGATGCCTTGTTTCTTTGAATGCTTCATCTTTCAAACTTTAATGAAAACTTTCCAAAACTTCTCGTACCTTTGATGCCTGTTGCTCTCAAGAACCTTTCTGCTCTGATACCACTTGTTGATGTGTGAAACATCACAAGAAATGAATTAATGTGACAGGAACATGTTTATGGTCACCATTAACTCAATGCTTCTCCAAACTTTGGAAAATAATAGCCAAACCTGAGAGCTTTACTCCTTCAAAAATTTCTAGTCACTAAAATGACATACCTTTAGTGTTTTGCTTATTTCTCCTAGCACCAATATTATTTTGCCAAGATGTTTTGATGCTTATTTCGCCTAGCACCAATAGTTGCTTAAAACGAAGCACTACACATCAAGTTATGGCCTTCACAAGGTGACTATGTATGAGCTACCGAAACTGGGAAACTTGCCTCTGTAGGTAAAAAACATAACCCTATTATGAAAATTTGATGCATAGCAACGACTTGCGATAAGAATTCAATGCTAGGCATCAAATTCATGTGTTTTAGCCCAGTTGTTTAGCGCCTAAACTACCGCTGTGAACGATAGGCATGAAGGAAAGAACTTTTCTAAGGAAATTCGATGCCAAGCATTGACTTCACGCTAAAACCAATGCCAACCATCGAGTTTCTCCACAAAGCTCATGTTTTTAACAAGCTAAACCAACATATGATGCAAAGGGAAGAAGAAAGTAACTTTTCAACTCAACTCGATGCCAGGCTCGCGTTTCTTGGAAAACTTCATCTTTTGAACTCATTATCACAACAGACAAAGCAAGGAGATGGAGGAGAGAATCTTATACATAGAACTTTAAGTAGTTCTTCTCATAGCTATGAAAAACTGAGATGTTTATAGGTGCTTTCTCTCTCAGAGAAGCCAACTATACTCAGTCATACAAAATCTTTCTTTCTCTCTTGTAACCTCATTCTCTCTCACCGCATCAGTTTGATACAAACTAACTTATATAGATTTTCTCATTCTCGTGATTTTTGAAAACTCTAGAACTAAAGTTAAATCTAACTTTACAATTGTAGTACAAGTGTGAGATTGTTCCTTCACATAGGCATGTGCCTTTCTTCTAGACTTTGACCTTCAACTTTATGTCCAATTTCTGATTTGTTCTCCAACACTAAAATCTTTGGGTGCATTGCTTATGCACATATACCCTCACAGATTAGAGCAAAGCTTGATTCAAAAGCGGAAAGGTGTATATTCATTGGGTATGACCAAAAACAAAAAGGATATAGGTTGTACAATCCCACTAACAAAGGATTTATAGTTACTAGGGATGTGGTGTTTGAGGAAAATATTTCATGGTTTGAAGATGATTGTAGGAAAATAAAGCTACCCTTTGACTTGGAAAGTGATTTTCCAACTTTGACTCAAGTAGATTCACAAATATCAAAAGATGTCTACTCAGAAGATGAAGAGCATATTAACTTCAAAGCTTGGAAGTCCAAGGGCAAGAAAAAGTTCAAACAATTGGAAGACATTCCAGAGTCATCCCATCAAGCACTCAAAAGATCTCAAAGGGATAGTAAAAAGCCCATAAGGTATGGCAATGACACATCACTAGTCACCAAGCACTCTATATACATGACTAAAGATTCTATGTCAAACGAGCCTTCTTCATTTGTATAAGACGAAAGAATGGAGAGAAGCAATACAGGAAGAAATTGAAGCAGTTCAGGAAAACAACACTTGGGATTTGGTTCCCAAGAGACCAAGCATGAAGGTAGTAGGATCTAGGTGGATTTACAAAGTAAAGAAAAACTCATATGGTTCAATCAATAGGTATAAAGCAAGGCTAGTAACAAAAGGGTTTGCTCAAACCCATGGAGTCGATTATGAGGAGACCTTCTCACTTGTGGCTAAGATGCCAACAATCAGAGTCTTCGTAAGTATTGCTGCTTCAAAGAATAGGAACTTATATTACTTAGATGTTAAAAATGCATTTCTAAATGGATGGATCTCAAAAGAAGTTTACATGGATCAACCACCAAGGTATGAAGATAAGGAAAAACTAGACTATGTATGCAAACTAAGGAAAGAACTCTATGGTTTAAAGCAAGCTCCTATAGCTTGGAACCATAGGCTTGTCACATATTTGCAGGATCAAAGATTTGTTGCTAGCAAAGTAGATTCTTCTTTATTCATAAAGAAGACTAACTCAGAAGTTATTCATCTATCACTACAACATATTGAGGTAATACCGACGGTCAGCATACGGACGGTCAGTTGTCGGCGTGAGTATGACCCTCAGACAATTCGGGAAAGCCACTTTGCCTCGGAAAGATTACATCGGTATAAGCGTCGGTATAAGCATTGGTAATTTGCTAGAATTACTGACGCTTATAACGACTCTCTCTTTTTAACCGGGCCCGAAACCAAAATTCGTCATTCTGAGCGTTTTGAATCTAGCTCTTCTCCTGTCAGGTTTGCGCGCGCCAACAACAGATCTCTGTTTGTCACCCTTTCTCTCTCTCTCTATCTCTCTCTCTCTCGCTCTCTCCCTCCCTCTTTCTCTCTCTCCCTCCCTCTCTCTCACTCTCCCTCCTCCTCTCTCCCTCCCTCTATCTCCCTCCCTCTCTGTCTCTCTAAACGGACCTCTATCTTTATAGATCTGAAGTTTTGGTAAGTAGATCGCACATATTGTAGCACTCTTTTTTCTTTCTTTATGTTTTTGCTTTACTAATATGTTCTCTGTTTGGTTTTGCTAGAGATTTTGCGATCAAATCTTTGGAAATTCGACGAAGGAGAACTGCAAGTGGATTTTGAGGACCTTGATTCAAACAATTCTCTCTCTCTCTCTCTCTCTCTCTCTCTCTCTCTCTCTCTCTCTCTTCCTCTCCTTCCCTCTCTCTCTCTCACTAACCACACCTCTATTTTTATAGATCTGACGCTTTGGTAAGTAGATCGCACATATTGTAGCTCTCTTTTTTCTTTCTTTATGTTTTTCCTTTTCTAATATGTTCTTTCTTTAATTTTGCAAGAGATTATTGGGATCAAATTTTTAGAAATTTGACGAAGGAGAACTTCAAGTGGATTTTGACAACCTTGATTAAAACAATTATATCGATGTAAGTGAGAGATATATCACTGTTTTTTCTTTCTTTATGTTTTTGCTTTTCTAATATCTTCTCTTTTTACTTTTGTTTTGGATTGAGAGAGAGAGAGAAAGAGAGAGGGAGAGATATATACATATATACATACACACTCACATATGTATAAACACACACGTGCATATGAATACAAACATGCATATGCATATACACATGCATATGCATACACATACACATGCATATGCATACACACATGCACATGCATACACACATGCACATGCATACACACATGCACATGCATACACACATGCACATGCATACACACATGCATATGCATACACATACACACATACACAATGCATATGCATACACACATGCATATGCATACACACATACACAATGCATATGCATACACATGTACATAATACATATGCATACTCATTCATGCATATGCATAGACATACATGCATGCATATGCATACACATACATGAATGCATATGCATACAAGCATGCATATGCATACAAGCATGCATATGCATACATTAATGCATATGCATACATGAATGCATATGCATACAAGCATGCATTTGCATACAAACATGCATATGCATACAAGTATGCATATGCATACCTGCATGCATATGCATACATGCATGCATATGCATACATGCATGCATATGCATACATGCATATGCATACATGCATGCATATGCATACATAAATGCATATGCATACAAGCATGCATATGCACACAAGCATGCATATGCACACAAGCATGCATATGCATACATGCATTCATATGCATACATGCATTCATATGCATACAAATATGCACATGCGTACACACATGCATACAAATACATGCATATGCATACATGCATGCATATGCATACATGAATGCATATGCATACATGAATGCATATGCATACATGAATGCATATGCATACATGAATGCATATGCGTACATGCATGCATATGCATACATGCATATGCATACATGCATATGCATACATGAATGCATATGCATACATGCATATGCATACATGAATGCATATGCATACAAGCATGCATATGCATACAAGCATGCATATGCATACAAGCATGCATATGCATACAAGCATGCATATGCATACATGCATGCATATGCATACATGCATGCATATGCATACATGCATGCATATGCATACATGCATGCATATGCATACATGCACGCATATGCGTACATGCATGCATATGCATACATGAATGCATATGCATAGAAGAATGCATATGCATACAAGCATCCATATGCATACAAGAATGCATATGCATGTATACATACGCATAGAATCATGCATATGCATACATGAATGCATATGCATACAAGCATGCATATGCATACATGCATGCATGCATATGCATACATGAATGCATATGCATACAAGAATGCATATGCATACAAGCATGCACATGCATACAAGAATGCATATGCATATGCATGCATACATATGCATACATGAATGCATATGCATACAAGCATGCATATGCATACAAGCATGTATATGCATACATGAATGCATATGCATACGCATGCATATGCATACATGCATGAATGCATACATGCATGAATGCATACATGAATGCATATGCATATGCATACATGAATGCATATGCATACATGAATGCATATGCATACATGAATGCATATGCATATGCATATATGAATGCATTTGCATACATGAATGTATATGCATACAAGCATGCATATGCATACATGCATGAATATGCATACATGCATGCATATGCATACATGAATGCATATGCATACATGAATGTATATGCATACAAGCATGCATATGCATACATGCATGAATTTGCATACATGCATGCATATGCATACATGAATGGATATGTATGCAAGCATGCATATGCATACATGCATGCATATGCATGCATGAATGCATATGCATATGCATGCATATGCATACATGCATGAATGCATACATGAATGCATATGCATATGCATACATGATTGCATATGCATATGCATACATGAATGCATATGCATATGCATACATGAATGCATATGCATACATGCATATGCATACATGCATATGCATACATGCGTGCATATGCATACATGCGTGCATATGCATACATGCGTGCATATGCATACATGAATGCATATGCATATGCATACAAGCATGCATATGCATACAAGCATGCATATGCATACAAGCATGCATATGCATACAAGCATGCATATGCATACATGAATGCATATTCATACAAGCATACATATGCATACATGAATGCATATGCATAAACATGCATATGCATACATGCATGAATGCATACATGAATGCATATGCATACATGAGTGCATATGCATACATGAATGCATATGCATACATGAATGCATATGCATACATGAATGCATATGCATACATGAATGCATATGCATACATGCATGCATATGCAAACATGAATGCATATGCATACATGAATGCATATGCATACATGAATGTATATGCAATCGTCTCATGGGAGAATATTCTTGATTAGGTAAAGTTATATCTTGGTTTCGTGTTTTTAGTTGTTGTTTATAAATGTCATGTTAATTGGTCTTATGTTATACATATGTTTTGTTGCAAGATTGTAGGTCTAAACATTTTGATCAATGCCAGAATTTTGTATCACACTCGCATACGACAATGATGTAACATTGCCACAATTTTGTACATTTTTTTACATTGCCAAAATTTTGTATTACACTCCTATGTGGCAATGATGTACCATAATTTTGTATTCGATTCCTATATGGAAGTGCTTTGTCACAATTTTATTCGATTCATATATAGAAGTGGTTTGCCACACTTTTGTACATTTTTCATTTATGGAATATACAACTTTCTGTACATGATTCATTGATCATTTTTGCTCATATAAGTTTATGTTTTGGTTTCCATTAGAGTACATAACACATGTACTCAGTTGGGCAGAGTGTATTGTCTTTTGCTAGACAACATCATGCTGTAGCAAAAGACAACACATTCTACCCAAGAAAATTTGTGCAGATAAGGTCGTTGGTATACGCGTCGGTAGCTCTAGTATGGACGTCGGTATAGGCATCGGTACGCCCAGTGCGGGCATTGGTATGGACATCGCTATAAGCGTCGGTAATACCGAGGCATATACCGACGCTTATACCAACACTTATACCGGCGCCTAAACCGGCGCTTTCTTTCCGACGTGTATACCGACTCTAACACCGACGTCGTGAAGAAATCACGCCCGTTCATTTGCCTCAGTAGCATCCTCGGTATACCCTCGATATGTTGTAGTGTATGTGTTTATTGGGATGACATTGTCATTACATGGCATGATACAAATGGCGTCACGAAAATCAACGCTCAGATGATGGAAGAACTTAAAATCAGTGATCTTGGTTTGTTAACATACTTTCTTGGATTAGAACTTGTATATTTAGATTCTAGAATCTTTATTACTCAGAGGAAGTACATTCATGATATGTTGGTCAAATTTAAGATGGATAACAATAAAAGTGCAAGTGCACCCATGGAACTCAATCACAAGCGTAGTCCTCATGAGGGAGAACTACTTGAAGATATTACATGTTATCAAAGGCTTGTTGGGAGTCTCAAATATGAAACCCTAACAAGAGTCGACATTTTTTATGGAGTAAGTACATTAAGACAATTTATGCATACATGAGGAAAACCTTACATGGAAGCTACCAAGAGGATCCTAAAATATATAAAGCATACTCTAAATAAAGGGTTGTTTCATCCGTTCACATCTGATTTGGATATCAAGATGTATTCTGATGCAGATTGAGCTAGCTCAAAAGATGATAGAAGGAGTACTTCTGGCTACTTATCTTTTGCAGGTTCAAAGCTAATATCATGGTCATCAAAGAAACAACCAACTCTAGCATTGTCATCAACAAAAGCAGAATATAGAGGCTTAGCGAATATAGCACAAGAGGCTATGTGGCTCAAGCTACTTTACACAGATTTGGGATTACATTCTTACACTCGAATGATTTTTGTAGATAACACTAGCTCACTTCATTTGGCTCTTAATCTTGTATATCATGCAAGGACTAAGCACATTGAAGTGCACTATCATTATGTAAGAGAAAAGCTACTTAGCAAGGAGATCCAATTTTCCTATGTGTCTACAAGTATGCAAGGTGCAGATATGCTAACAAAAATCTTTGGATGGAACTAAGATGAACAAGTTCAAGATGATGATTGGATTAAGCCTACATACTTAGAAAATTAGCATTTACCTCATATAGTCACATATGACTATTCCCTTGTAAAAGGCAATTTACTTTTATCCTTGTAAAAGTGCATATGTTAATTCCACTACTCTCATGTAGATTTAGGAGGAATCAAATCTCAAATTACATGGTAGTTGATTAATGATAATGTAAGTCCTATAGTTTAGGATTCCCTTTATGGTGAGAACTTGAATTTGAATTCAAAAAATGGCTCCAACTCCAATATATAAAAGTGGGTCAAAATCTCACGTGTATATCCCCCGATTCCTAGATCATTTTGAGATTGACACTTCACTATGCTCACATTGTGAAATTATGCATTGCCAATGTCATTATATTTCTATATGATTTAATACATATACATTGAGCACATCTCTACTTCTCTTCTCTGCTATGATTATCTCAAAATAGTTGTTGGTGGAGATGATGGATAATCACAGGAGATGAGTTGGTGCAATTAAAACGTGCTTCACACCTTATATACGTAATGGATGGAGAGTGTTTTGGGCCTCGTTAGCTAGCTAATAGGCATAAGGAATCTCATATATTTCTTGAAAGATGATCAACTAATGATATGATCAAATCAAATATGTAGGTATATGATTCAAGGTTCAAAACTTGCTATTTTGGTTGAGACACCTACTCAAAGTCTTGAACCATTCTCTGAGTATAGCAACAATTTCTATAATTACTTTTGGGGAACTTCAATTATCTTACGAAGTTACAATCTTGAGTGATATCATCCAAAATGATGGACTATATGGAGAGAAATATGTTAAGTAGTTTGATCATGCATCTCAACATTTACGGGCCTTGAGAGTCATAGACCATTGAGTAGAGATTAACTAATACCTGATGATCACGTGAAGCATTATTAATGAAACTTTGTAATAATGAACTAGATAATATGCTTGAGCTATCATGCTTTAAATCAAGAGAAATGATCCACTATAGAGTGAGAACAAGATTTGACAAGTTCAGTGTTCTGATGGAGTATGATAGAGATATGAGAGTAAGAAGTAATGATCATTTATGAATTGAATCATGCAAAAGTACAATGTCATTGGCAATAAACCATTGCTCAATAAGTGAGAATCGAGTGATCTATGAGGTGAGCTCGTCTTCTCAATGAAACTACATAACTATGATCTCTGGACCTCGAAATACACGCAGGCCTTTCATATCCTCTTTTTATAGATTTTGTTGGAGCCAAAGACTTGAATTCACATTCAAATCTACACCTAAAAGTGAATCCTAAAGTAAAGGATTGATTCTCTCTTGACTCAAATACCAAATGATAGGAGATTATATGCTTCCTAAATCCTCGTGGGTTTATTGACCTTTTACAATGGGTAATTGTAAAGCAAAGTTACAAGAGGTTGTACATATGAATTCTTCCAAGTGATATGGTAATAGATCAAGCTTATGTGAGTTTATCAAGTATGTATGCTTGGTCTTAATTGCACCAACAACTGCCCCTCAAGCCTAACATGCTTGATTTTCATTGCTCCTTGATCTCTTGCAGCCCAATCATCAATTTGAACCTCTTCATCTTTGTTCCATCCAATGCTTTGGTGAGTATATCTGCACATTGCAAGTGCATTGATACATCGGATAATTTGATATCCTTGCTTAGCAATTTCTCCCTAACATAATGATAGTGCACTTCAATGTGCTTATTCCTGGCATGCTACATAGGATTAGCAGCCAAATGAAGAGAACTAGTGTTGTCTCCAAAGATGATTGGAGTGTAGGAATGTATCTCCAAATCTGCATACAGTTGTTTAAGCCCCATAGCTTCCTGCTTTGCATTTTCCAAACCTCTATATTCTGCTTCTGTGGAAGATAAGGCCACAGTTGATTGCTTCTTGGATGACCAAGATATGAGTTTTGAGCCTGCAAAAGATAGGTACCCTCAAGTGCTCCTCCTCTCATCCTTGGAGTCCTATCTACATCACATCTTTATAGCTATGTCAAAAGTGAAGGGATAGAATAATCCCTAATTCATTGTACCCCTTAGATACTTACGCACCCTCTTTGCAGCTTCCATATCAGGCTTCCTTGGTACATGCATGAACTGACTTAATATGCTCACTTCATGTGAACTTAGCTTATGGTTGATCTGCATAGGAATACCTGCAACTTTAGTGTTCTCCATCTTAAACTTTATCAAGCTATCATGTATGTACTTCCTTTGTGTGATGAATATACATGAATTTGTATACACAAGTTCTAAGCCAAGGAAGTAGGTTAATAACCCTAGATCATTGATTTTGAATTCCCATATTAACTGAGCCGTGACCTACTTGATACCATCAGAATCATTACTTGTAATAATGATATCATCTACATAGACACATAAGAAGATGACCTCTGATTTATTCTTTTTAACAAATAAAGAAGAGTTTTCCTTGCTTGCACAAAGCCTTGATCCTACAAATAGGTAACAAGTCTATGGTTCCAAGCTCTAGGAGCTTATTGAGACCATAGAGTGCTTTTCTAAGCTTGCATACATAACCTGCTTTTTCTTCATCTTCAAAGCCTAGTGGTTGTGCCATATACAGTTCCTCTAATATCCAACCATTTAAGAATGCATTATTGACATCTAACTGATATAAATTCCAATTTTTAGATGCAGCAAGACTTATCAATACCCTAATTGTTGGCATCTTTGCCATAGGTGTCAAAGTTTCTTCATAGTCTATTCCATGTTTTTGGGCAAATCCCTTTGCCACTAACCTTGCCTTGTACCTATTTATAGAACCATTAGAGTTCTATTTAATTTTGTATATCCACCTTGAAGCAATTACCTTCATATCTTGCTTCTTGGGAACTAGATCCCAAGTGTGGATTTCTTGCAATACTTCCACTTCTTCCTGCATGGCTTCTCTCCACTCTTTCTTCTTCCTGGCCTCTTCAAATGAAGAAGGCTCCTCTACCATAGAATCTTTAGTGATGTACACAGAGTGATTTGTGACTAAGGATGTATCATATCCATACCTTATGGGCTTCTTACTTTCTCTTAGTGATCTCCTTAAAACTTGATTGCAAGACTCGGGTAGATCCTCTAATTGTTTGTATTTGAACTTGCCTCTTGAATTCCAAGCTTTGAAATCAATCTGCTCCTCATCTTCTGAGTTGATTTCCTCTGCTTGGTATTGATCTTCTTGAGTGAGGGTTGGAAAATCAATTTTCAAATCATATGGTAACTTGACTTTCCTACAATCATCTTCAAACCATGAAGTATTTGAACTTTCCTCTTGAGTTCCAAGCTTTGAAATCAATCTGCTCCTCATCTTCTGAGTTGATTTCCTCTGCTTGGTATTGATCTTCTTGAGTGAGGGTTGGAAAATTAGTTTTCAAATCATATGGTAACTTGACTTTCCTACAATCATCTCCAAACCATGAAGTATTCCCATCAAATACTACATCCCTACTCACTATGAATGCCTTGTTAGTGGGATTGTATAGTCTATATCCCTTCTGATTCTGATCATGCCCAATAAATATACATTTCTCAGCCTTAGGGTCAAGCTTCCCTCTGATTTGAGATGGGATGTGTGCATAGGCAATGCACCCAAATGTTTTGCAATGATCCAATGATAGTCTCTTGCTATTCCATGCTTCATATGCTATCATACCATCCAATGATTTGCCGAGAACCCTATTGAACAAATAGGTGGCTGTGGAGACAGCCTCTGCCCATAAATAATTAGGTAATTTTTTCTCATTTAACATAGACCTAGCTACTTCAACAATTAACCTTTTCCTTCTCTCTGCCACTTCATTCAATTCAGACATATACCTGGTTGTTACTTCCCTCTTTATGCCTCTTTCCTATAGAAATAGATCAAAACATGTGAAAAGTACTCACCACATCCATCAGACCTAATTCTCTTCAAGCTCCTTCGTGTTTGGTTTTCAACTAGTGCCAAATACTTCTTAAAACATGTAATTACCTCATACTTTTGCTTCATGAAATAGAGAATTGTCCACCTACTATAATCATCAATAAATGAGACATAGTACCTTGAACCTGAGATGGATGGATCTTTGCTAGGACCCTACACATCACCATGTACAAGCTCCAAATAATCTCTATGGATGTATCCTTTCGTGTTGAATGGTTGCCTATGAGCTTTGCCAAATTGAAAAGCTCCACATTTGTATATCATGTGCTTCTTGGTCACACATTGGGAATGCCAAGCACACTTTGATCCCTGCAAATTTGCTCCAGAGTTCTTTCTCCTATGTGCCCTAGCCTTTTGTGCCATATTTCCAACTCAGATAAGCGTTGATCTCTATAACTGAATAGTGATATGTTCCTTGTGTCTTCAATTTCAAAAGTAAACAATCTACCTGACTTCTCACCTTTGACAATCCTTTTGAAGCCTTGTTGGGGATCTTCCACATATGCTCCATGCCTAGTGAATCTGACCTATAGACCCTTCTCTACAATCTGCACAACACTTATTAGGTTTTTGGTTATAGTAGGCATATATAGAACTTTGCTCAAAAGGTTCATACTACCATCAGATGTTTTAACATTTCCAATTTGCTTGACTAAATGTTTAGTATCATCACTTGTTTGTACCTCATGCTTCCCCTTGGGTTCTTCAAGATCAGATAATAGAGCTACATTTCCTACCACATGATTTGAACAACTTGAACCAATGTAGAAGAGATGCTCATCATCTTTACCTTGCTTTGATGTCATGTTCATGATGATTAGGGAGTCTTCTTGATCTTCAGTATAGTTTTTGAAGTCCCTTCTTCCTCTAAAGCCTCCTTTTTTTTTTTTATATAAAGGAAGTTCGGCAATAGCCTACTCTCCCGGACTTGAATTAAATTAAGAAACAAAGGTACAATAGAAGGGGACTAGTGCCCACGGGACCCCCCAAATCCCACAAAGCAGGGGAGGCTTGGTTGATTCCTAGTTTGCAATACAAAGAAGGTTGATCACCCTCTCGTCGCCCTCATGCGGGACCCACTTGGGTTTGAGCTTGTTGTTGATCAAAAGGAAAACTTGATGGTGTCTAAAGGGGGGGGATTTCTTACTGTTGACAATTCTTTTGCCAAGGAGGAATAGAGATTTTTCAATGTTGAGAGCACACCGCTCCCGCCAAATTTTCCACAGGACTTCCCCTCTGATTGCGTTCCAGAGAGCCGCAGAGCATCCAATCGCTTCACCCAAAAGGACTTGTTTCCAGCTAACCTGTTTCTGAGCTCTGATTTTCAGTCCAACCCTCTGCCAGATTTTGTAGGAGTTGGGGCATGTAAGGAAGATGTGTGGGACATCTTCGATTGCACGGTGGCAGCGTTTGCACCACGGAGGGGTCCCACAAATTTTGCTTGCCTTATGGTTAGTCCAAATTCCGCGATGAAGAATTTGCCATAAGAGGACCGACTTCTTAATCTCAATGAGTGGGTGCCAGATACCCATGAATTTCATGTCCCACCGAAGCCGCGTCCAAGACAGGCACCACTTCTTGTTGAGGCTGATCTGGAGGTCAGTCGTTTCTTTGATGTTCGGGATTTTGAGTAGGCTATTCCCATTGTGCCATTTGAGACCACGCGCGTTCGGAGCATCATGTCCCATGAGAAGGCGGGTTTTGCGACGATCCCAAGCGAGGCATCTGCTTTGCAAGGTGTTCCATTCTTCGTAGGAGATGTTTATGCGAGGGTCGATATCCTCGTAGTTGATCCAACTGTTGGTGTCTTGTTTCCAGAGGTGTTTCCATTTTTTGAATCCTTTGTTCCATAACTTCTTGGCATTTTGAATGTTCCACGACTCCACACTCCGGATGCCATGTATCGGAAACCAGATAGAGTTGTTTTGTCTGATTCCGGCCGCCCACTTCCAGTCCTCACTGATTCTTGTGAAGCCTTTGACTTTATTCCAGCCCTTCCACAGAGAGCATACGAGAGTGGAGCCTTTCGGGAAGACAGGTATCGGGGAGAATAGCAAGGTCATGATGTCAAGGTTCTTCCAGTTCGGGGACCCCGTGAGGGCCAACTCGTTTTTGTTTCTGAAGATCAGCTTGGCCCACGAGGCCTCCCTATTGCACCAAGCTTTAATCATCCATTTGGCTGCCAGTTTGTTAGCCATGCACCCAATGTCCAGGATGCCAAGCCCCCCGCTATCTCTAGGGCTGGTGCAGATGGCCCATTTGATTTTAGGCACCCCCCTTCTGTTATGATCCCCCGTCCAGAGAAAGTTTCTGCAGATGCTATTCAGTTTGGACAGGCCTTGCTCATTCGGTCTCCAGCAAGAGAGGAAATAGATGGTAGACGAGAGGAGGAACGTGTTGATAACCATCGCCCGTCCAGCGAGATTGATTTGCATACCTCTCCAGTAGTTGAGCTTGTTTTCAAGTTTGGCCAGCACCCAGTTCCATCGCTGCTCCATAGAGACGCCAAACCCCAAGGGGATTCCAAGCAGCCGAAAGATTTGGCCCTGCGGAATGATTTGACAGCCATGATCAATGAGAAGGCCAGGTTGATGTCCCACAATGGCCCTAAAGGCGGTCTTATTGTGGTTGATTTTGGATCCAGAGGCCTCGCAAAAGGTATCAAGACACCTCCAGAAGGTCTCCAGGCTGGTATTATCATTGTGAACGAACGCGTTCATATCGTCTGCAAAAAGTCTCATGATGATTTGACTGTGATCGTGAGGTAGCTGAAGGCCTTTGATATTGCCAGCCTCTAAAGCCTCCTTGATAGTTGTTGTTGTTGTAGCCTTGATTGTAGTTATGGTTGTAGTTGCCTCCACCATTGTTGTACCTGCCTCTAGATTGTCCATAGCTTCCTCTATGGAAGCCTCTTCCCCTTTCGTTCCTTTTATTTTTGTAGAATTCTTTTGTAGTGTGGATGATGATGAAGAAGACGATAGTCAACAAATCCAAGAATCACAAGTGAGATTCCTTCCTAGATCTAGTCACTCTCATATCTAGTTCTTCTTCTCCTCATCTCTCTTTCATTTCTCTTCTACATTTAGTGTATAGGCATACACTTGAAGAAGGTCAAAACGTTTATTCCTATGTGTTTTTGCATGTATATTAGAGCTACATTCCTTAAGCATTTGCTCTATCAATTTACCCTTATAAGAATCATCATACACATATCTCCAAAGGTGATTATCATTTTCATCAAGATCCAATTTTTAAGAGTAGGATTTTTGGCTTGTAGAAGCTTCGTAGAACTTCTTCAAACCTCCTTTTTGAAAGTTTCTTCCTAGAGGAGATTTAGTTTCTTCCTAAATTTTCTTCCTAAAGTTTCTTCCTAAAGTTTCTTCCTAGTTTCTTCCTAAAGTTTCTTCCTAATTTAGTTTCCTCCTAAAGTTTCTTCCTAGTTTCTTCCTAGTTGTAAAGTTGTCTATTAGTTTGAGAACTAAATTATTCTCTTTTGCCCCTTGGAGAGACGTACATTTCCAATAAAGGTGGTGGAGGTCATCACACCATTTATATCTCCTTCGTTGGTTAAAAGGTTTTCCAATTCGTTTTTGGATTGCTAGTTTGACTTGTTGTCCTTGCATAGCTTTTAAGACAACAATTTCAGTTAGCAACATTTTAATGTTTTTGGCAAGGGAATCTACTTTAGATTCTAATTTAAAAATTTTCCCGTCATCTCTAGTTTGTTTTGTATGCTCTACTTTAGGCCTAGGCACCTCCCGTTTCGGTGATCCATCCCTAGCACGTATGCAGTTAAAATGCTTTTCTTGTCATTGTACTAGGCGATGAACCTGCACCTTTATTATCTCCCAATCAATAGTTAAGCCATTGGCCATATCTAAATCTTTGAATCATGGTTCTAACTCTTTTCATTGAGACTCTTCTAGCATATCCAAGAGGATTTCTAGCTTATCAGGTTCTAAGGGTGTCCTATCTATATGGGATAATCGATTAAATTTAACTTCAAACTCAGTCAAGCATTGTGTGATATGCATGGCACTTTTAAAAAAATCTATCCATTTTAAGAACCTTACCATGTTATTTTCATTATAGTCTTCATATGGAAATTCAATTAAGAGTTTTTTCTTAAAAATTTCCCATGTTAAAATTTCCAGTACTCGAAACTGAATACCCTCTCATACAAAGCCATTTGAAATTCATATGAACACGTCTCTCTTACTATCAGTAGATAGCCCATATTGTTACGCAAGTTGATGAAAGTAACAAAAACATGAGGTTGCATTTAATTCACTAAATTCCCCCCTATTTGATTTAATAAAATCTATAATCTTCTAGATTCATGTTGGCCGCTCTTCTCAAGAGTCCATGGTCGATCTAAAGGTCAAGTTTTTGAAATTTGGAGATGCACCAAACTAAAGGAGGATTCTCAAAGCTATCATATCATGGCTCGGATAGACTCATGATAGTAAGGATATCTTGGAGAAATCAAGCTTGGTATGGTGCTCAGAGGTGAACTTCTACGCACATCATGGACCACACATCTATAACTTTCAAGTGAAAGACATGACTCATGTCTCTTGCTGGACACAAACCGATGCATGTCCTAAGAAAAGACGCATAAAGACACTCATAGAAACGCACATAGTTTTGCACAAAACCTTTCAAAAGGAGAATAGAAAAGTAAGTGATGTTTCAACGATTGCAAGAAACAAGCAGAATGGTCATAAAGAATGGTAACAGAAACATCATGTATGCCATTGTTTATGAAGGAAATGCATATTCGCGAGCCACCTACCAGCTATGCATGAGTGGCACAACACAAAAATACACAAAATTCATGTGCAAGGATTGGTTTCTCGCCCATAAAAGATGCATCCATTTGTTTTGATCTAGTAACGGAGATAGTGAATACTAAACCTCACTTGTGAAAAGTGTAAAGCTATTGTTTGCTTTGTCTTGATGTGTGTGTTAGTGTGCTTGGTTGTGATGTGTAATGTGCATATGATTGCTATCTAATATTGGGTGTGCATATCGGTGGTTTTTAATGTTTATGTGTGATGAATGTGTTTGTTTGTTCTTTTCGAAGAGGCTACACCATGGGTTTTTGTTAAAAAACCTTGTTTCCATTTTTTTTCAAGAAGTAGATGTTTTGCTATGTTCATAATTTTATATTTAGCAATGTTTGGGCATTACATTGCTTGATGATACGCATGATTTTTTTACCTTTATGTGTTTTATATTTCCTATGCGATACACGTGTGTTTTACTTTAAGTGTTGTTGGGGAACACTCATCATTGGATTTTCATTAGTTACCTTGCATGAATTTTCCACCTCATTTATGAGATTATGTCAAAAACATTTGTACATGAAGTATACATAATTGAATTGATGATACAAGATGTTGGACCACAAAGGGTGAAGGTTTTGCCAATACTTGGTGAGGAGACCTTTATGAATTGCTCTTATCACTCATTTATGTGATTCCAACACATTTGGTTAGTTCAGTTGTGACCTGCACTTGAGTTTGCATCAAGAACCTCGTGTGCGTGGACATTGGAGCACATGTAGCTGACTTGATCCATCAACTGATTCCTTCACTCCAAGAGTGCACATGCTCTTGTGTGAGGGAGAGGCTTGGAGAGAGAGGAGTAAGAACCATAGAGTTTTTGCATACCCTCACTCACGACCATCAAATTCACTACGTAGCATCACTATTTTCACCATATCTTGTGCTAAGAGGATCCAAAAAAAGAAATTTGAAATTCTATAGAATCCTTGCTTAGAGACCTTTCAAATAACAGATATAACATGATTACATCACTAAAGAATATTTATAGGAAGATTTTAAGTTTATTAATTAGAATCATTACTGAGTTTTTAAGCTTTAAATGATTCTTATTCCTTCTTAGTATTGTTATGATAATGTTTGTACTTCATTAGGAATGATTGTGCTTCTATTCCCCTTTATCTAAGCTTACGAAAGACAAAGGAGAGATGAGAGTTTAGATCTTGAACTTGATGAAAGATGAAAAAAATCGTTTTTCAACTTGTTCTTCTATTATAATGAAGGAATCCTTTGAATTTATGTTAGTCATGAGGATGATTTTTCATAAACATATCAAAAACATAAAAATTCATGTATTATAGACGCAGATAGAAAGTAAATAAAGTAAAAAAGTGGAATTATTTCTATTTCACTTCATTTTCCCGTTTAAAAAGAATATTTCTATACACTCAATTATACATGAAGCTTGGAAAATGGATATCTGTATGATGAAATGAATTTCAATATCTCATAATGCTAGAACAATTATGTAGGTATTAACATGGAAAATAGATTATTAATAATTTGAATGCATGAACGAGGAGTGAAATCAAAGCCTAAATTGTATATTTGATGAGCCATTGAATGATGAATTTTCATGATTGGCATCGCATTATAAGTTCTTTTCTTCTTAACTCATGAAAAAATATGCATGAGGAGTGTGGCTACCTAAGGTTTTAGTGGAGTGAAAGATGCATTGAGTCAGTAAAGGCTCCAAAATGACCTTGTTCCATACATTTTCTTCTTATATACGAACTATTTTAGAAGGATTGCATCCCCAATCATTTGATAGAAATGTTTGTGCACATAGTTCAACCAAAATAGATTTAATTAGAGCAAAAAATAGATTAAAATAAGTTAGAAAAAATGATTAAAGTGATGCTGCACATTGTAGTGCTATAACTTCATGTAGGAATTGCTTTTTTTTTTAATGAAATTTTTACATTAGGCGATGAAAAAATTTTAATATCATCACAAAAATTGATGAAATTTGTGGGTTTTTTTGTCTCGTCTAAAGATCTCAATTCTGCAAACCTATTGCAAAAGAAAATTCACCCTCTAAAAAATGTACGGGGGTCCATTTGTGAGAACTTTTCTCACCATTCGAATGTCCAAATGATGTGATCATTCTCACATTATCTATCTTATATTCAAATGTTACAGTGTTCATAAAGCCATAGGATGTGAAATTTTGGCTGAAGAGAAATCGCAAATTTATCAATCGTGCATGGCTTTTTCTCTCACAAAATATTGCATTATTGTAGAAAGTTGAGTGTTTCTCCCCATTATAATGGCCATATGGAATGAAATTTGGATGGGTGTTGAAAAATATTGTTTCCATGAATATATGTAAATGTGTTTTACTCTCTCGTCCAATGTCTAAATTGTCAAATGTTTGTAAGTGTTGCACACACTATTTTCCATTTTTCTCTAATGTGGATTATGAAATTTTGATGCATGTTGCTATACTAGTATTGCTTTTTATAATTTCAAATGAGCATACTTTCATGGAATTCGGAGCTCATTTGACAGGGTTAGTTACATGAACTGATGGGCATGTGTCACTATCACGACTTCTTGGAAATAGGTCCACCTTCAATATTTTGGCCATAAGTTCATGGCTATAACTCGAGTTGATTTTGTTCCGCCTTAAAGCTTGAACGTAATTTCTAGGACCACATTATGATTTTCTAGGTTTCCGAGGTACATCTAATTCTCTATTTGTTTTATAGGAATACATGTTGCTCACTAGTGGTGGAGGAAAATAGAGGAGGATAAAAGAGAGCTAGCCACTTTGGAAGAAATCAATTTTTTCTAGTAAGTTTATTCCTCAAGATGCATGCACGAGGGCTTTAGATACTTGGTTTTTCCTATAGTAGAGATAACTCACACTGCAAGAATATTTCGATAAGTATAGAGACATCCTCTTCAAGTTTCAAAATCAAATTCCTAAACTTATTTAGGTGTAAAAGTCTATACTTGCGCTTCGAGAGACATTGCATCCACTTGTGCACAACAAGTGCCGCCAGAATGTAAGTGAGGGTTTAGAAGTGGCATTGTTGTTGGAGAATGAGCGATGCTCATGACCCCAACCTACATGAATAAAAGACAATATGGAAAAGATCTAGGAGGTCAATAGCTTCAACTTAGTGCCCACTAAACATATGAATGCCATTCAAACTTCCATGGATCATTAAGCATTTTAATGTTCTAGTTTGATCCATGTGCCAAGGGAAAAGGCTTCTGATGAGGGCCTTTGTTACAGATGCTTATGTGGGCATGCATATAGGCTCTACCCAAAGAGGAAACCGATCTTTGTAATGATGGTGCTAGAGAGGTAGAAGTCCTCATTGTCTTCTCCATTGTCTCCATCTCCTTTTGATATTTTGGCTACAAATACTCTGATTGATCTTCCATCCATGATTAACCAACCATCTGCAATATAATGGTCACCACATAGGGTACTACTATGCTAGATGTGGTATTATCCTTAGTTGCACAAAACTATTATGAGTTCTTCCACATAGAGGTGGTTGTCATGAGAGGGGAGGTGAATGATCAAGAAATGAAAATATTTTCTGATAGAGGATCTATCCATAACGGGCATCGATATAGGCGATGGTGCACTTAGTACAGGCATCGATATAACCGTTGGTATGACTGTCCATACTATGGACGCTCATACTGACGGTTATACCGATGCTCATACAAATGATTGTACCAATGCTCATACCGAAAACTATACTGATGTCTATACCAGTGCTTTAATTCCGACGCGCATATCGACACCTACACCGACATCGGGGCAAAAATGTGCCTGTTCAATTTCATCGATAAAAGCCTCGGTATAGGGCCGATCTGTTATAGTGGTAAATAACTGTATGAATGTTTAAGCTCCATTAGGTTGACTTCCATTAGCAAGCCTTAAGGTGTCCTCAGAGCGAGACGTAGGGAAACTTTTATGCTAACAACTAAGCGCTCCTTCTACTTGATCGTACCGTTGTTGCAAGCCGATGTATTTGCTACCTTTTGGATTGAAGGGATATATATGTATCCTTTTGTTCTTTTCTGTCCATCTTCAGTTTTCTCTGTTGAGTCGTGGAGGTGTATACATCCTGCATACTCATCCATAGGGTTAGTATTCGTTTCTTTTGGTTATCCTTCAAAAAGCTATTAAATATCCTTTTTTGACGGAATACTCTTTTGAACATCTCTTGAATTTTCTTTTACTACCATACAGAAACACCTCTTTAAATACGAAATGGGATGGTGGGTCTTCTTGTTCATGTTTAAGATAAATACATCTTCTAATTTGAAAAGATACATTCAAGAAAAATAATAAATCACATACACGATTCTTCTTACACAAAATGTTCTGTCTACCTTGATTGGTTGCCTTTCTTGGTTGCACGAGGTTAGATGACAATATCAACATCCTTGTCCGAGATTGGAAGGGTGATGAGGTTGCCATGAAGGGATAGAGATAATGTTAGGTGTTGAGTTAGGATTTATCCACTAAAAAAGTTTAATTCATTTTTTGTAGCATATGCACTAGAGTATGTTCTTGTTGCGAAATATTTATTTATTTGATCAGACATCCTTTCATTCCTTGGAGCTATTTGAAAATACTTTGTAGAATAATATTACATAAAAAAGTAATGATAACAATGTGGTTGCTTCTATGTATGCACACAAATCGAACGTGCTTTAAATACGACCATTTCTTATGGATCTAGTGATGCACATACACATACACATTTCTCAAATGTTGGTTCGATCATCTATGGAATGCAACGTTCAGGCATCGTATCTATATATACGCCCTACGTTTTCTATTACATGTTTTTGTTGTCCTCCAACCATTAAATGTAATTATCAAATGCCTATTAGAGCGAAAAAGGCATTTAAAGTTCTCTGATATCATCCTCAAGCTTGTATGAAGTTTTGGCATTGAGTGGATTATGGCGCATTTTGCAAGCTCTCTTACTCGCGTGGTTGATGCTCATTTTATTTTGGAAATTCTTTTGGCTTGGACGAGCTTAGCGTCCCAAAAGAAAATGTTGACTTGTTCTCTCCATTCAAATTTTGAGTGAGTCATTTTGTTGACTTTTACATGGGATTCTGACTTCTTTGCTATGTCAAACGATATGTTCATCCGACATCTTTCAAATTTCACTAGTGGTACTGTGTCCACGCGCAAGTTGCTTTGAAGTTTACTAACCCTCGTAGCTGATGAAAGGATGGAAGCATGTAGCTACTAGATGTGAATTCGTTTAAAAGGAGCAATGAGTTTAAATGATTTTTATTTCTATACGATTCTCGTAGATATCTTTTCTCGTACATAGCTCCCAAAATACTGTCAGCAAGTGCGAATTCTCCTCAACATTGATAGAAAAACCACCAGACTTTTTCATCAACAAAGGAATGAATTCCTTAGTTTTCTTCTTTTTGAGCAGAGAGAACATAGCTTTGGAAGGCCTATCCATATTCCTAGCCCAAAATTCTCTTGAAGAAGAGAGAATGCTACTAGCCTCAAGGTACTCCTCATATCTCAATCTCTCCTGAAGAAACAAGATTCTATCCATTTTATGTGCACCTTCAAAAGACAGGATATGATTATTTCTCTTTGAAGCTTATGTCTCCTCCTAGATCTAATGTTTTTCTTGACATGCTTGTAGTAGGTGAACAAGGCTTGGACATCCTTAATGGAGTTAGCCCAGGCAACAATTGAACTGCGGTGTATATTGAACTGATGCCTAAATATGTCTTTGGTTTTCTCTAGCACACTAGGTAAATGTAAGAGGGAAGAGTCGAGGTGGGGTCAACCGGCCTTAGAGATGGGACAATTGAGATTCAAAGTGATAGTCAAAGGCACGTGATCAGAAATACTTCCACAAGGGGGAGGATATCCGGAACGGTCTAAGAGTTGAAATAGAATATCTTTTTCTTGGCACATTTGTGCCCAGATGGAGCAAGCGAACGAAGAGTGAAGAGCTAAGAGCAACCTCAAGCAAGCAAATCCCATTGTAGGTACACACACACACATACACACACATACATACACACATGCATACACACACATCTACGTACATACACACATATGCATAGACACACATACATACACATATATATAGACATACACACATACATACACAAATATACAAACAAAAATATACACACACATACATACACACATATACACACAAATTCTCACATATACACACACATACACACATATACACACACATATATACACACATATACATACACATATATACACACAATAATACACACACATACATACACACATATACATACACACGTATACATACACACAAACACATATATAGAGATATACACACACATATACATATATATACACATATACACACACATATACATATAGACATACACACACATATACACAAACATACACACATATACACACACATATATACACACATATACAAACACATATACATAGACATATATGCACACACACACATATGCACACACATACATACACACATATTCATACACACATATACATACACACATATACACACATATACATACACATACATACACATAAATACAAATATACACATAGACATATACATACAGACATATACACAGATTCATACATACATATACACATAAAGATATATAGACACACATATACATACATATATACACATATACACACACATACATACACATATACACACACACACACATACAACACACATATACATACACACACACACACACATAAACACATATACACATATACACATATACACACACATCCATAGACACATATGCACACATACACATACACACACATATGCATACACACATGTACACATACACATATACATACTTGCACATACACACACACAAATACACTCACATGCATACATACACATGCATACACACATATGCGTATATACACATATATACAAACACATGCACATACATAGACACACATGCATACACACACATACAAACACACATATGCACATACGCACACACAATTATACATATACATACACACACATATACATACACACACATAGAGATACACACATATACATACAGACACATAGAGAGATACACATACACACAAATGTACACATATATACACATATAAAAAGACACATACACACACACACAATATACATACCTATGCATACATACACATACACATGTATAGATACACATAGTATGCATGTGTATGTGTATGCATGTATGTGTGTGTGTATGTGTATGTGTGGATATGTATGTAGGTGTATGCATGTATGTATATGTGTATGTGTATGTATATGTGTGGGCATGTATGTGTAAGTGTATGTATATATGTATGTGTGTGGGTTTGTATTTACTATGTATGTGTATGTATGTATATGTGTATGTGTATGCATGTATGTGTGTGTATATGTGTATGTGTTGGTATGTATCTACTATGTATGTGTGTGTATATATATGTGTATGTGTATGCATGTATCTATGTGTGTATGTGTATGTGTGGATATGTATATATGTGTAAGTGTATGTGCATGTGTATGTGTATGTATATGCATGGGTATGTATGTGAAAGTGTTTATTTATATATATATATATATATATATATATATATATATATATATATATATATATATATATATATATATATATATATGTGGGTGTGTGTGTGTGTATGCACGTATGTGTGTGGGTATGTATTTTCTATGTATGTGTATGTATGTATATGTGTATGTGTATGTATGTATATGTGTATGTGTATGCATGTATGTTTGTGTATATGTGTATGTGTGGATATGTATGTATGTGTAGGTGTATGTGTATGTGTATACATGTATGTATATGTGTATGTGTATGTACATGTGTGGGTATGTATGTGTAAGTGTACATATATATGTATGCGTCTGGGTATGTATATACTATGTATGTGTAAGTATGTATATGTGTATGTGTATGCATGTATGTGTGTGTATATGTCTATGTGTGGGTATGTATTTACTATGTATGCGTGTGTATATATATTTGTGAGTGTATATGTGTATATGTATGCGTGTATGTGTGTGTGTATGTGTATGTGCAGATATCTATAGATGTGTATGTGTTTTCATGTATATATGTGTATGTTTATGTATATGTGTGGGTATGTAGTGTAAGTGTATGTATATATGTACGTGTGTGGGTATGTATTTACTATGTATGTATATGTGTATGTGTATGCACATATGTGTGTGTATGTGTATGCGTGGATATGTATGTATGTGTAAGTGTATGTGTATGTGTATGCATGTATGTATATGTGTATGTGTATGTAAATGTGTGGGTATGTATGTGTAAGCGTATGTATATATGCATGTGTGTGGGTATCTATTTACTATGCATGTGTTTGTATGTATATGTGTATGTGTATGCATGTATGTGTGTGTATATGTGTATGTGTGGGAATGTATTTAGTATGTATGTGTGTGCGTCTGTATATGAAGGTTTATAACTTTAAAGTTTTTTTTATATTTTGATTCTTTTTTCTTTGCTTGAGATTGAAAAATAGGAGATATTGTATGCTAGGACAAAATAAGAAAAGACCTAACCTACCCCCTAAGACGTGGCAATATTTGTGCGGACAGCTACATCTTTGAGAATAATTTCCTTAGTACAAGGTATACAAATTAGTATTTTTTATTATAGTGATTGATAATTCTCATATGTATTATATTTAATCTATATTTCTTGTGTCATTAAATAAACACGGGCCAAAACAAAGAAGAGAGTGGAGTTTGGTCATACATCAAACTTAAGCCAAATGGGCCATCATGGTTCTGTGGCTACATTTGTAAGTATATGTATTATTGAAAGTATATTTTTTGTTTTTGTTAAAATACTAGTCATTGAACTTTTTTATTTGTTTCAATGCCGCAATAGGATTATGGCCGATATCCTACGAAAGAGGAAATGGATTTTGCTACACATTGTGGATATGGATGTCTCAGTGAGTACATGCAAGATCATCCAAAGGCTTTTGTGAGTATTAGTAAATTTCATGTAATTATTTTATTTTTATTGATCTTGTATATATTTTATTTATTTATGTTTATTATATGTAATACAAGAGTGTTATGGAGAGGTAGATATGGATGAGGTGGAAAGAGATACATATGCACGATGATCTCGATTGTCACAAAGTGCTCACATCTCTACCCATGATGCCACTACAGATACATGAGATCACGTAAATGATCATGATGATGAGGATCATCATGATGATGATGAATGATAGGTTACATTCAATATATATTCTACAATATTTACATATGTATGTGTAAATGTATGTGCATATGTGTATGTATGTGCATGTATATGAGTGTGTATATGTATGTATGTGCATGTGTATGTGTAAGTGTGTGTATATGTATATAGTTGCATGTGTATGTGTATTTATGTGCACGTATATGAGTGTGTATATGTATGTATGTGCATGTGTATATGTGTATGTGTGTGTATGTGCATGTGCATGTGTATGTGTGTGTATATGTATGTATGTATGCACATATGTATGTGTATGTATATGTGTATGTATGTTCACGTATATGAGTGTGTATATGTATGTATGTGCACGTTGTCGCAATGTTATTAGAAAGGGACGGTGACAAATGAAAACGAGTTTGAATTCGGATGATTGTATGTTCATTCTTAGACAAGAGAGTTCTCCATCATTTCATGACCACTTCATATTCCTAGTTCACCGTGTCATGACAAGTCAAGACAACTAGATCATACATTAACTATGATAAGAAGGAATACTCATACATTAAGTGGGATCAAGAAGCTAAACACACACATGAATTGAGTAGCTCCATACATATTACATTTGAAAGGTATATAGCTATATCTTCACATGTTCATTTTGCATAATACACCTTTCAAAACTAACGGGTCTTCCTGTTGACACAAATATGCAGCATAAATCCCTCATCTTTAATATATGCATAAAGAGCTTTCATTTATGGCCTATCAAACATCGCAAGCCCTCTGTACATACAAAATTGTTTTGATACAAAAAGGGTCTTCAATTCTCCTCTTAGTCTGTTAAATTCCGTTTCTGATCGCTCTTTCTTACCTCAAAACAAATATAACAACAGATGCATTGCTAAACACCTAACTCTTCATTTAAACAAAAAGAAAAAAAAAACATGTTAATTCTTTTGACGTTGTATATACCATGACGGCCATAAATGCAATTAAGACTAAAGCATTGAACCTAGTGCACACATTAGGAATGCGTTTTCGACTTCTGCTCTTTCAATGACTATGCATTACCTTCAAAACGTGAACAAAACCTTAAAGCTGAGTATAAAGACACTCTTATTCTCTAGGAAAGTGCAAAAAACATCCGAGAAAGGTGATAGATACTGATAATATAGATCAGAGATTTCAATTAGATCGAATGCCCAAAGATAGGAAAATCATCGCGTTCTAATTGTATCACTCTGTCGAATTATCCTAGTGAGAATTATTACATACAAATGATAAGAAATGGTGACACCTGCTCATTTGCCTGCTAATTACTCCAATCCTTGAAAATCATTGTATACAAACGATGCACAAAAGTATTAAATCAAACTCCTATGCGTAATTAAAAATTACCAGTATTTAGTCGTACCAAATACTGACATCCCATGTCCTGCTAGTATTCTATGAGCCACAATTGGATCGCAAGAGATGGTATTCTTCAGTCTTGAATATATAGAACCTACTCATTCTGTTATGTGGCCCGCTTCGCTTATGAATCCTCAGCTATCTTTAGTATGCAGAGTAGGGAAACTTCTCAATCCACAAAGCTCAATCGTTGAAGTACTTGGAGAGATTTTAATTGTAAATTTCATATCTACTTGCGTTGATCGGATTTCCAAAGGTCATTAGCAATAAGAAACGTATTATATTAGGAATGAACTCTTTGCATAGTAACCTCTTCAACACTTTCACACAGAAGATGATGTGAGAAAAAAGCTAGAAGCCTTGGTGCAATATTGATGGTAACCATCCATCTCTCTTTTTGTAGTGAGTTTTCGTCAATTCTCCCCTTCTGTTCGACATATTTATTTGATCATAAATATCAACATTTCACTTCTTTCTAACAGATGCAAATCTATCGTTGATGCCTGGATTTGTTTTCCCCTTGAAACTATTAATTCTCATCAGCTCTTCTTGAACTTCTCTACTCCATGCACATCAATATTCCTTCTGTCCACAAAGGTTCCCGCAACAATATTTCTCATTCCTTTGTTGGAGATTTGAATTGTGGTGATGATTGCAACACACAACCGAAGATGATGCTCAGAGTCTTTTCTCATGACACCGGTGCTGCTCTTCTGCTACATATACCTCTCATCGTTTGCTTCACCATCCAACAATCCTTATTGCTTGGAGTCATTGATCATTTTGTCCATTCAGAAGGATAGGAAACCGAAAATGAAGGGGCTGATATTGCATAGTTATCATGAACATTTGACCTCTTATCCAGGTAGAGATTACATAACCAAAGCCATATGAGGAAATAAAGGAACTAGTGGGACAAGTGATCAGAAAGGGTTTGTCATATGGGATGTTATCCAAGCAAAGCCTAGAGATGGTTGGCACTGTATAGCAAATGGCTAGATACAGTGGTTTCACAAGCAAAGGAAGCGGGTGAAGATATCTTTGAAGAAGAAGAAGAACTCCCAAAGGGATGTGATTGGAAGTATACTAAATATGGTGCACTATGGTCTCATGAACGATGCTTTTGAATTGCACGAATCAATAAATATAGGTCTACTTTTGATAGTGGGGTGATAGTGAACTTTTTGCAAAAAAGTAGAGTGAGTGCAAGAGATGATAATGCTCAAGAAGGCCAGCTAGATTATTGTGGTGTGATTCAAGAAATCTTGAAACTATCTTTTAAGAAGTTTGATTACTTTGTTTTTGATGTGAAATGGTTTAGAAGGTTAAGAACATCTAAATATTATGATTAGTATCGTACAGTGACATGCATATTAGTTTTGCATGAACATTGATTGAATTCCATGTAGTTTTCAATTAAATATTTTACTGCTTAATTTGATTATTGATTCGACTCTAATAACTATTGAGTTTTTGTTGTGACCAAATCTTTAGTATGATTATAGGCTTATAATCTGACAGATTTCAACATGATGAATAACGTCTTGCTCTGCTATTCGAACACAAATATCTGACACATCTCTATATTCAAGTGCTGGTATTTTTGTTGCAACTATAGAAAATTATCCAAATGATTGATTTTTGCTCAAGCGAAACAACTAAATTGAGCCATCGTACTGCTTCAAAGCTGTGAAGGTTGATATTGGTGATGATCCAAATTTTGTTGCCTTGATGAACTGTATCTATCACGGATCGCCTTTGAAAGCTCATCATAGCATGTTCTGTTGCTTAGTGTTAGCTTCCAAACCACCACATTTTTGTAATTGTTACAGCTAAAATGATCTATGTATATAAATTATGGAGTAACCGGGTTACACAGGGTAATTTCAATGTGTTCATTTCCTAAATTCTCTGTCACAACATATTTGTGATGAAATTTTATGAAAATATATGATATAATATGTGATAGTGTCAATTACGCAGAGGAGATTTCAATGAGCGTTCTCAAATTTATCACATAGTTCTAAATCTATGATGAATATGGAAGGTGGAGCTTAAAGTGATGATAACATTAGATAAGCGTTGAATAAGGCACTAACAAAAAGGTTTTATATGCATATTGACCATTTTTATTCAGTATTAAAAGATAAAGCATTTACTAACGGATCCAAATCTGAAGCTTTCTAATATAAAACATTATTATTACCATTAAAAGATTGACTTATAAAAAAGTAAACATCGGAAGTTTGATCTTTTGAAGAAAGACATTGGTGAGACAAAAGTGTTTCAAAGTCAAGTGTAGGTAAAAATTTCTTAGTCCTTAAGACTTGGGTTGGTGAACAACATTGGTCACTTAAGTTTCTGGAAAGAAATTAAGGTGTGTGTAATTGATGATGAATTACCTAAATTGATCTCTTTCAAGCAAGTTCAACAAAATTTTGACATCGCATTTACAAGCCTCATTCAAAGCAAATAAACTGAATGCTAATTGATTTTTTATGCTGAGTAATTGATTAAGGGCCTTGGTGCTCTTTTAAAGAACTTGAGCTTGCTCCAAGTAGCTAGCATGCGCCGTAATTCCAACGGTTGGCTTGATCCACCAACCGTTACTTTCACGTTGACATTGGTGAACCCGACATGAACACTGGCATTGCAACTCAGGTGTAGGATTTCTTTGAACCTCTTCCTCAAGCAATTCCTGGTATTCATATTTTACTTTACATTTATTATATAAGTGAATAATGGGATTAATGTCAAAACACTCCACACAAGAAATAGATTCTAGTGTGAAAACATTGCTTGAAATGAAATTCTTAGAATGTGACAAGGAGTTTAATGATATTAAAATATTTATCCAATCCGAAATTGAAAATGTATTGTCTCTTACTCAGAACTTAGATGATTTTTAGATGATAAGCTGCAGGTCGATGCCAGGCATCGACTTTGGGCTGCAGGTTGATGCCAAGCATCGATCTTGAGGTGAGAGTCCACATTCACAAAGAGTAAAACTAAATTTTTGCAAATTTCAGGGACACTGAGGGAAGAGTGGAAAAGAGTGTGAACAAGCTTAGGGTGACTGTGAGCATAGGAGAACAATCTCGTGAGAGGAGCATGGAACACCCCATGAAAGGAAACAAAACCATTGCTTCATTATCCTTTGAGAGGGCAAGCAACCGAATTCCCATTTCATCTCGTGGGCATAACAACATAGAGCCTATTGATGAGGATGCAGTGAGGAAGGAAAGGTCGAATGAAATCCAGGTAAACAGTAAAGATTGACCACTACGGGACATGACAGCTCTTGAGTGGTGTCTCCTATACATTGAAGACAAGAACGCTACTCTTTTCGTATTTACACGAGCCTATGGGAGGGGAAAGCTCATGAACACAAAGGCGTTTTACTATGTCTTAGTGTTCAAAGTAGATTATGAGGATGAGGATTCAAATAACCTTCTTTTTCTAGTGGAGACATCTAAAGGGTTAAGGAATGTAATCTGCAAAATGGACCTCTTGTGCCCAGAATGTTGTGTGCCAGAGAAGCTTGTAGATCTTTGTAGGGACTTAGAGAATTATATCAGGAATTTAATGCCGTGGATCTAAGGAAACATAATGCCAACATAGCAAAAGAAGAAAACCCCTATAAAGGCAATGGGTAAACAGTCTATGCAGAAGAAACCACTAAAAACATTGAAGAAAATAGTAGATGAAGCATCCTCTAAGACAAGTTCTGAATCAGAGGATGTTATTGTGCCACGTGGTGGAGAACTTGATCAAGGATCTTGGGTATTGAGCAGAATAGGATGAGGGTGGATATTGCCAAGAGAAAACTTGTCAGAAAAGGACAACTTTTCCACTTACTTATCAATATTATCCACAGACCACCCATTGAGAACCAGTCATAGGGAGAAGGCCCCTTGAGATAAGGGAGCCACATAATCTGCATGGGTAGAACCTAAAGAAAAAGATGAAGATAAATCCACATGCGACTCTAGTTCCTTTTCTAGTCATAGTGGACCCAAATGAATGCAGCTCTATAGATGATTTCAATGATGCTTTTTTTGAGGACTAAACGTACTATGTGATTGGTGGATCACACTTTGAAGAGGCACGTAGACAGTTGGTGAAGGAGCACCCAATGACATTCTTCTTTAGGTATGTAGAGTGCAAGATATATATAGGACTTACCACTGAAGAGGCCAAGCTTTTGGCTTGGGACCATAATAACGACAATAACTACAGGCCAAAAATATCATCCAATGAGCGGATTGGATTCTTCCACTATGAGTATGAAGATTCTCTAATGAAAGATGTTGGGAGGGTACATACAAATCTAAGGAAGCAATGTCTTATTGAGTTGGGGATAGCTGTGGATGAGACATTAAAATTTAGATGCCTTGAGGAAATTTGACCCTTGGTTTCAAATGGCATTTAGAACATGTGAAATATGGGATCTCTAGGAAAAGATTTTTACAATGTGGGAAAATAAGGAGGTTAAGGGCTAGAAACAGAGGAAAGCAAGGCTAGATCTTCAGGTGGATGTAAAGGGAAAAGGAAAGAAGCTTGATCTTTACATTGAAGAGACTATTGAGGATATGGACTTGACACCATGGAGAGCCCTCCAAGGGATCAAGGATGATACCTTGATAACATCAAATGTATCAAGAGTAATTTCTAAATATTTAAGTCTTGACGAGATGGTCACTAAGCTCAATAAGTAATGAGGAGTTTCTTAAAGATTCTTTGGTCTATGTTTCTCGTTTCTAAACTCACTGGGCCGCTTTTATCCATGGCAATGCAGTCATAAAGTCTATATGAAGATTCAAGATGTAATGATGAAGAGGCTCGGATGCTTCTCTTGGAGTGAAGTGCAGGTAGAGTATCCAACCACCTCATCATACAAAGCATTGTGAGAATATTTTATATTGTTTTGTGATTGGGTAGGTGCTCCAACTCTAATCTATGTTCAGATAGTCTATGCTAGGCATCAATGTTTGGCAAGAAGCCGATGCCTGGCATCGATTCTTTGCTGAATGTCGATGCCTAGCATCGAATTTTGGGAAGAGCTTGATGCCTTGCATCAACTTGCTACTGAATGTCGATGCCTTGCATCAAGTTCTATGCTGAATTTCGATACCTAGCATCAACTCTCTCTTCAAATGAGATGCATGGCATTCAGGTGTGGCGAGAATTCGATGCCAAGCATCAAATGTGAGGACAGATCTGAACAGAGACTCTATGCCAACATCGAATTGCAGCAAAGAATCGATGTCCGACATCAACTTCTTGCCAAAAGTGGATGCCAAGCATTGGCTATTAGCACCAAATCGATGCTAGGCATTGACCTCTTTGCATAGGTCGATGCCAGAGATTGAATTATCATATGTATGCCAATAATTATTCTTCTTCTCTTATGTTTGTAGAAGCCAAAAAAAGTCAAAGTGTGCAAAGCTAAATGACGATTGCCCATCTGCATTCCTAGCTCACATTCAAAGGGAAAGGCACAAGAAGCCTAGGCTGAAAGCTACGGAAATCAATTTTGATGATGAGTCAGATTTGAAGTGCTTTTGCAACCCTCTAGACCCCCTTAGACCTGTATATTACAATGTATATTGCACTGATGTAAATAATATGTGTATGGTTGTACCTAGAAGACATTAGTCGCTTGTAATAGCAGATATACCCTACGGGTTTAGGATGATGGGCTGTGTTAACGATGTCGAGCCATTCAAGCACCCACAAATTCGCAAGATGATGACCAAATTTGTAGACTTGACTATGTCACCTTTATGAAGGATAGTTATTTTCCATAGCAAGGACCAATCATTTTCTATATCAAGTGCTTTGAAGTCAATGTCATGCTATGGAGATTCTTACATGGTAATCTATCTTCATTTTGGTCTCTGATTTATGCATAATGAACTCTATTTTACTTATATTTTTATTTGGTAGGGTAAAGACAAATGTAAATCATACTCCTTCACATAGGTTTGTGAGTTCAAGAGAATGCATTACAGTCACGTATTATGATGAAGTAAGCAAATGAAGGGTCAAGAAACATTGCAATGAGAACGGAATCTCCAATGTACTCATGTTCCCTACAGCTACAAAGAAACTCCATCATGTGCTCGCGACAAGACATTGGTAAATCCATATCAGAAGCCACAAAAATTGATTATGCGACTTCTTCAATTGTTTTCCAAGGACCTCAATTACAATGTATCATTATGTGCCTCTAATTGTTTTGCTTTCTTTTCAAGAACGACTCTTGCTTGTTCATTAAAGATGTTCAGGCATTGCATAACTATGGAGAAAGATGAAACTTAAGTGAGCTTCATAAGAATGAGGATAAATCGGTTGAATGAATGCCCAGATGAGGACCAAGAGGTAGGAAGGAAGCACATAGCAGATACTGAAAGATTCCAAGCTGCTTCAAGCGAGCCTGTTCCAGCCCTTGCAAATGAACCTAGAGACATGGCTAACCTTTAAGAGCCAACCTTGGGGCAAGAAAAATAGGCTACGACTTCTAAAGCTCAAGAAGATGATATTATGCATGAAGCTGAGGACACATATGATGAGCTTCTATTGTAGAAGTTTTTTATTTCTGTAAACAATATCTTGACCGTAAAAAGAAAATTAATAGAAATACAATTCAAAGTGTTTGTTTCAAGTTTTTCTTATCGTTATCTATGGTGAGCTTTCTTGTCTGATCAATGTGTGGATATTGTTTAACATTTATGAATGTTTAGGGTTGTCTTTGTGAAATGTTAGTTATAAAATGCTTTGTGGAATTGAATATTGTATGCAAAAATCCTATTCCCAATGTCTCGACTAGACAATGACATGATTATTATTGGAATTGCCCTATGGAAAATAGTAATTGTTTGTTCCATCTCATGTAATGCAAATTATGAATAGCATTTGGGATCTTATCATCTGTGCTTCTATAGATCTAAAAAGTAAATGAAGAGGTTTCACTTATTATTATTTGTCTTGAATTTCATTTTTCTAGACTAGAAGGTTATGATGTGGGGTACTTGATCATAAAGTTGAGCTCTTCTTGATTCGAAGCAAATTATTTATCTAGTTAAGACTTCTAAGGTTATAAAATAAAGCTTCTGTCTATTGTTTTTGAGCAAGAGACAAGTGGTTTTGACTAAAGGTTGTGAAATGGACCCTCTTTTGCATCACTCCAGGATGTTTAGGTCCAAATAAAAAGATAACATCTCTTTGTTGTCCTTTGTTGTGACTCACTGTTCCCTTCAAAATGATCTCTTCAAGTGGAGATATCATGCGGGTCATTTGATCCTCTTCTTAAAGATGAGTTTGGAGCCAATCTTTTTAATTCAAATTAAAAGTTCACATAAACGTAAATCATAAATTATAGGATATATTCTCTTATCAATTAGCTACCAAATGAGTCGAGACTTTGATGCTTCCTAACTCCTTGTAGAAGAAAGATTCTTTTACAAAGGTAAATGTAGTTGATTTTACAAGGGATTGATCATATAAGGCTCTGTGAGAAATATGCTAATCATCCAAGTATGTGGGCTTGGGTTCTCTTGTACCAACATTTAATGAGCATCACTATTTTGATAAATGTGAGATAAATATAAATACAAAATACAGAATTTTAGAGAAGAAAGTGAAGCCACTTGCACAACCACTTCCTAAGCTTAGTGATGAGATCATTAGAAACGTAACTCATGATCCAATTCTTCACGATCCATCAAGTATTGGCCATGAATTTACTAAGGAAACACTAAAATTAGTCGAAATTGATTCTAGTGAATTTCTTCTCCCTAGACAAAAGAAACATTTTCTTAAGGTCATACAAAAACATGGAAAAGCTTTCACTTTAGAGTCCCATGAAATAGGTTGTATAGATCCTAGGATTATCACTCCCATGGTCATTTTCAAAATTTATCACATCCATTGGAATTTGCATTCTATTCTTGTGCCTCGAGCCCATCTTTGTAAATTGATGTGATTGCTCAAAGAGGAGATAAGTATGATTATTCTTGAGTCCTCAGCTAACCCTTATTCCAACCGTTGGTTCACCTTTCCAAAGAAGAATGAAAAACTTTGGTTGATCAAAGATCTTCATCTAGTCAACAAAGTGACCATCACATATGTTGGTACTCGAACAATTGTTGATGAATTATCAGAAGCATTTATAGGCCATGCTATTTATTTAATGGGCAATCTCTATTCCTATTATGACCAATTCTAATTGGTCTTAGAAAGTAGAGATATAACCACTATGAAAATACCTCTTGGTTTGGTTAGGATGTTCACATTACCTCAATGTGCAACAAATTCAATTGCTCACATGATGGACACAATGAATTTGCTCTTATATAATTTTATTCTACACATTGCTACACCCTTTATTGATGATATTCCCATTAAGGGTTGTTTGGAAAAAGAGAAAGACCTTACCTTGGATGATGTCTGATGTCAAAATTTTGTTAAAGACCACCTTATTTATTGTGAATAGATTTTGCAATGGTTTATTGATGTAGACTTAACTTTTTCTATTGAAAAATCAACTTTTGGAGTAAATGAGGTACTCATCAATAGACATCTATGTGGCTATTATGGCTGGAAATTTTATCCTCCTAAAATTGATGCAATGAATAAAATGGGGAACATTTGTAAATCTATGAGCAAAGTCACATGGTCTTTAGGAGCATGTGTCTTTTATGCCAATTGGATTCCTCACTTTTCCCATGTGGGGGAGGACTTATATGGCTTGGTATAAAAACATTGGAAGTTTGTGTGGCTTGATAAACATATTGAGGCTATTAAAAAATTAACGGGACTGTTGATAAAGGCACCAATATTGAAAAGGGTAGACTATTCAAATGGAAAATAAATTTTCTTAAAAGTTGATACTATTCCAATTGGCATTGGATGGGTAGTTGGGAAAGAAGATGAAAAAGGGAACTGATATGCTACACGATTCGGGGCAAAAATCTTAAAAAAGCATCAACATAACTATCCACAAAAAAAGAAAACTTTGGGGAGGAGTTTCTACTCTCAAGTGTGATCGAAACTATTTTACTTGTGCTAATGTAATTGTGGAAACTAATTTTTGTTTTCACCTTGCTTGAAATGATTTTGAACTCTTCAACTCCATACATAGCTATGCTATGATGGATTGCATACATTAAAGGTATAAATTTAGAATTTGTTCATATTTTAGGTAAAACAAATATTTTTGCTGATATGCTATCTAGAGCACGATGTGATGAAGATAAATTTGAACCAATTGTTGCAAATAAACATCTTTCTTATGAAGTTAAATCTTGTGCATGAATTCTTTAATTAAGAAAATTATGATGAACAATGGCTTGATATTGGATATTATCTTAGTAGTAAGGTAACATGACCTTCTTGGACTTCAAGTCACTTTAGAAATATAAGGAAGCATGCTTTTAATTTTCCCCACATGATGGCCTAATATGGAGACATGCCCGAGGGAGGATAAAGTTTCCTCAACGTGTAGTGGAGACAAAAGAGTTATAGAAAAATATAATACAGGACCTACATGACTCTTTGTGGGCACGCCATAAGGGGTTTTTGGGTACATATGAGAAAATAAAGGAAATCTATTGGTAGTTAGGAAAGTATGTACATATTTTTTCTTATGTTGCATCACGTAAACAATGTCAAGTGCATTCATCTCTGAAACATCATGATGGATTGATACCTACCTATCCACCTAGCATACACTATAAATGGGTTGTTGACCTAATGACTATGCCATTAGGAGCATACAACATGAATCATATCATACTTGGTAGTAAGGATCTCACCAATCATGTTGAAGGTAGAGCTATATACACTAAATTTATAGGAAATGTATGTAAGTTCTTGCTAAAAGATGTGTTTTGTAGATTGGTTACATAGAAACAATTGTAGCTGATGGTGGAGAACTTGATGCACAAGAAGCTAGAAAAATTCTCAAAAAAGCATGGGATTCTATTAGGAATGACCACATGATATAATCCTGAAGTGAATGGAAAAATAGAGAGAGGTCATTCACCAACATTAAAAGCTTTAGCTAAGGCTTGTGAAGGGAAAATTAATCATTGGCCAAAATATTTACCATTTGCTTTAAGGGTTGATCATATAACTTGTACACGCACAAATAGTTATATGCATGTGGAACTAATATGTGCATGGAAAACCATATTTCCAATTGAAACAAATGTGTTATCATGGTTTCATTTATCATGGACTACTAACATGTCGAGAGAGGAATTGTTATGTGTAAGATTGGAGTAGTTGGAGAAAAGACAAGAGCAATTCGAAGTGACAAAAGAAAAGTTAAAAGGATCAAGGATAAAGAACAAGATCTCCTTTGATAAACATCATCAACTATGATCTAAGAAGATTCAAGAAAGGTGACTGAGTCTTGGTTTTTGACAGTCTTTTGACTCAAAATATGAAGCAAGAAAGAAATAGATGAAACACTAGTTTGCTCCTTATTTGTGATGAAAGTAAATGAAAATAAGACTTATGTTTTAATGGAGTAATATAACACTATTTTCAAAGTAAGGTTTGCAAGAAAACGAGTGAAACTATTTCAAAACGTTTTGCAACTAGGACTCCAATTCTAGTTTTCAAGTTTTGCACCATGTTCTTATGAACTTTTGCATCTAAAGTATGCATGAGGGATATGTATGAGCACAAACGTTTCTTATCCAATAGGTGCACGTCCATTTGCAACAATTTGAATTGTAAAATGCATTATAAAATTTGGAAGCTAAGTGTAAGTTTGAGAGATGAAAACCCCTTCATGGAATGCTCTTACCTTGTCTATGCACCATTGTGAGTGTCAAGGAGCTTAAAGTTTGCATGATAGCATCCCCCCAAATGACCTTTCATCAAGGCACATAATGCTTTTACCTATGCACATTGATTGTTTGAAAGGATTTATGTATCCACACATGAAATGTATGAAAGTGAGCACACAAACTTTGTCATAAAAAAACTAACTCTTTAATGTTTGCACCATACTATTCATAAATGCATTTGCAAGTATGCATTTGATAGGGCTAATGACATAGCCTTCTAGAGGCACTTTCCTTTTTGTCGCATGCATGTAATATATGAAGCTCATCACTCACATGTATGATGATACTATATTTGAAGCAGAAAACAAGTACTTCTCGGCCCATTGAGGGCAATGTGCAGGTTTGGAGGGGATGCCTTTTGGATAATGATTCTCCTTCTAATAAAGCTACTAATCCTTGTTCACATGAGGGAGATGCCTTTTTTGAATTAGAGGCCCAAGTTTCCTTGAAACCCTCTACCTCTTGGTTTACAAACAGAAACAGTTGGAGGTTATCCATTATGAGCTCCTGATCATCCTCTAGCACAAATATATGATAGAAGAAGATATGGAGGATGGCATAGAGGATCACTTCTTTTAGATGGAGAGGTTTTTAACTCTTAGGGTAATCTTTATATGATTGCTCCCTACACTATCACTCGTGTTGGTGGTGGTCTTTTTATTGTCCAAGATTTGTATCTTCCTATGAACTCTGAAGTCAGTCTTATTTCATTTTGTGGTCCTATATATAGATGGGGAGATTAGCATAAAATTCCACATGATGTACAAAGCATGAGTACTTATGGATTATGCATGAATGCAGCTTTTCTTTCTAGCAGAGGGATTACACATGTAAAAATGAAAGATAATGTATTGATGGAAGACCTTATATACATTAAAATATAGCAAGTTTAATAAATACTAGTGGAGGATATGATCATTGTCATGATCAAATCCCTTTGGGATTAGGTACAAGATTTTATTTTCAAAATTTTATCTTCTATACTTTTATTGATCATGATCCAATGAGTTGTTTGTCAGAAGAAGAAAAGCAGTGCATTTATTCAAATACTTGATTGGTTTAATTGATTGCATGATGGAGAAACATTTCAGTTTTAGTTTTGAGCAAGTTTGGGCCAAGAAAAAGCCCTAGAAAACTATGGCTTCAAGTTGTATAAATATTTGATTCTTTTTAACGCTCTTTTAACCTTCAAAAACCCCATGTGTATAATCAAAGGGAGCCCAAATAACCATGTATATGTAACCCTAATCTAGTGAGAAACCCTACAAAGCTTTACCCTTTTAAAGCTTAATTAATTCGTAGCTTTAACCCATTAAAAGCATTAGAATTGACCCTTCAAAAGTACTTCCAAACCATAGAAATCCTAAAAATTAGCCTTGAAATCCTACTTTTATCCTTGAAAACTTACCATGAACCGTTAGAAACACGGTGTTTTAAACCCTTAGAATCCTAGAAAAAACCCTAGTCATAGGAAAGCATAGTAGTTCTCATTCGAAATCCTAGTCAGTAATTTTAGGAATCCATTTTTTTCCCAACCCTAAGACCTTGGTTTAATGAAATCGTTATATATACATACATCTAAAATAAGAAGAAAACTTAATACTAAAATAAAAAACAAAGCAAAAAATTGAATAATCAAAAACAAAAAAAATGAGAATGAGAAATTAAACTAAAAAATAGAAAGGACAAAAAATAAAAATAGAAAGGAAGAAAAAAATAAAAAAGAAAGATTATATTTTCCAAAATTGGAAAAGAAGAAAAAGAAGATTTTTTTAAACATTAGAATGGATATTCAAGAAGATTTTTAGAAGTGCGATATGTTTGAAAAAGAACAAAACTTCTAATTTAGGTAGATGGGATTTCGAACTCTATATAAGAGGACCTAAATCAACTTTTGATTTTTCGCATGTTCATTTCAAAAACCCGAAGAAATTGAAATGAAGTAAAAAAGATCTCTTTTCAGCCCTTTAGTGGAAAAGATGGAGAGAAGATTACCTTCCCCATCTGCACTTTTGCACTATATCTAATTGCTAGAGTGTTATTATTCATCCTCACTTGTTGACATTCACTCTGTATATGAATTTCTTGGTTGATCTATCACGATCAACCATGCTGTATTAGTCCTTTGTAAACATTTGATGTAGTATTGATGAGTATGGTGTTTTTTACTTTGAGCTATTTATTTTACTTCCATTATGACTTCATCCTCGATGATCGACTCCCCCAATTGTGTGAAAAGTGTTTCTCTCTCTCTCTCTCTCTCTCTCCAAATCATGGATGGTAGTCCATACATCACATTATTCCCCAAGAAAGGTGTGCAGCATGCGAATGTTGTTCGTGGAGAGGGATGCCCTGACCCCAAGGGCTTGATCCAACCTTACCACGTGTTCTACCATCGTGACCCAAATCCTCTTCCACAGCTTAACTCGACATGAAATGAGGCAGTTTCCCTGGAGATAGCACATCCTCAAGTCACCACCCATGCCTTCAGAAGATAGAAAGCACTTTAATGCATTTCTAGAATTACTTGTATTTAGGATGTTTTTCAAAAAAAAATAAAGATATTTTCAATGCACAAACCCATAACCTTTGCTTAAAATCAAAGTCCCAAGTATTCATTTTTTTCATGTTCTGTGTATATTTTCATTGCTTCACACAGATAAAAGGAGAGACTAATTTTCCTTCATGGGCTTGATCCCTCATATTCTACATTTAGTCTAAACGATCTACTTTGAACACTCTTTTCAATCATTGTTTAGATTTAAAAAATTACGACTATCATAGCTTAGATAAAAAGAAAAAAAACATTAAAATTATAATTAAAAATAATACAAAGAAGATAAATTAAAAAATTCAAAAGCACATCAAGTTTTGAAATTAAGAAACAAAATGAAATCAAACATAAAATTCTGAAAATAAATTAAGAGGAATCGAGTTCAAGAAAGAGATTAGTTCAAGTAACCAAGACCAAAATAAATCAATTCAAGTTCAAGTGAATTAAATTCAAGAGATCAAAGCTAAAGAAAGATACTTAGATTTGATTGAAGCCAGAAAAGAAGTTAATTAACTCAAGATTTCAACACACTCAGACCCTAGAAATAAAGTCTAATTAGGTAGTTGATCAGAGATCAAAGAAAGAGCTTTGGACCTACTTCACCTCCTGGCTCAAGACTCATCTAGTCTCTTCTCTAAACTCTACTCCCAGTTAACAGGAATAGTTGAGCCACTTACCCTAGACATTGTTACTATGCACTAGGACAAACCAAAGGAAACAGATGGAGAAAGTAATCAATGAGTTAATGATATATAAACCAGAGGCTCCACTAGTCAAAGCTATCTTAAGAGACAAGGAGAAGTAATGGGTAAAATGTGAGTAAGTTCTTAGACATATTTAGACACCAAGCTCAAATCCATGGACTACCTAAAGAAATGTACATTTCTTCACTCAGGTAGTTTCAAGGTGGATACTAGCATCCATCTCAATACACATAGAGAAGAGTTTGATAGATATTAGAAAGGAATTACATGAACTCATTTATCTAGAACATTTCAATCAAGATAGTAGACAGGGGTTAAGCTACGAGTAATGTTCCATCCACATCATATACACCAATGGAATTGCAATTAAAGATCATGAGTAAGCAAATAGAAAATATTATGAGAATGCGAGCCTCTTTGCTCGAAGAGATGGACACCTTACACAATAAGGTATACTCCATTGGATATCAAGACCCTATCCCTACTCAGTTGCACAATACTTACACATATCGATTCCAAAGAAATACAATGCCAATGCCTAATGTACAAGGATATGAGATGCTGCAAGCTACACCTTTAGTGCATCCCACTCCTCAAAAAACCCCTATATCATCAATTGAGCCCATGCATCAGATAATCTCTAGGCCATTTGGTAGATGAGGAACTAGGGGATTTGGAGGTGCGAATAGATGTGTCTCATGTGATGAAGAGTAAAACGTTTTCTATGCATGTGAAGAGTTAAAAAACACTAAAGAACATCAAGTAGTAATAGACAAAGATAAGAAGCTTTGTGACTTTGAGACTCCGCTTCGTTTTCCTGTAAACTAGAGGAAGGGAACAATGAAGATGTTGTATGAGAATCCATCAAATATGAATACTAGCACATCAAAAGCACACTTAGAGCCACTAGAAGATGGAGATGAAGAAGAGCTTAGGTCACAATCACAAAATAATTACTCAATAGAAGCTCTAGTGAGAGCTGGAGATGCAATGATGCAAAAGAGTGCTTGGAAATCTCTTGTCAATCAATGATTTGTCTACTCACATATAGCTAATATTGAGGATAAGATGAAAAGAGATGAAAGGCAAGATGGCTCTCGAGGACAAACTCTTGGGTGGGTGGGAAGGTTTAGGCTTTGCTCGCACAAAAGGAACAAAGATTTTCGTGCTTGAGAAGAAGGACGATGCCAAGGAAACTTTAAATGATATTTTATTGAAAATTCAAGTAAGCACGTCCTTGGAAAAGATCTTTTCAATTGTGAATTTTGAGCTCAAGGATAGCTTCATTAGACTAATTAAGAGAAAGAGATTCCCATTATCGAAAGACATAGATATGGGAGAGGCATTTGAAGGCACTCACATATGAATGAAGACATTATATTGTGTGACTCTTCTCACAATGAAGTGGATGAGATTGACATATATGAAGTGACTAGAAAACTCTCTAGGACCCTAGCAATGAGACAAGAAAACTTGACAGTGACTATAATAGGAACTTCTGGGCAACAGGGATGCTCGAGCTAGAACAAAAATTAGCAAATGAAGAAGATCTATATTTATCTTTGGCCTTGATTGAGTCATGGTCAAAGATAGATGTGATATCCAAAAATTTTTATGAAAATTTTAGATGTTGCATAGACAAATAGCATGGGTGGAGGATGAGGACCTTAGATAATGGCTCTAGAGCTTTGCTAGGAGCATGTGCTTTTGTACCTCTAATAATTGGGGGTGTTTCTAAGGAATCGCACATCTTTGTCTAGGATAAGTGTTTGAATGAGGCTATTCTTAGGCAACCATTCATAACGGAAATGCGAATGCAAAAAAAGGCAATGGATGAAAAATCTACTTATGCAACAGTCTGATCGAGATCCTTTCTGAACACCTTGCAAGTCATGATAGTTTGCCCAAATCATGCAAGGAAGAGGAAGAATTTAAGGAAACACCCTATTAACTCTCATGATCATGACTGCAATGTTTGTGCACCATTAAGGGAGTAGGGGGCTTATTTTGCAAAATGTTTTCCTAAGATCCACGATTGAGCAAGACAACGGTGGGAAGTGGTTTGATATCTCGCACGAGTTTGTACATAATTTTCAAAGTTTTTCTATATATTCTTTTGGGTTGAAGTTACTTTATTTGCAAAAAGAAAACATTTTCAATAAACTTAGAAAAGTATATGGGAAACATTAAAAAAACTTACGATAAATGTTGCTTGATGAAAAGATTCAAAGAATAATTGATTTGGAAAGTAGCTTGACTATTGTAGAAGAACTCGAGCAAACACTTCAAAGAAATGAAATTAAAAAATCATCATGCTCAGTTCTATTAAAGAATATGATTTGATTGTTGATTCTATGCATGAACATGAAGTGAATGTAAATGCCAAGCACGAGAGTATTGATAAGAAAATAGAAACCATAGCTCAACCATTTCCAAGTGAGAGTTATGAAAAGTATCTGAGAGTGGTCGATGATCCTATGATGAGAGGACGAGAGCTTATAGGGCATCACATTACGGAGGAGAGAGTTAAAATGATAAAGTTTGGAGAGAGATCATTTCTTATAGAAAAAGGGAGAGAAAAGCTCATAGAAGCTATCAAGAGACACAAGAAAGCATTTGCTCTTTTACCACATGAGATAGGTTGTGGTGATTTGAAACAATTTTCATCCATGATCATCTTTACAAGGCCACATATACCATGAAAGGCTCAAGCTATTTGAGTCCCAAAGGTTCATTTACATGAGTTGATGAGACTAGTAAAGGAAAAGATATCCATGTGAATATTGGAACCATCTTCAGCAGCATATTCAAATAGGTGGCTCACAATGAAAGAGAAGAATTGGAAACTTTGTTTCATCCACGATTTGCAACCTTTGTATAAAGACATGATAAAAAATGTAGGGACAAGGCCTATAGTAGATGAGTTTGCAAAAGCATTTGTTGGGCACTCCATCTACCCCATGGGTGATCTATATTGAAGGTATGACCAATTTAAGTTGGCTATTGAGAGTATAGATATTAGAAAGATGAAGACTCCACTAGGCCCTGCATGCTTGTGTACTTTGCCATTGGAAGCGATGAATATTGTAGCTCATTTGATGAATGCCATGAATCTGAACTTACATGAATTTATATCTTCAATGACTATGCCCTTTATTGATGATATTCTGATAAAAAGAAGTCAGGAAAGAGTCAAAGATGAGACTTAAGTGCTTCTAATCATAGGACATTTGTTAGCGACTATATCTCTGATTGTGAAAAATTTCTTGAGAGATTCAAAGAAGTAAGACTAACATTTTTTCTAAAGAAATCTATTTTTGGAATCGACGAGGTTCTGATTGCCACTAGTGGACACACAAGTGTCATAGAAACCAACCCAATTAGCGACAGAAAAAGCATGTAAATGTGGCGTTAGTGACCCCCCTTGGGATAGAACAATCCAAGTAGCCAGGTACCACTCAAGTAGCAAAAGATGTGCTTAACCGCCTACCAATTCTTGAAACCTAGGCAATGCATAAACTTGCATATCTATGAGATGGAAAACTGAATATCTAGCTGAGTAATGCATAAGTAAATCAAGTATCCAACAACTTGCTGATAGATAATAACATCAAATGCATCTGCTGCATCATCAAGACTCAATCATAAACTTGTCTACAAAGGAGTGGCAATAGGTTGGAAGTCTTCAAGGCCAAAATGGTGCAATATAGTTTTCTTGACACAAAACTATTCCACCATCAACTTGCATAAATTGAATGCCCAAATAATGATGCAAATGCCCCAAATCAGACATCTCAAATGAGGCATGCAAATTTGTCTTACAATCAGCAATATGCTTCTCATGAGGACTAGTGAGCAACATGTCATCGACATACACAACAATGATCGAAACCACATTGTTAGCATGCTTAACATGTAAGGTGCTCTCAATTCTATTGTTCTCAAAACCATGTGCAATCCGATTGGCATGTATCTTTTCATACCAAGCATGTGGTGCTTGCTTCTAACCATATAATGCCTTTCTCAATCTGACACTTGGTTTTCATGCCCTTTTTGCACAAAGCCATGGGGCTGAAAAACATACACTTCTTCATGCAAATCACCATTCAAAAATGTAGTTTCAATGTCCAATAGATATACATTCCAACCATGATGAGCTACAAGTGAACATATGCTATAAAGAGTAGTCATTTGGAAAGTGGAAGCAAAGGTCTCATCAAAATGAATGCCTCTTTCCTCAACATAACCCTTTGCAACAACCCAAACCTTATACCTATCAACTGTTCCATCAAGCTTACACTTCAGCTTGTATACCCACTTAGTGCCAATGGCCTTCTTGCCACAAGGCAAGTCACATAAAGACCAGGTATCATGAATTTTCTGAATTTTGTGCTTCATGAAATGAAACAAGCTCATTCTCATCATAGAGACTAGAGGCAGCCATATCATAGGAATCTCATGCAAAAGAGGCACTATGAGAGCCTGAACACGTATGATATGATAGAGGTTCATCTAATTTGTTGTCACTTAAAGTCTACACAAGGCATTTATGCATAGTTTTTGCCTTATCAATATCAACTCGCTCATCAACAAGTGCATCATTCAAATTTGCATCACCAATAGAATGATTTGCAGCATCAAAGGAAACTTTTAAAGGCTAAGAAATTGCATCATTAGGATGAAAGTAGTGGCTAAATAGCATCTTTCACAAAAACAACATCACAGCTAACCAAAATGAATTTTGTCTGTGGATGATACAAATGATAGCCTTGTACAAGCTATAATTTTTGAGTAGCTTGAACTAAACCATCTTTTGGGAAGGATCAACACTACATTTTATGCAAAATATAGCCTTCACAAACATGTGTATGGGGTGCCTCAAGTTTGGGCAAAGAGGATACCATTTTAGATTTTAGCAGGCCTAGCAAACTAGATAAATGCAGATGAACAAAGCGTGCATGCCAAAGCTTTGCATCTCATATAGCCCGAGAATCATGTATTGCAGATGCTAAATCATTCATAGATTTTGCAAAGACTATGAGCTTATACTGCCCACTACATAAAATTCTAGAACTAATAATCACGTTGCCATTTGACAAATCATGAACTATACATTTGTCATCAACAAATTTCACAACCAAGCCAATCTTGGCTAAAGCTGAAACTGATAACAAGTTCTTCTTGATCCCTCACATAAATAGAGTATATGAAAATGTAAAAGAACTACCATCAAGAGTAGTCAGAATGATCTTACCAACTCCCATGATAGGATAAGAGGAGTTTTTGGTGCATGTGGCAGTATTCCTTGTAGGGGCCCGCTCATGTGAAGTGAAGAAACTCCACTACGAGGTAATATGCTTGGTTGCCCCACTATCAAAGTACCAAACATCTGATTCTATTGTAGACATATACTATTTAGGAGAAGATGGGTCAAAAGTGCAAATAGTAGTAAGCACCCATTCTTCATTCTACACTACATTAGCAGACTTTGTTTTTGGTGTAGAGGCCTCAGGAACAACCATTACAACCTCTTTTTTGGTTGCCTCTTTTGCACCAGTTCTCGACAATTCTTTATGACATGATCATTTGCTTTAGAATACTTGCAAAACAATTTTTGCTTTTCTCTTTTCTTGTCATCTCTATCATCCTTCTTTGATGTGTAGAATTAGTAAATTTGTGATTAATAGTAGAAGAACTCCATTTACCTTTGCCCTTCTGATTAGCTAGGAAAGCTTCATCAGCAACATGCATAATGGACCTGTTCTACCTAGAATGATCTTCTTGCTACAGAATAGAGCCTAATTCCTCAAATGTTCAGGCACTTGGTTTGCCTTTCATCATCAAATGAAGAGTAGAAGCAAAACTCTGATATGAATTGGGAAAAACATTTAGAATAGTCTACACAAATGATTTGTCAAGCAAGAATTCATCAACAGAAATCAATTGCTCCCTCAAATCTTTAATCTTGTTCAGAAAATTGTCCATGGAATTACCTTCATTCAGGTGCTCACTCTCCAACTATTTTTGGAGGTGAGCAACACGAGTCTCATTCCTTGCTTGATATAAAGTGGTAAGTATATCCCAAGCATCCTTAGTTGTTTTGTGAGAGTGAATGTGAGGAATACTGGCATGTTTGATAGAAAAGGCTATCAATGTATGTGTGTCACGATCTCTACCATCCCAACAAATTTGCTCTAGAATAGGAGGAGCAAAAATTGCAACACAAACACGAATCTGTAAAATATCACCATCTTCGATGCTATCTGCATTAGCTTCATTACTATATTTGTAGGTGTAATAGGACATTTTTCAACACCCTACACAATATTCCATAGTAATTTTATGACCAATACATGATGCATCATGTAACCCCATAATGGGTAATTTCTACCATCCAACTTATCGTCAATAGCCAACATATGGAATACATCACTGCTTTTAGCCATGGCCAATGACTAAGATACCCTAATGCAGAAAATGATTGTATTTGAAAAAGTTGAATAGAACCACCCTAACAATTTCCACTAAACATGTAGAAGAGTTTGAGACGCTTGTACTGGCAAACTTGAACCTATATATATCTTCGACACAAAAAGACAAAATAGCCTACACAAGTACTATGATAGTGCATTCATAGGCCAAAACGAGCTCAAATCATGATTTCAACACATAGAGCGAAGCACTTTTGATCTCCTAATCATCTTGAGTATGCACACCAAATTTTGTGCAATTTTGAGTCTATGACGAGAGGGGTGTCGAAGATGCCCTATATGAAGTAGTGACCTACTATGATACCAATTGTTGGAGTTTGATGTCTACAAAAGCATGCGAACAACACGAGGAAGAAGAAGAAGATTGGAGCACAACACAAAATACTATAATGTATTACCACTAGAATGTAGAAAGATAAGTGACCTGATAGGGTAATAGGCATATATACATTCCGGGGGGGGACCTCCTAAAGAGGGAAAAATTTGCCCTGACAGTCTTACTGTGTTCACACACAACACTACCTAAATATATCAACACTTATGGGCAAGTCAAAAAGGGTTTTATGGGGCATATGAAAAGATTGGGGAAGCCTACTCGTGGCTAGGGATATATATGTGTGTGCGACTTTGTGAGCACATGTGCGACATGTCATATGCATTCTTCAATTAGGCATAGAGACTCGTTACATTCACCTAACCCTCCTTGTATTCATTAAAATAGGAGGTCAACCTTGTAACCATGGCCAAGGGAATCCATATAATTAGATATATTCTACTTAGTAGAGAGGACTTGACCAACCATGTGGAAGATCAAGCTCTTCGCACAAAGATTACTTATAATGTGTGTAGATTTCTTTCAGAAGAAGTGATCTCACCAATTGACACGTAGAGAAAATGATTGCAGATTGGGAAGAATTAGATGTGAGAAGCGAAGGAATTCTTTGAACATCACGAAAAGCTTTTTGGAAAGCTTCAAATTTCTCCTAGGAAAGCTTTTTGGAAAGCTTCAAACTTCTCCTAGGGTAGAGGCTTTGTGAAAAGATCTACAATGTTATCATGTGTGGGTAGAAATGCCAAAATGATCTCCCTATCAGAGAGTTCTCCGTGACATAATGATACTGCACCTAAGTGTGCTTTGTGTGAGCATGAAAGCACACATGAAACAAATGATTCTTGGAAATTTCCAATGCATTGTGAATGTTAGTGAAGATGGTGGGGGTAGAAGAAAGAACAACACTCCAATCAGCCAAAAGGCATCTAAGCCATACACACTCAAGAATCACTCTGAAAGATTCTCAACCTCAGAACTAGAAGTGGCCATAGTCAGCTACTTCATGCTCAACCAAGATATGCATGAGATACCAAGCATGAAGCTAAATCCACTAGTGGGAACATATGTGTCATAGCAACCAACCTTGTTATAGTCACAAAAAACATGTAAATATGGTGGTACTGATCCTCCATTGGGATAAAATAGTCCAACTATTCAAGGAACACTCAAGTAGCAAAAGATGTGCTTACCCTCCTAGAATTCTTGACACCTAGGCAATGCATAAAAGTTCTCATGGTAGAGATAGAAAATTGAATATAAGGTCGAGTTATGCATAAGTAAATCAAGCATCCAAAAGCCTGGTGATAGCGAACAACATCAAATGCATCTCTATCATCATCACGGCTCAATCCTAAAGCTCATTCCATAGGAGTGGAAATAGGTTTGCAATCTTCAAGTCCAAAATGCTACAATAACAATGTGTCAACATATTTTGTTTGACACATAGCTATTCCATCATCAACTTGCATAAACCGAAATAATGATGCAAATCACTACAACATATGAGGGGCATACCGACGGTCACCCCTCGGCGTCAGTATGACCGATGAAAATGCTTG